>JAOYRR010000096.1:1200000-1701343 GCA_038994665.1 Podotricha telesiphe
AACCCCATGGTTGTGCACAACGGTATTAATTTTATAAGAGAAAGGACGAATGGCTTTCGGACTCGGTGGGTTTGTGGAAAAAAACGATCGAAGCATTGCAAAGCGACTTTGACTACAGTAGAAGGATCACTGATAAAATATTACGGGTACCATAACCATAGCTAACGTTTATAAATTCATTATATTAAAATGTTTTATTGTACTCAGATTTTTTATTTCAGTAACAAGACATTATATGCCATTTTAAAATGTGTAACTTGTTTAGATATTTCAGTTTAGTTGACAGCCTCAGGTTTAACCCATAATAAATTATTTAATTATGACGGTGCAGCCGAGAACATTGCCCAGATTTATATTACCTAATATGAAGATTATTAGCATCTATCCGATACGAATCTAAGCAAAACAGAAATTGAAATATTAATTTAGAAATAATTCGCAAATACTTGTCTTATTAGAGACGAATTCAAAAGTGTCACGGTTTGTGAATGGTTTTTATTGATTGATAACTTACTGGTGATCAAACAAAAAATTAAGTATAAAAAAGGCAGGTAATTTTGTATATTAAAATAAGAATAGGCTTTATTGCTTTTTTGTACCTCAAGGCAGTTGTTGAGTGGCGGAGTACAACGCCGCTCTTTGCCAGATCGGAAAAATTCAAATATTTTTTTAATATAATTACTGGCCCGGTGAAAATCGAACCCACAACCAATCGCGTTTACAGTTCAGTTCAGCTTCTAAAATGGCTGTGTAAGCTTTAAAATGATATTTCCCTAGTAGAAATTGATTTCCAATAACTAAATTACATCTAATGTTTATCGAATGCTTTTGGATGTGCTTCACACTTTATTAAACGCATTTCGATTAGAATTTTTCTTTCGTTGAACAATTTTTTCATTTTTATACAACTTACTTGTAAAGTCCGATACAAAAATGTTAGTGTATTTATGCGTATGTTTTATTATAAGGCAAGTTAATGTGAATATTTATAATCTTTCTTCTAAACTTGTAACGTAATTAATAATTATTTCATATATTCTAAACACTTTTTCATATATTCTAAATGTTTTCTACCGACAACTTTGCAGATGCTCGCTATGTGACGTCACGTAGAGGGAACCCCATGATTATTTACAATGGAGTGAATTTTATAAGAGAAAGAACAAGAGGAGATAGGACACGATGGGTTTGTGGTAGGAAACGTCGGAGACACTGTATAGCGAGTTTGACCACCGTCGCAGGCACTGTGGTTAAGAGCTACGGCTTCCACAACCATAGCTAGCATTTGCGGAATTATTTCGTCAATTATTATTAAGAATAATAAAAAAAACCTTTAAGTTTTTTTGTGGTAATCTACATGTACATACGTACTTTAGTAGGTTCGAATTTATGATTTTTTTTTTTTATTACGCTATTGTCATTACGTTCGAGTGAACAGAAAGTTCATTGTATTTAAAGAATTAAGTAAACATGTAAGACAGCCAATTTTACCTTTTTATTTAATAAAAGGAACATTCTAAATGTTTAATTATGTTAAATGTTTATTATAAATATGTAACGGTGTTAAGAGGAAAACATATTTAATTTAATTTTGAGTATTTTAGTTATATTTTCGAGCCCCTAAAGCTGTATTTTAAAGCTTTAGTAATTTTTTTTAAATTAATTTATGTACATAACTGAATGTGTTCACAAGAAATATGTTGAATTATGTTTTATTTGGAAGAATGTAAATACGTATCGGTAAACGTTTCGAAGAATGTTTTTTATAAAACTAGCCACCCGTTCGCGAATTCGCCTGCGTAAACTACATGACAGATTCGTCTTCCCGCCCGCCCGCGTTTTTACTTCAATTAGAAACTGCCTAAATTTATAATTTAATTTTTTTTTCTTTTTTGTTCATGAACCGATTGAAACGAAATAAACACTAAATGTTGAGGGTAATCTTATCACATATCACAATAGAATAGTCAAAATCGGTTAAGCCTTTTCTGATATTAGCGTGCACAACCAAAATGTGTATCTGACACAGACAAAACGATAAACAGTCATTTTTTCATATATCTTCCATGTACAGACAGCAATCAGATACATTTTTATTATATGTATAGATATAGATAATTAAAATTTCGTTGTAGATTTTCGTTCTATTGACATTGCTTTTAGGGTGATGTAGCTGCTAAATTTTTACATACAAGAACAATTTCTTACCTTTCATTTTCAATATTAGACGTACCGAAATCATTTAACGACGGGACCAAATCGGTAATAGAAGTGTTGTAAAGAAGACATTAGCTTAATTATCATTTTTTAAAATATATATATTTTTTAATTCTTTCTGAATTTTTTACTAAAAATATATAATTATTATCGCTTAACTCTTATACATTACATCATCGATATGTTATATTATGTTTAAAACGCTTTTATTTTCTCGACTCTCCCGTTGTAAGAATATTTTGCAATATAATTTTGGCGACAATTTGCACACGTGTCCGAAGACAATACAATACCTTCATAGCATAAATCGGATGTCATAGCCTAAGGGGTGGGCAGAGGGATCTTAGTGCGTAGATACTCGTTTGCCCTATATATATATATTTAATTCTTTCCATCAATATTAAGTTATTTACGTTAATCATTCAATTTTCATTCATCAATCAAAGAAATCATTGAGCAATTATTAGATTATAGTAAGGGACCAATAAAAATGTAATTGTAATACTTTAGATGTAGGTTCTTTATTATACATTATGTGATATTCATGTGCTAATATAATTATTAACAAAGGTGCTTTATAACATTATGTAAATAAAAATTGATTATTTATTATAAAATAATAATTTAGGAATAACTTAGTATTTTTTATTGTATGTGGATTTACAATATTCCAAAAACTGCTTAAAACGACCGATCGATTTGTCATTATTTGACACTTAGACCAACTTAAACAATATATAATATACATTTATATAATTTTTTCGTACAATTAAACATTTCGTTTTATATCAGTTTGAAAAATTACTTAAATTCAAATTATTAAAAAAATAACTATTTATTCCAATTACTTTTTTATAAAGTGAAGAGCATAAAACTGACATATATATGTGAATATATATATTTTACGAACGTTATAATAATATGTTACTTAGTTCTTATTTTGATAGACGAATAAATTAAATTTTGCAATAAATTTTGAGTTTTTTTACACAACACCTATGTTTATTTTTTTATTTGTTTTTTTATTTTATACATTTACATACTATATTATTTTCAGGTATACACAAACCTCAACGCATTATAAATTCGGGTTTGGGAAATCGACAGTTTTCTTTTTATGATTTGGAAATGGCTTTACACCATTGTTCGAATGATTGATTGAAAGCAGAAATTATATATTAATATAAGTTGTAATATTAGATGTATTCTGGAAATTGCATTTTTAGTATTCCTAAGTCATACCTCATTTTTAAACATAATACAAAAAGTATGTTCGTAGTTATTTATTACTTTATATAATGTATATAACTATGCATTATAGTTATAAGTGACATACAAATATACAATGCATTTTTAAGTTTAATCATTAATAATTTATGCACTAGGGATATTAAAGCAAGGTTCTAATATTTCGTCCGATAACTAAGATTTTTAGTAATTAATAATATGCTTTTTGAAATAACACTTCCTTTTCATTTAGATGATCTACTGCGGGTATAGTATAATTAACTTACTTGCCAATCAACTGATATGCTAATTCTATATACAATTACCTTATAGAAATAATAAGTTAAGTTCTACGCCAATGTCACGTTGGATGTAGAACACACGAAAGATACGAAGGAGATCGCTTGGAAAAAAAAAATTGGTGTGAACAATAAGCATTTAACTAATAAGTATTAGTAATGCGTAAGAACTAAAGAGAATATTGTAATATACTGGAAGTATACAGAATATATAAAAATAAGGTACATCCAAGTATAAAATGTTCAAACCAAGACTGTCCAACACCAGGCCCCCAAGCCCCGATGTGGCCCGCAAATAGATTTCAATTTGCCGACCAGCTTATATATTAAGCTCAAAATATTTGATTTTTATTTTTCTACCATTATTGACCATAGTATGTCTAGCCCGTAGAGGGTATTGGATATTTTTGTGCTCACTTCTAATAACAGTTATTCGGCCCTCGAATTCGATTGGTGAAAACAATTAGGAAATGTCATTAAGTCAGAAGAGGCACCAACTTATTTTGTGCTTCCTACATTTAATAGTGCTACTTATGTTACAATTGATATTGTTTTTGTAGAGTTATTACGGTTTTTTTATATTTTATTTCAATTATAATGGGCTTTTATGGTGTTTTTTTTAATGTAATTTTTTTCGGGTTTTTATAAAGTTTAGTTATATTATTTGGTAATGTTATTGTGATTTATTTAGTAATTCATCAATTAAGCTATTGGATTAGGACAAATAGGTCTAGGCTTCATTGATAGGAAATCGTCTGGCTACACTTGCCTACAAGTCTTTATTGCCTCGGTTAATATCAAGTAATTTGGAGAAAACATGAAAATGTATCAATATTGTAAAATACGTCTTAATTATAATTTGAATGTAATAATTTACAATTTTCATTTTATAATAGTGCCTTATTCAATACTTATTTAACAAGAACATTTAATTAATATCAACAAAAGCTTAATATTTTTTTATTATATAAATTATTTAATATTGTTACATGGAACAATAAGATTTAAAAAAATTTTTAATTGTTGTTAGTAAACGACCTTGTTATTGAAAATTGTGTGCTTCCGTTATGTCTATTAATAGGTTAATGATTAATTAGAGTGACAAAATGACAATATGTTATTGATTCTGTCGTATTTTAATACTTTAATATGCCATAATGCCAGTAGCCATAATTTAGCTGTACTATTATGATCTTTTAAACCCCGTCATTCAAATTTTCGCTCATTTTTGTTATGACCTGTTGGGTGCTAATAGCGCCTTTTGTCGATACGATATATGATAAATAAATGACACGAGCAAGACTCGAACCTGCAACCGTGTGTAAATTCTACAATAGCTCTGATATATATATATATATGTAAATATAAATAAACTATATTAGTACATAGTTTATGCCCTTAATGTGTTCAAAATACTCTAGTCTATTTAATAATATGCATATGTTCCTAAATGTATTTTTCAATAAAATTGTGATTATTATTACAACAGCGCACTTATTACGTATGTAATACTAGTACTTACATGTAAAGCAAAGCTGAGATACAATGTTGTTTTATACTTGTAATGGTAATTTCTTTATTGAGCTTATCAATAAATATTGTTGGTTTTAAGTGTTTTATTACTTAACGGCCAAATGTTAAAGTTTTATAAACGTACTAATTACTTTGTAATGATTATTTTCGTTGAAGAAGAATCATGAAGTCACTGAACTTCGCGATATCCAGTTTTATTTGTAATAACAAAACATAAGTTCTGATGTTCATATCTTGGTCAGTAGATATAAATATTTAAAAATCTTCTATTTTGTATTTATTTGCCTATTAATATTAGAAACTCGTGCAACAGAGTGAAAATAGCGATTTTGACTCAGTTCCCGTCCGATTGGCTTGAACATTTATATTTGATCCTTGATCTATGACAATAAAATATTTTTTACAAGGCCAGGACGATCGTAATAGTTTTGATCTCCTTTTTCTCTATGTTCATATAACAGCAGTTTCTTACCAAATAGTAAGTGGACTGCTTACAGATGATGTAATGATACCAGCGAGAGGCAGGAAAAAGTTTTTATTAATGTTAGATGGTTATACCTAGTATCAAATCAACTACAAGTGTAGTGTAAGTGACAACTGGATGTGCTCGTCCAACAAAGCGAAGAAGTGTAGAGCACGCCTCAAAGATGGCTCCATTATTCGTATTCGGACAGAACATGGGAGATTCAGGGCTGTCTCCTGAATACTTTATAGATAGTATTGGAAGTTATATGCGCATATGAATACAATTTTGGCTTATATTAATTTCACTTGTAATAAGCAAAATATTTATGTATAATTTCAGATTTTATTCCTTTTAGCCCGACCATTTCTATAAATAGTGCCTATTTCTTCTGATTCTCTGAAACATGACTGTTTCTTATAATTATATTCTGATATAATCAGTTTCACATACAAACATTAAATAAGTTACAATTTAATTGTCACATAAGCTAAAATGTAGTTTTAAAAGCTTGGAGTTATTGTTTTATTTAACAGTGGGTAATCGTTTTAGACAATGAAGCCGTCCTAATACCAACGCGAAGTGGGAAGAAATACCTGCTAATGATCGACGGTTACACATATTCGCAGATAAACTACAGTGTTCATTGGTTCTGTTCTTCTAAAGCACACGGCTGCACTGCACGAGTTCGCCGCATGCCTGACGGCGTAGTCATCAGAATCAACACTCAACACAATCATCAACCTCCGAAATACTTCTTCAATAAGGGCAGATATGTTAAGCTTTAGTGAATTGATGTTCGTTTCAAATGCTTGTAAAGAATATACTAAACATTATATATAGGATATAACATGTAAATTGTATTTTTTTAAATTTAGCATTTCTTTTATTTACAAATAACTTTATTTTTAAAAAAAATACATCAATTATACTTTACTGTATTTCGCTATTATTTCTGGGCAATTTTAAGACAGAATGATTGTTATTTACATTTAATTATTTTAATTAGAGAAATTAATTATATTTCCGAATGTAATACTAAAGCTGTTGGGTATTTCAGACGTGCAGTTTATTCCAACGGAAAAAGGCAAATACATTTTGGTTCTAAAAGGTTTCACATATTCTCAAGTCGGGGGAAGATTCTTCTATTGTTCTTCAAAGCACATGGGATGCAGAGCCAGAGTCAGACTCATAGCAGGGAAGTTAGTAGTCTCAGGTGACGCGCATAATCACGCGCCCCCGTCCCATGCTCGGTGTGGAAATGGCGCCTTTGTTCAACTTCGACCAAGATCTCAAACAGGTCCTCCCGCTATCACAGCTGTACTTCCTTCCCCTATAATCTCACCACGAGCAGCGTCTTTAGCCCTCCATGCCCTAAATTTTCCTAGGATCTTACCCAAAACTGACCTCTGGCCGAAGCCTGCCGAAGACAAAAAAGATTAATAGTATTACGGGAAGATAGGTAGCTTAAAATAATTTTATCGGAATTTACAATACGGTCCGAGCTGTGAATACTATGTTATATAAACTGATGCGAATGTTAATATTACAGCAACAGGTCTGTTATTTGTTTTACAAACGAACATGTACAGCGAAAGTATTGTTAACTTATTTGATGATCTCTAAAAGTTTATGTATATTTCCAAATGCTGTGCTATTTAGACTCCTAGGCTTAGCTTCCACGATATCTCAACACGATACGTAATTTGGTGATATTTTAGTACGTAATTAAGAGCCTTATACACATATTATTAATTCGTTAGAACGATCTTCTACTTACAAATGTTATTTTTGACTATCGTTTGTATATATAATTATTTAATATTTTATAATAGATTGCTACTTATATTGAATAAATAATTTTTGCTTAAAGTAATTTGATTTTATTTTTTCTCATTTTTCATGTTTTATTATTATGTATGAGTTTTGTATATGAAAGTTAATTTTGTCTTAGATATTTGGTTTGGATTAAACTCGCGAGGGAATCCGTGCTTGACTGTAGGACCATATAAGTTTAGGCAAGAATATAGGTTTAAGCAAGACCAACGTGAGGGAGTTCGAATATCATGGCGCTGCTGTAAGCGAGGATGTCCTGCCACTGCTTCTACCTTGAATGATGATTTATTGACGATAAAAAATAAACATTCTCATTAATTATAATTAAATATAAATAATAATTATTATTAATATTACTAAAACCTAACAAATGCTGTGCAAAATATATAAAAAAATAGATTTATACCCATATTTCTTTTTTTTGCCTATAAATTAGGTATAAGTTTTTAAAATGCAATTAATTAAGATAATTTAAATTATTATAATAAAATAATACACACCTTAAAGGCTTTTTGGTTGACTTGACTTAATGTAAGCATATGTTGTATGCTATTATACTTTCTTATGTATATGGTTGGTGTAACTGTCAATTTGGTTACATGTACAGGTCCTAGGATTTTTCTTTCATCTAAGGGAACCTTGCGGATGGTGTACGAAGGAAGTCATTTTTCAAAAAATTACCAAAATGGACAAAAAATATCGTGGAAATGTAACAAAATGGGTTGTATTGCGCGTGTTAACACCATTGATGGGGATATTGTGTCGGTCAAGAATAACCACAATCATAGCCAAGTAGCTATTTCTTAAATGATAAAATATTTATCAGGTTTCATGATTTGTTTATAGTATTTTCGATTTACGAAGTACTCCCAGTAAAATAACAGCAACAGACAGAAGGGAAGCAATTCAATCGGCGTATAATACTATAAATTTAACACAGTATCTCCTACTGTTTCAACGTCGAATTAATTTGATTAGTTTCTCATGTAATGCCGATTTAACTTACACAAAATTGTTATTGCATTTCATATGTAGGTATAGTACGTTTTATATGTATCGCATTCATGCTTCAGCGCTATGTAGTATTGAAAAATATGAATTTAATACGTACTTCTTTGTAAATAAAATGTTTTTTTTTGTTTTTCATCTACGTGGCAAATAAATATATTTTTCTAACAATTCTTCTGTCAATATACAGTATGTATGTATACTGCGCAATACACTATATAATAATAATATACTATTTGTCTTTTTTTATTCTACTGGGGATAGATTTAAATGGTATTTTTTGATTATATAATCAATTCATCACATTTATAATGTTATTTCTATTAAACAAAAAGTTAAAATAAAATAATTGAGAATTCTTATTAGAGCCTATAGACACAAAAAAGGTTGATGCTAATCGCCTAAATTGTATAAAAGCTTTGAGATATATTATCTTGACGACAGCATATTTGTAAGTTGCTTTAATAAATTATTTTTTATAAGTTAATTACAAAGTTTTGTTAAAAAGTATTTTATTTTTAGATAACCATTGGTTTGTAAATTCAAAGTTTGGGAAACCGTTACTCTGCATTGGTGCGCACCGATTTTGCTTAAATCCAAAGCAGTCTTCTCAAGAGTTTCATAAGTTAACATGGAGATGCATACACCAACCTCGAGGATGCAGAGCTAAGGCCATGACCATTGAACAAGAGCTTGTGAAAATACAAAATAATCATAATCACGAGGCGAAAAATTTTTCTGTCTTATTTTAGTTAATTGCCAAAGATAAAGAAAGATATTTCAACACTGTGGTGACATTCAGAAATATAAATGGAAGTGTGCAACGTTTTTCAATTTATTTAAATAACTCATACATGATAAAAATGTTTATATAAATAAGATTATCCTAAAATGTTAGTTTTATTGTAGATAATAAATACTACGAAAATTTTTCTTGATTATAATTTTTTCTGAATTCTATTTTTTTTCTTCTACAGTTTAGTCTAAAACCTATAAATCAGTAATATAATAATATATAATAATCATATTTTTTTTTTGTAAAAGACATATTTAGAAAACGTATAAAAATTTGAACGCAGTGAGATTTGAAATATGTATTTTTCAATTTCCTAAATGTGCGATTAACACTTTAAAAAAAGGAAAAAAAAAATTTGTTTCTATTTTTTTTGTACTGGTTTAGTTTTTATTAAAACATTATTAATATTTATACTGACTATTTATTTCGACCCTATAAAGCCAGTTGTTTAGTATGAGTTAGTCTAAGTAGCTTGTAATAAAACATTAATTAATTTTAGGTTAGGTTTTACGACTACTAACGACTTTTTTTTACTTTTCAGTCGATAACTCCGGCTTGAAATTCGAGATGACTAAATTTGGCAATCCTACCATAGCATGGGGAAATTATAGATTTATAAAGAAATTGTCTCGTCGTATGAAAACTTGGTGGGAATGTACGGCGAGGAAGACTACTGGCTGTCGATGTGTCGCTGTTACTGTTGAAAATCGTCTTATGAAGCTCAATGGTTGGCATAACCATTGAAAGTTTAATATTTTTTATAGAACTCTGAACAATTATACATTTTTTATTTTATTGTGTACTGAAGTTAATGATTTTTTCACATATCGAGAAAATTGGCAACTCCTTCATATTGAACCATCCAATGCACAGAGTATAAAGCAGAATAATTTATTATCCACAAGATGAGCATGATGTTTAAAACATTAAATTTAAATATGTTATAAGTATATCAGTGTTAGCCCAATTAGGGTATTCTATAAATATTTTTTTCATCGTATTACTATTTAATCGTAAATTGATAAATAAATCTTGAAGGTGTATATCGTCGGCATCCTATAACATAATGTAACGGAGTTTGATTTAATTAGATTTACTTGGTATATGGTGGTGGTGGTGTTATTCTTGAGTTCATCAATCAACCAATCAATCAATCAATTAATTAATGTAAACAAATTAAAAGCATTTCCAACAATATACAGACAATATATGTATTGTAACAACTAAAAGAAACGCGCTTTAACTATTTTCTAGTAGTCTTGACCGCCCTGGAAAAGGTAAATTCTATGAAAATATTGTGTTAACATTGAATCTGTGCATAATTTTAAATTGGACAGCAATAAGTAGGTCAAAATATCGTTGCAAAAATTTCACTAACATTACATGTGAAGCTTATAAAATGTGTTAAAAAGATGGGTTTATCATTAGGACGGTTTATAGCGTTTATCAGACACATTTATAATGTGTCTGATAAACGCTATAAATATAAAAGCTTAGACTATTCTTGAGATTTGATTAAGGAAAATAAATTTTGTAAGAAAGTTTTTTTGCCTTTCTTATGTCAATGAATGCAGTTGTTACTTTCATTCTTTTAATGTATATTTTTTCTGTAACGACTTTTTGATCGCTTATTTTCAATATTGTTTTTACGAAAAGGTACAATACCTTACTTCGTTCTATTTCTATAGCAGTTTCTTTTCAGTACATTTTCTAATTTTAAATAACTTCAGTTATAATGTTTAAGATTGTAATATTTACTCTTAAAACTTATTTTTAGAATTAAACGAATCTTAGTTGGTTTGTATTTAGATGTTAGCAGTAAGCTGTTCCAAAAGGTACAAACGTAACTTTTAATAGTGCAGTTTGCGAATTAATTTAGTTAAATTAATTATTAAAGCTAATAGATAAATATAATGATAATGAGTATAATATTATAATATGATGGGGAGCACTGTTTTGAAAAAAAAAACTTATAAAGCACTTTTGAGACATTAAAATTAATATACCTAATAATACATGTAAGAAACGTTTAAAAATATATAACATTCCTCTAAATACTTCTATGTGCCGATAGGATGTTGAATTTTTAGCTTTTAGTAAGGTTTTATAGTTTTTTACAGATTTTCTGTATAAATATTAAAACAAGTCGTCAATAATTAAAAGCATTGTATGGAATATCATCTAATATTCGTTTCTCCATTTCCAATCGTTCCCCAAATATTGTCAAGCAATAGTTAGCAAATATACATTTTAGTTGAAAAATTAGTTTTTTAACACACATGTTCATTGTTCAATATAAAAATAATTATATTTAGGTCACATGATATAGAAACATTGTTTAACAGATTTTATTGCATAGTAAAATGTATTTTTAGTAATAAATACAGAGGTATTCTTGTTCTATGTATGGTTTGGCATTTTTTTGTATTAATTTTTTTATATTTCTTTATGCACATGGTGAGTCAGGGATTACGTTGCTACATTCGCACGAAAGCACTCTTAAAAACTAATTAAAAATCACAATAATAGTTTTCTTTTTCTTATATAATTTTATAATAACGTTATTTATATTATATTTTCTTAATGTGAAACTACAAATTTATTATAACAGTCACAAAATAATGTAATTAATCTTTAATATTAATTTACAACTCTTTATAATTTATATTAATATAACTTTTTATTAATTTCTTGCATTGTAAAATTCACCTATATGTTCTATAACGTCTCTTATAATGCACTAAATATATTAAAAGAATTGATTGTAGAGTTTTTGAAATATTTTTTATTTTTCAAAATCATTTTAACTCAACTTTTTACGAAAATAATTTTATATATTTAACTTTCACTATCAATTTTTGTCATTACGATTTCATTTATTTTGACCACATTGTGGATGCTTATTAATGATTATACTTATAATAAAATTAGTTTTTTGATCTGTCGTGTTTTATTTTGAGTCCTAATATGATTTCAGAAGTAATTCTAACACTGTCGAGTATTTAATTTACTTTACTGTAACTTAGACAGAAACAGTTCTTGTCATGTGATGTAGAGAAAAAACAGTGCTCGATTTCTGCATCACATAAGAATTTTTACCAGAATAGGCAATAATTTGGGTTTTTTGTTTCAGAACCGAAATTCGGATTGTCACAACGTGGTAACCTAGTAGTGCAAATTGGGGAGTGGCGTTTCAATAAGCACGCGTGCTGGGGCTCGAAAGTTCGTTGGACTTGCATTAAAAAGAAATCCGGATGCACTGCAGCGATAACTACCGTCGATAACGTTATCGTTAAGACCCTAGGTTCACACAACCATTGAATGCTAACGGAAATTCTATTATATAAGATTATTTTAAACAAAGCCTTAATGATAACTTCAATTGTTTTCTGCGTTGTTCTCATTCACGAGACACGTTATCGTAGTGTACTTTATTTTGCTAGTGTTCGTAATTTGTAGGATTTATGTGTATGTCATTGGTTAAGTTATATCATTGGTTAAGTTAAGTGTTAAGGTTATGCTCTATTTTTAACCGGATTAAACGCGTATATTATTGGTATTCGATGATGATAATGATGTATTGGTCGGTGGTCACAGGTATACAGTCTACCTGTTACTACGGACTACTGTTTGAAACTTCGGGTTTCTAAAATGTATTATCGAATACCAACAATATACGCTTAAAAATTGTTTCATTTCAAAATGGGGTTGTTTTGTTCGCGATCGCGTAGCTTCAAATATTGCTCAGTGAATATTTTTATTTCTAAAATATAAATGTTTCACAGAGTCCTTGAGGTAAGAGGAGTCGAGGAAGCAGTGAGATAGCTTATATTTGTCTCAATTCATTTATCGTCACATGATATGACTGTATAGGAACACAAAACAAGGATATCATTGTACTCGTAGTAGTATATTTGACAGATCGATGGTCTTTTACATAATCGTGTTTAGGTATTGATAGTGAAGTTGGGGGTGTGTAGTTCTCTTTAATGTTACACTTAATTTTCAGATCAGACAGGTTAGTAGAATTGCTATGTTATTTCTATATTCGTATATATAGCGTACAGCTGTAATTTCAATTTTTAAGTAAATATTTAGCATATTTTATCACTGTTAAAGTCTAGTTTGTAATGAAAAGAAAAGGAAATTGAATGATTGCACTCTTAATAATGTTTGCTCTCACCTTTAGTAAGTAAGGTCTATTATTTTATCTTTTTAACGCAATAGTTGTATAAATCGTAAAGATTGTGTTAAAGTTTTAACATGTTAAGTGTCTTTTGATCCAATAAAATGTTGCTTATCTCATATTGTTTCTTTTTTTGTAAAAAATACTAATGTAATTGCATGATGGAGGTTGACTAATTTTTAAATAATCAGAATTCAAGCAAAAGTGAAAATAACTATACTGAAAATAAATACACATTAGTTTTGTCGAACTAATGCATGACACTATTCCATTCAAAATTAATTTGGAGGGCTTAAACATTTTCTACTTTTATACAGCATAAGAATTGGTATTAAAATAGAAAACTGTTTTCAGATTTGAACCCTGTATTCGCACAATCACAGCGTGGCAATCCAGTCATAATGATCGGGCAATATCGTTTCAATAGAGTCAATAAGTATGGAAGTAGAACTAGGTGGGTCTGTGTAAAAGCGAAAGCTGGTTGTAGAGCAAGTTTGCACACGATGGACAACGCAATTGTTAGAGTATGGGGCTTTCACGACCCCATGGCTCATACTAGCGCTAATAGATTCTAATATACGGTCAGTTTATGTCACATAAGGTCAATTTATACCATATGTTTTTATCTAATGGTATTTAAAGTGAATTAATTTAATAGTTTATATTTAATTGACGTAAAATTAACCCTATGAGTTGAAAGACTATTATGAATTTTAAATGTTTTAGTTATATATACATTAAATAATATTTTATTTAATATTTCATTAACTCACTCATGTTATGACCAGTATTGTGTAATCTAATGCGTGTATGAAATATTAACACAATACGTAAAGGATGAAGCTAGGAAACTACACACGTATTCGGCTGTTTTAATACTAGTAAATAATAACAAAAAGCTATTACAAGTTTTCCAAACAAATTCTTTTACAAATCGTGTTTACGTTAAAAGAAAATTCTACTAATTTTATTATTATTTCATTATTACCGAATACGTGGATGGATCCTGATAGAAATCTTTTTTAATGTAGTGTTTTTGATATCTTCAGAAATGACTCTTCACATAAACGAAACGGTGCTTTTCCTAACAGCTCTAATGTTTTAAACACTCGGGCTCGAGAGCGTATGTAATGACACAAAATAATAAACGAAACAAATTAAATTTAGGATAGTTTTACATTTTTGTTAATGTGGTTGGTTGGGTAGACGTAAGTGTTAACGAATAGTTATAAATTGTAGATCAAAGTAAATTTAAAAGCTATTTGCAATCGCGTGTTGGAGATACTAACTTAAATATTACTTAAGATTTTTGGTGGTGGATAAATAGTAACAGCTTTTATTCATTTAATCATGAGTAATGTTTATCTTATTTAATATTTTGCATACATAGTTCATATTATATACTGTATTATTGGTTTCGTTGTTTGTTTTATTTTAACCTGTCTAATTGGTGACTCGGTTTTAGCAAAGGAATAGAAGTGGATGAACAATAGCGTGCCCTATGCCTATTTATGTTACTTGTTTGAAATTATAATAAATAAATTCCTATTAATTTCCATTTACATCAATGACTTTTGATTTTACAAGGTAATCTTTCGAATTATATTTAGTTTATATTTAAGTATTTTTCAATTAACCGCTATCTTTGGGATCAATAAAGTGTTATTATAAGTAATATATTTTCTTTCTCAATAATTATTTTAATACCAGGTGTATTAAATATTGGTTTTATTAGATAATCAAAATAATCATTTCTTTCAGTAAAAGTAGTTAAAACAAACCGTGGGACTGATATGTTAATAGTGGACGGTTATAAATTCTACGTAGAAAAGAAGTCTAATTTAATAACGCGATGGCACTGCAGCAAGAAATCGAGGGCGAAATGCAAGGCTTTTGTAAAAACCATCGAAGACACCATAGTTAATTTGAACTTAGAACATAATCATGATGTTATACATACTTCAGGGTTTATTTAAATTTATTAAAAAATACGATAACATTCGAATATTAAATGTAAGTATCTATTATTAAAAGTACAGTGTTATTTGTTGTTTCTAGAGTACTTAGTTTTTTTTTTCTTAAAATACAACTAATTCGTGAATTAAAGCCACGCTGTTCCGCTTCAAACATTGAAAGTAGATTTGTTATCCCGTTTGAACACTTGATTAAACTGTTAAATTTAAATATTTTTGTTATGTATATGGTACCTGTATGAAAATGGTCTTTATATATGTATTTTGTTAAAATGCACTTCGGCGATAATATTATGAAGGTAATAAATTCGATAGTTGTGAATTCTCTATGAAGTTAATGTAGGGAATTAATTGTATTCATAATATATTATATTCATAATTCTATTCATAATTCATATATTGTATTGATTTTACGGTTTCACGCTTTTTCCCGCATAGAAGACAACCATGTGGCGTGTTGAGTGACGCAACTCAAAATTTCGCTTTGGAAGCTTTGCAATAGAGCGAAGGAATTAAAATACTTTACACATTTAATGATTCCTCTGATTTGCAGTCAAACGATACGAACGAGCGAACGATATTTTTTTATTTTTATTTAATTAATTCTGTAAATAAACAATATGAAACACATATAGTATAATATGCTTTATTTTGGATCAGACTCAATAAATATTTGTATAATATTATAATATCTTATACTAATAAGGAAAAGAAGATTTATAAGTTAGAAAACATTATTATTTATATACGTTATTATACATAAATATTATTAATATGTTTACATTTATTAATAATTATATACATTGATATTAAATAAAGAACTTGTATATATAAATGTTTTAATGTTGAACATTCTTAAGGATATGTCCAATCAACTTATCCTTTTTAAACTATCTGCTTTAATATTATTATAATTATTCACACAAAATGTAATGAAATGAAAGCCTCAAAGCCCTGTCTAAAGATGATACTGAATAGCAAAGAGTGGTTTCAAGCGTACGAAAGCTTCGCCAAGTTCAGACTTTAAATATTTATAGTAATACAATATGTTTATTTTGTCTCTCATTAATTGTAGTCCACGCCTTGTACAAATTGTTATATTACATGCTTCTTCAAAATATCCTGTTTCTAAGATTTACGGTTTGTTTTAGTACCAGAATACGAATATTCCCGTAGAGGCAATCTCGTTATGAAGCTAGGTGGTCACAGGTACAATAAGATAATCAGCAGAGGGCCCAGACAAAGATGGACCTGCGTGAAGTATCGCAATACTAATATCTATTGCCGTGTTTTTGTGGTAACCGTTGATGGGAAAATAATGAAAATAGAAAACGAGCCACACAATCACTCGTAGATAACTCTGATAACTTAGCATTATGAATGGCCTCTTCAATTAATAATTATTTAGCTATATTTTACTGTTGTTGTTTTTATGAGTCTCAACAAATTCTTGGCTCGACTTATTAAAAAAATTGTAAAAATATATTTTGTCAACATATTTCAGAAGTTTTACAAATTGCGAAGTAGATAAAGCTTTACATTACTTTTATTCGGCTAAAATAGGAACAGGCAAATTTGTGTAATCATCTGTATGTGGATTGGAATTTTGTACCAAGTACGTGCAAGGAGGCTTATGTTAAAACAAAAAAAGTTTGTCTTGCTTCCAGCTTAGCCACATGTTTACGTATCTATGAAAAATATTTTCACAATAGAATATAACATATCTATGTATATATTTGTTTTTAATAATACATACTTATATGTTATCATACAAAGTGTATAATTATAAAATTAACTTTTTCTTTGCAGAACTTTTAGTATAACATTTATTTGTCTTTTGGTAAAATTAAATTCGTGAATATTAAACGCTAAAGTTTTATTTCGAATGCAGTGATAAAATGTAATATTGAAATCCTATAAATCCTATAATCATACAGTTCAAGCTATTATAAACTTAAATGTATAAAATAATTAATTAATAAGCTCTGGCAGATGGTTACTATATAGGTGCTAATAAAAAGTTATTTAAAACCATAAAGGAAAGCTTAGTTGGTAGAAAGCAAAACTTATTATATACAGTAGTATTAATTTGTGATATCTTTTATTATTGGCATACTTGTTCCCAATTAGTTATATTATTAAATGGTGACTAAAATATATTTTATCAATTTGTATTAGACGCACTAGCTTATGATCGCGGTGTGTTGTGGAAAATTTGGCTATGCCCTTACTCAGGCTTAAGATTAACATATCAACAATACATATACACAGATAGATATACGGACAGACAGATATAAGTTACTTTATTTTTTTTAATATCAAGTAAGGAATAGTGTTTAGATTGGAGTTTTTTTTTTATTATATTGGATTTAAACTTTATATTATATCGGACTTGTAGACGGTTGTAGCTGGCGCTTAATGGTACACCGTTCACTTCAATCTTGTTGTGTTAACTTTAAAAATAATCGTCGAATTTACTTGGTGTAAAGGACTAAGTGCATATATATTAAACACTCTAAGTGACAAATGTATCAATTTGGATAAGAATTCGATAAAATGACCATTGTAAAAAAATATCAAATATCTGTATTTTAGATATAATGGCTTCCACATAAAAGATAGATATATACTGTTGCAGACTTTTATATAGAACTGTTTAAAGCATATTATTCCGCGATAAATTATCTTCGTATAACTCCAACGGCATAGGCATCGCGCGCCAAGATCGCTGTCAGAGTGCAGGATTTTTTCGACTTGATATTTATGTTATCCTTACAGTAGTTTTCGACTTATAAATACCAAACACCCATCCATCCTTACACTTTCACACTTTTAATACTAGTAGTATTATTTTATTAGATTTTTCTTATGAGTATGTTTTTTCTTACTGTTATTTATTTAATTTATTTATAATTGTGACTAAAAATGTCTAACAGAAGTATATTTTTTTAACGGAAGTTCTACTTCCGTCTAATTCATTAATAGAGAAAACATAAAACATAGGAAAATCTTAAGACACTTTTTATGAAATTACACAGAAGAGTATGAAATTGGGCATAATTGAAGAAATAAAGTGGAAGAGATGAAAAAGAGAGAAAGCAGAAAGCCAAAACGTAAGCCAAAGCCAAAAAGTAGGTTACACACACACGTACACGCACACGCACAAGCACACGCGCGGACACACACACACACACACACACACACACCTTGCTAAGGCCAACTAATATTTTTGATTACGCATCACTCGACACAAAGATCTCTAAACAATCAATCTCTATACACCGAGTACAAGAATACTCTTGAAGGTGCAAAAACATGTAACTCTTAAAATATGTCACTCTTTTTGACAAATCAGTGAAAAAGAGTGACTGTTTTTGAAAAATCAATCAAAAAGGGTGACGTATTTTGAATTAACAGCTGCTTCAAATAACATGATGGGTGTAAGAAACTTTTTTTTCTATAAATTAATTTTATTTGCTCAAATGATTTTAATGTCATTTAATTTTTTTTTAAATATTATTTATTTGTTATATTTTGTTTATACGTTTCCCCTTACCATCCCTAGGTCGACGGTTATTAAAGAAAGATCATTGATATCTACTCTAGGTAATAATCTTTATTTTTCAGACTTAGTAGCAACTTGGGATCTAACAAAGTATGGGAATCCAGTTATAGAAATAGGTACTTACCGATACTTTCAAATACCCAGCAAGGGTCCTAAGTACAGGTGGAGATGTTCCAGAAATCCTAAAGGTTGTCGCGCCACGCTCTACACCTTGGGTGAAAGAATAGTCAAATTTTTCAGAAAACATAATCACTAGTAAATTATACTTATTTTGACTGGAAATACTCGTATTATTTTGGTTAGTGCTTGATGAATAAATTACAATTTTCTAGAGATTATTTTTTTGTGTTATAAGAGTTAAAGTTTTACTTTGATAGTTTTAAATTTGGAATTGCAGATGTAATGGTGAATTTTGTTGCAACTAGACGAGGAAATGCAGTACTGGAAGTGGGAGGTTACCGATTTAATCGTGTAGCTAGTAGAGGCCCGATGTTTAGATGGAGATGCTGTAAAAACCCAAGTGGCTGTCGAGCTACTGCCTACACTTTACATAACGAAATAGTAAAATTTACAAGAGAGCATAATCATTAAAAATGTATAGCAACTAATATCTCTGATCTGTAACAAATGGACTTCCACATTAGCCATTATTTAGTTTCTAATAAAAAAAAGCCTAATATAGTTTTATGGATTATTTACGTAATAAAAAATATATTTAAATAAAATGATTTCTTAACAGCCACTCATTTTGTACCTGAGAAAAAAATCTACTAATGCATTTGACTTTCACCTTTTATGAATCATCACTTTACATATCAAGAAGTATCATCGACAAATGGTATTCGGTTTTTATAATCGATATTTGTATTATATTTTTTGTTGATATTTTCTATATACGCTGAAACTATTAAAAAAATAAAAAAAAATTACTCATTAATTATATTAGACTATTTATTTAGAACTGACTTAATATATTACTGTTTTAAAGTAAACAGTACTTGGCAGTAAATTTTCTTTGAAATGAATAACAAAAAGGTAATTGAAAATAAAATATAACTCATTCTTCAAAATAAATATATTATAAAATGTATTTTGGCAAGACAAGGCGCGATTTCTAAAGACTCCGCCACTCAGTACTCAATTTCTTAAATTATGGTAAAAAGTTGGCACTAGATTTTTTCTGTAAAAACTGCTATGGCTATGAGGGAAAAGTATTAGGCTGATTTATTATTTAAGTAATATACTTTACATAAGTCTTTAGTCCATTTTGACTGGTATATATTTTTTTATTGCAGCATTATTCCCGTTCTTGCATGTTATAAGGCCATTACGGTATTATTGTCAAGAAAGAAATGTCCCAGTACAGCGCCGAAAGCAGAGAAAACTTTGTATTCGCCGCATACGACGTGTTCTTGTTAAAAGAGTTATGAAAAACAAGTAATTTAATTAAAATATTCTGAAATTGTAGACATTGAAATTGTTGTTGATTAGCTATAAAAATAGAAAGCTAGTCGATGTTTTTACCACGAAGAAATGTAGCATGTTCCTTGTAAATAAGTCAATAAAATTGTAAGTAGTAAAAAATTAACAGTGATATTTTATAATTAATATGAAGAACCTCGGGCGGTTTGGGAAATTGATAAGAAAGATACAAAGACCTAGATTACGTTAAAGTCATGAGGATTCTCCAGAGTTAGCAGGGTATGTATGAAGAGGTTGATGGTAGTGAACGAGGTGACAGTACGAATGACCCTGCGACGAATAAAGACTGGAGCTAAAAAAATATGCTAGTTAGTGTTGTATATCTAATAATAATTATTAACTTATTCAATTTTTAAATATTGTAAATAAAAGTTCCTATTTGTTAATTTGTTGTATGTTTTCCAAGTAGTTTTTCATCTTTGGAACATATTTTTTTTATGTAGACCTAAAAGTGTGACCATAAATATAAATTATTGTTATTGTACTAGGTACAACTGCAATCTATTTTAATTGCTCCCTGTGTTATAAGTTATTTTGTCGAAACTCTGTTATTTCGTATAATTTTGAAACAGGGCTTTTGTTATGAACCTGTTTTTAGACATGACAAATATGTAATAACATATATATATTGTTGAATAAAAAGCATTTTAAATGTTTAGTAAAATAATAAATATTATTAGTCAAAGACTCTTAAATATGAACGTAAAAGGTGAAATACAAAATTAGACGGAACACAGAGATTCTAGTCAACTTAGAAATTAGTTAAATATTAATTCGACTTTTGATTTCATTTAGAGCTTTCAAAGAACTTTTGCCATTACCATGTAAAATTAATAAAACTTATCATCTGACACACATCATTTTTTTTTGTTATGTTGCCTCTTTAGGACTTTTGTACAACTTTTATCGTACGTACGTTGGATTAATGTGTCGCAATACATTTATATGCAATGCAAAGCAATAATTATGAATACATTAAACCAATATACTTCTATTTTAAATTTAATATTATAATATGTCTTTAAGTTCATTTTGAACAACCCTTAAACTATGTTTTTCTTTTTTTTTGTCTGCACGCTATTATTATTTTCAGTTCCAATATTTGGCAAAAGTCGTTATGGGAAACCAGTAATTTTAGTAGGAAAGTATAAATTTCGCAAAGGCGGCACAGGACGCTGGTGTTGCGATGAGAAGAATTGCAAGGCGACGTTGTTCACTAAAAATGATATTATAGTTAAGACTAAAAGGGAGCATAACCATTAAATGGTATTTTGTTCAATAATGTTAGTTTTATGTGTTTTTTCTTTTTTACTTATTAATAATTTTTGAGTTTATTCTTTTTTTGTACTACAAAATTATATTTTATAGACATCTAATGTACCAATATTTGATCAGATTCATTAAAGTTCGATGGCTGCAAGGCTGCAAGTTCGATTCTTGTTTCGGTGTAATGATTATTTTAATTTATTTTTATTTTATCTCTGGCATGAGTTCTGAGACGCAATCCCTCAAATTAGGACAGAAAGCGAAGAACGAAAGGCTTTGCCGCTTAGGTTCTCTCTGCTGTCAATATTATGCATAACTAAAAACAAATATATGAAATCTAACAATTTTTTTCTTATATAAATGTATTTTGTGGTTTCTAAAGCAAGTTTAGTGACTATTTTTATATTAGGTTTAAGTAAAAGTACACTAAGTTGTATTGTAACATTCTAAATGTTATTTTTTCAAAATATAAAATAAGATTACAAATAATCGTTCAAATAGTTTTGGCATTTTATTCTTTCACACTGGCTTCTTCTGTATATTTTACCGTGAGCAGAAAAGCATAGCGTTTCTTTTATAGAATATTTGTTGTCGCCCGTAATTTCATTTGCATTATAAAACGTATCCCGTTTTTTCTGGTCCCGTAGGAAATTTATTTTTTATATTCCCAAGTATATGCCAAATTTCTACTTAACACGTTCAGTAGTGTCAGCTGTTCTGTTGGCTGTCTATCGGTCACTCAGTAATGCAAGATTTATCTATATAAATATATATATATATATATATATATATATATATATATATATATATATATATGAGTGGCTTTCATTTGTATATTAAAGAACTGTATTGATTAGAATTTAGAAGCAAAAAATCAGGAATAGGGTAGGTAGTATGTAAGGATATAAGGAGGGTGATGCGAGATGCATCTCAGACAAAGTCGATTTCTATTTATTAAGATTTTGAGTGTGTGATTGTATGCAAAGTGATTTCACTGAATACGATTTCACTAAGTGTGATATATTTCAGAAGCAAAAAATATTATATCAAAGTTTGGTAAATGGTTATGCTCTCGAGTGAAGAGTGGTTTCAAAGCGAATTTATAACAGTGGAAATGGAGATTGTTTCAATTAACTACGATCACTGTCCTTGATTTAGATTTTTAGTGAATACTGGAGGTCGTAGAATTTTTTTGTTAAAAAAATGGATTTTTGTAGGTTTCCTGAAAGTTACGTCAAATAATTATTAAGCCTTCAGTATTCACTTTTGTGATATAATATATGTAAGCAATGCAAGCTTTTGCAAAATACCAACCCGAATTTAAAGAAATACTTTTTAGTTCTAAAATATTTCCTAAAATATAAAACTGAAATTATATCAATAATTACACAGTAATACTGTATTTTTTTTTCACAATTTTACGTGATCTTTATACCTATTACTTGGCCCCTGAAACCCAGTCACCTAAAAATATCAAATGCAAGGAATTCGTATACATATAATGTTGTACGACTCGGATGAGACGAAAACTGCATTGCTTGCAACTATTTGGTAATCTTGAAAATCACGCGAACGGTTATTGGGAGAGGACAGGTAAAGAGGTCTGCTATTAGTTGCGCCCTGACATAGTGCAGGCTCCTAGCGTAAATGTATAATTGCATAAATAAACACACGATGACATTTAAGTTCGTTGTTTCTGTAAAAGAAGTTGAACTAAATCAAAATTGTATACTAAGTATTTAATAACATATTTTTAGAAAACGTATAAAAATTTAAACTCAGCGGGTTTCGAACGCGCCTCTTGGACACCGTCCAAGCGCTCGGACCGCTAAGATATGAATTCAGAGTCGCGGGTTTGAATCCCGCTGCGTTCAAATTTTTATACGTTTTCTAAAAATATGTTTTTCAATTTCCTAAGTGTGCTTATCACTTTAAAAGTATTGGTTAGGGTGAAACATGAAGATGAACAACCAGCTAGTTTTATAAATAATTATTGACGTTTTCATTTGTTACAAAAGCTTAGCGGTATTTAAACTTATATGCGATGCTCTTATTATTTATTTTATATTATCTTGTGAAAACATTCTTCATCTTTTGGTGGACGTAAAGAAACACATTACAGTTGAAAAAAGAAATTGCCCAAAAGACCTTTAGGGTTTATCATATAAAAAGACATAACTAAATGATTTTAAATAAACAGGACAACTGTTTATTTTTTATTTCTTGAGCAGTTACGATTTAAACAATATTAATTTATTTATTTTATTCCAGTAAGATTCGAGACAACCCGTTTTGGTAATCCAGTGATGGTGTTGGGAAAGTATAGATATAACAGATGGAGCTACAGCAAAGCACCTTACGTGCGTTGGACGTGCGTCAAGAATCAAATGGGTTGTCGCGCAACCATTACAACCATAGACAATATTATAGTGAGAGCGAGAAACCTTCATACTCATACGTGATTTTATCTGAATTATGTAAATTTTAGTTATATAGGTACCTAGGTGTAAAATCGGTAATAGTAGCCGTAATGCATATTACATATTTAGAACACACATGTAACTAGGAATCATTATTTAAAAACTCTTATGATAGACTAGGTAATGCCAGCGACTTCCTTTGTATGGACTTAATGACATTAGCCATGCAATTTTATTTTTTCGGATAAAAAGCAAAAAGCAGTTCAATATTGTATTTTTAGTATACTTTTACCTTCAATGAAACTGTCATTCTACATTTCAAGTCCCTAGTTTCCATAGTATTTATTGACTGTGAAACGTAAAATTCCCGTTTTTTTCTGTCCCCTAAGGGATCATATGGGACTCAAACTACTATTAGTTTGAGGAATCCTCTTTTAGTACTCCCCCATACTCTCCAAGGAGTCTACCTACCAAATTTCAAATTCTTACAATTAATAGTTTCGGATGTGCGTTGTCTGTCAGTCACACATATACTCACGGGAGAGTTTTGTATATAAAGGTATATTGATGGTTGAAATCACAGGCTCATATTATATGAAAGGCAATGGAATAGAGAGAAAGGGGATAGTAAAGTGATTTGACATTTTGTAAAATGTAAGTAATTATTTATGTACGTGATATATTTTTTTAGTTTTGATAATACGCACTCTTTTTATACTATGGGTCACTTTTTTTTTTCAATTGTCAATGAATTGTATAAAGTTTATTGTTTATTAGTGTATTCTTATAATAATTTAGTTTTAAATCCTATATTACCTTGTTTCGAGCTTTGCAATAGCGTCGTTCGTAATGAAACGCATTAAATTTTAAACCTTGGATGGATTTTGCCTATAAATTTATTTTGTATTATGTGAAATATACATGCCTTTTATATATTTGCAAGCCTTAATGATCTTATAATATGTAATGTTAAAAAATAAATAAAACCAAATGAATCGCTAATTTATACATATATGTATGAACTTACTTTCAGAATGTCACATTTTAATTTTATTTTACAATAGCACTCTTACTTTAATTCTTAGTTTATTCCAGATATCATTATTTTATTACTTTTTAAAATAATATTTTTATAAATATAGAATGATCTCATAATAATATTATTTTCTATATAATATTATACAGTATTTACACTACAGTACGTAGCTACTCAAATTATTAATATTGACTATATATGGGCCATACTTAAGTCAAGTGATGTTTTATTTTATTATAAAAAGGTTGCAGCTTTATAGAATAAATATATTTTTGTGTGAATTTGACAGGCTGCCATTCCTTTATTCAAGTCACATTAATTTTGATAATTGGTTGGTGATTTAATTGATCTTAAAGAATAACGTGTTTGTGATACCGCTAAGATATTGATTCACACTGTGAGAAGTGGGCAAATAGAAGCCTAAATAATTATTATTTTGTTACTAAATTTATTTATATTAGATTTAAGCAGAAATAAAATATTATTTGAAAGATATTCATTTTAATTTCTATTTCAATATAAATATTTTATATTTAAATTATAGAAATGTTTAACAAAATGAATATAGCTAACGCTGTGATAAGATAATGTATTTAATCGTTGTATAATAAAATCGCTTTGCAAGATTTCCATAGAACGCATCGATATTAATATGATTTAATAAAATTAAAAGAACACAGATTCGATTTCGGTGCAGGATAATTTTAATATTGTAGATTTATTATGAATAATCTATATTTTTTAGGAGTTAAGCCAGTATTAACTACGTCCAGGTACGGAAAGCCGGTAATTCAGATTGGGGAACATAGATACAATAAATGGTGCGCGTCCAGAGGTGCCAGAAGTCGTTGGCGGTGTGTTAAAATCGCCAACGGATGCCGAGCTGCTCTTATTACTATACAGGACGCGATAGTGCAATTTTGCCACGAGCACAACCATTAAGCACAAAATATATAAAGTGCAATGTTAGTCTTAAATTTAATTACTATAATTTAATAAATGTAACTACACGGGGATTTACACTGTAAAGTATTAATTTAATTTAGTTTGTTTGATTAAAATTAATCTATTAGCGTCATAAGAATATAATTTATTTTTAAATCTAATTGGAAATTCTGTAATTGACATAGTATACATATAGAATAAACGGACTAATTATAAAGGATCTAGGGATAAGATGTGTCAAAATAAAAGAACCTACCGAGTCACCCTTGTTACTTACTATCGATGTTGACATTATGGTCTGTCACGAATATAATCATTAGTGTATTATATTTATAAACCCCGCCTATAATTATAAATGACTAATTAATTTCGGTGTAAAATTACATATAACTTTATTGGTCTATCTCAATGTTAGGGAATAGAGAGAACATAATGATACGCCTCTTTGTGTAACCAAAACTGGGAAGCGCTTTTGTAATGATATTTTAAATTACAACCGTTGTTTAATCGCATATGTCACATCGCATCGGAAAAAGGTGAAGGAGTATTACAGTCTTTTACATCATCTAATTATAAAACACTAGCGACCTGTTAGAGGCATTGTCTGCTTGAACTATAGCTGTTTCATATTTTCGGTAGCCTTTGCGTAAAACAATGAAATGCCTGAAAAAATTAAAAAGAATGCGAGCCTATATTCATCCCAAGTCCCTCAAGCTTCTCGAGCAAAAATTTCATCATAATCGGTTCAACAGTTTGGCCGTGAAGACTGTCACACAGAGTTACTTATGCATTAAGCATATATACAATTGGTAAAATTATTTAAATACCTATATGGATGTTTAGGTATTTAAATAGTGTCATTAATTTTATATCATTTGGAAGGAATTAAGAAATTCTATTTTCACTAATATATTTTGTATTTTTATTTTAATTAAGTACAATGATTTAATTATAAGAATATTTTAAATCTGATAAAAGCAATTTCAAATTTACATATGTACAAGTCTGTTTTTTATTTAAATATAAAAATTAAATATATACTTTTTCTGTACATATATACTTTTTCAGTACATAATTATTTGTATTATATCTCGTTTATTTAACAAAATAATAATTAAAGTAAGCAAATCATTATTCGTTTACTTCCTTGTATCTTAAAAAATATATTAAATTACAGGTTTAACGTCAGAGCTGGCGATCTTTACTACGTCTAGATTTGGAAAGCCCGTAATTCAAATAGGAACGTATAGGTATAATAAATGGTGCGGCTCGAAAGGTGCCAAGGCCAGGTGGCCTTGTGTAAAAGCTGGTGGGGGGTGTCGTGCATCTATTCTGACTATAAATGATGAAATCATAGAGTTTCGTCATACACATAATCATTAATCATGGACCAGTATTAAATATGTTTGTTATTCTTCTTTAATGAAATAAATATACTTTTACCTATATCTTTTTTCGTATTATTTTGTGCGCTTGTTATGTTTATATAGCTTTTATTACTTACTAACCCGATGACCGGCTCGTAGCTTCGCCCTCGGGAACTATAGCTGTTTCGTATTTTCGGCGGCCTTTTCGTAATCAATTGATTTCCTGGTCTGGAAAAGGACTACCTGGACTATAAAATGGAAAAAATAGAACTATAGCGATCGGCAAGAAAACCACATCGAGCGTGGTCCTTTTAGTTCCTTTTCAAAATTAATTTACGAAATGTAAGAAGAGCGAGAGAGAGAGAAGAGAATAAGTTAGAAGAAAATATTTTTTTACTCTTGTATTATAATCGAAACTGAGAAAGAAAATTTTACTCTTTAGACCCATATAAACTAGGTTATTATGAATTCTAATTAAAACAGGAATATATTTATTTTATTAATTATTCCAGGTGGCGCGGTTTATTCGTTGTCCCGTAATGGTAATCCTGTTATACAGATCGGTAACTACAGATATCGCAAGTGGTCCGGCAGTAAAGGGCCCAAGATTCGATGGATCTGTAACAGAAATAATTTCGGATGTTTGGCGAGTCTATGGACTATTGAAGGAGAGATTGTTAAAATCAATGATGAACATAATCATTAAAATTTACACTTATTAATAAGATATTTGGCTTTCGCTATTTTTACACATTTTGAAATGAATAATTAATTTAATTATAATAGTGAAGACAATTGGAAACATACTTTAAACCGGGGACCCAATCCTAAAAACTATGAAGTCTAGTCACCAGTGAGTAAGTTACAGTCAGCTCATTATGCAAGAATCCAGAGCCGTACGTAAGGCCACTAAGAAGTCGTTTTCGGTAGTTTTATATAATAATTATATGTACACTACTACTGTAGTGTTTGAAACGTATTTTCGAAAACCAAAACTTCAACGCGATTCATACGGTTTAAAAAGTTTCATTTATTAGTTTGTCTATTTATTAGAAACTAAAGTTGTAAAAAGCGTATAAGAATTTCCACGAAGCTGGTTGTAGAACGCATGGCATAGCGGTCAGAGCGCTTGAACGGTTTTCAAGAGGCGCGGGTTCACATCCTGCTGCGCTCAAATTTTTATACGTTTTCTAAATAGGTCTTTTTCAATTTCCTAAGTGTGCTATTAACACTTAAAAATATGTAAAAAAAATATCACAATTTTCTTTCATTATAAATTTATTTTAAATTCAATATGTAATTGTAAATGCTTATTTCGTCGCGTATGTGAATGTTGGTGAAATTTTAATTTAATCGTATTAATATGTTACTAACAATTAAGTAAAGTTTTATATTTATATATAAGGATATCTGTAGACAATTTTACTGTAACCTATAAGTAATTTAAGTCAAGTTTATTGTCAATATTAAATATAATCGTCTAATACTCTATACTTATTATTTTAGTTCCTATATTCGTGAAATCGCGTTACGGAAAACCTGCGATTCAAGTAGGCCCGTACAGGTTCAACCGTTGGAGTGGAAGTAGAGGCGACAAGGCTCGCTGGGTCTGCACAAGGGACCACGGTGGATGCAGAGCCAAGATTTACACCTACGAAGATACTATCATAAGAATATTTAATGTACACAATCATTGATACTCTGTTTTAAAATTTAGCTAAATCATGGCTTTTATTCTAATATTTATTATTTATTGTTACGAATCATAGCGATATGTTATTATTTGTTATATACTCGTAGTGCCGAATGTAGTTGCTTACATATAATATATTTAATAAATATTGTAGATAATATGTAAAAAGGAATTATATAATACCTACACGTCTGTAGTATCTTATTAGTTAAACGATAAACTGAGTGGAGTGGTATGGTAATTTAAATAAAACGTTTCAAATAGATATTTAATAAATTAGTTTTTTTTAAATTCATGCTCTACATAAGATTTTACCTTTTAATTGTTCGTTTTGTCTGTATATGAGTTCTAAATCGATCTAGTTTAATTCATTCATTGTTAGGTAATTTTGTTCCAGATCTAAACTTTATCCCTTCACGTTACGGTAACGTTGTAGTGCAGCTAGGTAAATATACATTTAGGAAACAAAGCTACAATGGAGCCAAAACGAGATGGATTTGTAATCATGATCAAAAAGGATGCAGGTCGAAGCTCTGGATGATTGATAATGAACTTGTATACTATAATGATACACATAACCACTGAGCTAAATGGGGTGTAAGTGGCATGGGAACGCGATATTATAATAATTAGACATCGGATCATATCAAATTGCCAATAAATGTATACAAATATGCAGTAAAAGAGAGGGACAATGCACAATAAGTGCGAAATATGGACCTCGCCATATCCAATGCCATTACTGGGCAAAACTAGAATCTTGTTAACTTGAATTTTGTCTCTTCAATGCGGAGACCCTGGTTTATAAAGGAAAGTAGTTCTGCTGCACCATTCCTGCGTAATATAGCATGCGTTTATCTACAGAAATAAGCACTGTACACGAAAAATGTGTAAGATATACAAAAACGCTAAAAGAATTGCGTCTTTTGCATGTGCATATGCAGTCATGCAAATACATATAAACCGATGTCTAATAATAATATTCGAAGGATAAATATTTTACAATATTTGTAAATTGATTTTAGTTTATTCTACTATTGTATAAAATACTACTTTACTATTCTATACTAACATACATCAACATGGGGCTACATACGCCTTGAAGGCCGGCAACGCACCTGCAGCTCCTCTGTTGTGATGCACTTCTCTCATTTGCCTCATTTGCCTTGTTTATACAACAAAAGAGTTTTATACAGTAATTGCTAGAATATGAAAATACAAAATTAATTTAATAGACAAAAATACTGGTTTTATGTATAGGCAAGTATCATATATTGTAAATAATAAGATTAATATTTGTAAATTCTTTTAGTATTTTTATTAATCGAATTGATTGATTGATCGTAAATCTAAAATATGTAGTTATAAGATGCCAAAAATGGGATGTGGTGATAAACATCGGTATTAATTGCTAAAATATTATTAACGAAATTCTCATTATAGGAGCAAGGTATATAAAATCTCGTTCCGGGAATCCCATGATCCAAATAGGAGGATATAAGTTTAGGAAATGGAGCGGCAGTAAAGGCGCGCGGTCTCGTTGGATATGCAACTATGACAATAAGGGGTGTCGATCGAAGATATGGACCATTGATAACGAAATTATATATTACAATAACAGCCATAACCATGAATAAATAATTTCAAATCACATTAATAAAAAAATATTCCACAAAATACATCAAAGTCAAAGCTACTTTATGGAGTCTTCATCTATATTATAATATTACTTTAAAGAATTTTTATTAAATTAATATTATATCGTCTTATCTCCCTATCTCATACAATATTGAAATTAAATAAACGATAATAAAAATATTTAAATGTGATAACGTGTTATGTTAAATGATATTAACCCAAAATTGCAATATGTATAAAACAAAAGTACACAGTTGTACAGATAAGTAAAACATTTTTGTCATACTATTTATTTTAGCTTTTATAAAATTTTATTTTTTTATAATCTGTGTACAGGGCCGAGTCAAAGTAATAAAATACCTGATATAGTTTGTGAACAGGAGGTATATTTATTTTATATCTATTTTAAAGCTGATTGTAAGGAAAGCTTTATTTAGATAAAGCAAAGATAGGACTAGTAATCTTTTTACCGTCCTAGCCATTGTCGACAATTTCCCTGAAATCGAAGTTTAGTGTGTAAGCGCTGATTGTGGATCCTTAAATATTTAATTGTGTTCTATATTTTTTACTAATTAATAACTCATGTACACTGTTCAAGATAAAATAATATTTAATTAAAATATATTGAATTCCAGATTTAGACGATTTCATGTTTATTTCATCGCGATTTGGAAATCCATTGATATTGCTGCATGATTTTAAATTCAGGATGTCCGGAAGAAAAACTGGGCCTCGGATTCGTTGGATATGCAACTTCGACCATTTAGGATGCAAAGCGAAAATTTATACTGTTAATAATAAGATTGTAATGTGTAATGCTGTCCATAATCATTAATTTGAAATTTTTTCATTAGACATATATGTTTTTGTGTAGTAATTAAGTTTATTCTATTTTTTATTTTTTCTTTCTTAATTTTTGTGTACTTGTAATTTTTCTTTTTTAAATCGTGTGTATTTTTTATTTTTTCTTTCCTAATTTTTGTGTATTTTTTATTTCTTTTCTACACATATATTGTAAAATAATGTCTAAGGAAACAAATTATACGTTATTGTTGTCGCATGTGGTATCTGCATGTAAGTGGAATAACACTTTGCAATGTGTTATTTTTTTAATTTTACTTTATTTATATACATACACCGTTTTTAAGATGCAACAATATTTCATACAAAAAATTGTATTATAGGTTTCGACGACTTCATGTTTATTTCATCTCGGTTTGGAAATCCATTGATATTGATGAACGATTATAAATTCAGGATGTCCGGCAAAAAAACTGGCCCTCGGATCCGTTGGATATGCAACTCCGACCATTTGGGTTGCAAGGCGAAAATTTGTACACTTAATAATAAGATTATAATGTGTAATCCTGTCCATAATCATTGATTTCAAATTATTTTGATTAAATATGATAAACAAATGTATTTGTATGTAATAATTTTGTTAATTGTACTCTTCACATTATGTGTATTTTTAATATTGCCTACACATATGTTATAAAATAATACCTAAGTAAATAAACTATACGCTAAATTTGTAGAATGCGGTGTCAGCTTGTTTAGTAGAATAACACATTGCAATGTGTCATTTTTTAATTCACGTATATTGTCCTCTTATGTGTTTATTCCGACGGTATGCCTTATGATTAATATAAAAATAAAAAAAAATAATTAAAGAATAAGTTCTATAAAAATAAGGTTGAAGTTTTATTTTGTTGTATGTAAGTGGAATATTTTTAGGTTATTTGGAAAAGGGACTAATTATATTTGGTTAAGTATTGGTTTAAGTCTTTGATTATTTAATTTTTTTGTAAAACTTATTATTAGACTTTTATTATTACATTAAATAAATGTCATTCGTTCCATCAATTTTCGTTTGTTTCGTACAATAATTGTGTACTTATTTATAACAATAACAATAGTATATTTTTAAAAGTAAATATAATGTTGCGTTTTGCGATACTTTTTCTATTCGGGATATTTAATTTGCAGATCGAATCAACTTCTATAGAATTCTATTCATGAAATAATTTAAAATGATAAAACGTCAAATAAACAATCTTTCAAATATTATTCTACAAATATACACTATATTCTCATTTGTATTTAAAAATAATAAGCAAAGTTTATGTTTTAGTCTGTTGTTCTATTCACTAGAATCTTAAAATTTTACTTGCCATATATAAAATACAATAAAATAAAAAGTATTTTATACTCAATTAATTTTGGTCACTGTTTCAGATCCACAGTTTTTCTTGTCCCGTTCCGGCAACCTTGTAATACAAATGGGCAAATATAGATTTAGAAAAGGTACAGGCGGCAGAGGTCCTAAGACGCGATGGATTTGCAACAAAGACCAGAAAGGCTGCAAAGCGAAAATCATGACTATTGATCAAGAGATCGTAAAAATGAATAATGTACATAACCATTGATTTCCAAGATTTCAAAGGTAATCTATCACGTCCATATTGATTTTGTACTTATATAAGAAACTAGTGAAACGAGTATTATATATGAGTGACGTTGACAAGTTTTTACTGGCTGTTTAAAACTGAGAAAAAATAAACTGGATATTATTAAAGCCACTACTATCATAATATGAAATATTTTGCGGTTTAGTGGTAGTAAAATAGGCAATGAAATTGGCAATGTAAAGATATGTTTCATATATATACAATATTATATTAAATATGTTTTATATATTTACAATATACATATATAGTATTCTAACGTAGTTGAGACGAATTTCGCTGTACTGATAAAGTTTTAGTATTTTTATTTCTTTAAATAATAGATAGACTTGCACATGGAATTAGAATTAGTAAGATATAAGATTTTTAATACGAAATTAGTATTAATAAGTTAATTGAATAAATACATTATTTCTATAAACTATGGTTATTTTATTTAAAACATATTTTTTTACTTATTATCTTCTTCTATCTAGAGTGTCATATATTTAAAATAATTTATGTTATTTCCTATACCACGTATTACCAATTTGGCAAAGGCCGATCTGTCGGTCGTGTAATATATAGGTTTTAGTTATAGTTAAGAAATCAATTTAAGAATTAAAAAGATTCTATAAAAAGTATTTATGTACAGTAAAATTATAGCATAGTAGACTCTAAAGGTAATATTAATATACTTTTGATAGTTAAAAATCTATAAAGCAGGAAGTTTATACTTTTAAAATTTTCAGAAGCTGTATTTAGTACATCAAGATACGGCCAACCAGTGATTTTGATAGGATCTCATCGTTTCAACAAGAAGTACTCAGATAGCCTAGGTCGGAGGATAAGGTGGGTGTGCGTACGTGCTCACAAAGGCTGTCATGCGAAAATTGTCACTTACGCGAATATTATCATATCCTGCTACAATGTACATTCTTGTAATAACCAAGGATTGATTTGTCACGAACAATGCAAGATTTAATATTCAATTTTTTATTATATGTATTTTTTATAACAAAAGTTGTAAAATTTCATATAGTCAGTGATTTTGATGACTGTCATATATAAAAATCTTTCAAAAATCCTGAGTCTTCAGTACTTTAATTATGGCGCTTGAACGTGCATCTTGATCACAAATAACTTGTCTTGACGACACGTCACGCTATATGGAGAATATATATTTACAAAATCCTTCTCATTTTGAAATGAAATTATTTTAACTGGAGTCCGTGATCACAGGTAGACACTACAGGAGTCTTAGCGTGGCCGAAGTGTAAAGTGTGTGTAAAGTATTTTTAACATTTTAAAAGTGTCACAAAACTGTTTTCAATTTCTAACTTAGGAAATTGATAAATTGTTTAGAAAATTTTTAAAAAATTGTACGCAGCTGGATTTGATCGAAAACGCGCCTTTTGGAAACCGTCCAAGAGGTTTCAAAGAGACGCGGCTTGGAATCCCGTTGCGTTAATTTTTTTATACGTTTTCTAAAAATGTGTGTGTAGGGTTGTTTTAAATATCGGAGTTTCTTAAAATGTATTTTCCAATATAGGCGATTAATCCGGTTAAAATAGTTTCGTTTCAAATTATATACAAATCGCGAACACCAAAGATCATTTTATAAATTCTTCATAGTATACGAGTACATAGTGTAGAGTTCATTAAAATTCAAGTAAAGTTATTGATCCAACATAAATATAATTGCACATAAGAGGTTATGTGACTTTCTAAAAAATATAATATAATGCAATGCAATTTTAACGCCTTATATAAGACACATTTTTTTAGAGACTCAGGCTTTGCATATATGTGGACAATCTCTCACAGTTGATTATCTTGTAATTATTGTTATTTAATATTTATTATAGAAAATTTTTAAGAAACTAAAATATTAATCGATTCTTTCGTTTAACTTGCAAAATTAAAACATGTGGATGTAAACAGGCTTTTATTTTAATTAATTATGTGATATTATAATAAACCTACCGAACTTTATAAACTTACTTGCTTCAATTTAATTCTGATTATTTTTTATAGTTTTTAAACTTTAAGTTTATATTTGTAGTTGCAGAGATTCTAAAAACGAGAAATGGCAGGCCTGTGATTCAAATAGGCAAATTCCGATTTAATTTGTGGAGTGGTAGCAAATACAAGAGAAGGAGGCGTTGGATATGTGTGAAAGTTCATGCAGGATGCTCATCAACTTTAATAACAGTGGACAATGAAATTGTACAATATAAACCTCACAATCACTGAAATCGTCGATTGGCTTAAATAAATTATTTTATCATTTATAGATATATGTATTTTTTTAACGTATTGGCCGCTATCTAGTAGTTGGTGACAGAAACGTTTCAAAACTCCGCAACTTATTTCGCTAAGAAACGTACGGGATGATATTTTTGAATAGTATTTACATTACAATTTATTCAACAATATCTAATGTTGAGAATTATAATTTACACATGTGTATTTCAACGTATTTTTTTTCTTCAACGGTTTTCGGCCATTTAACTTGCGATGTCTCAAAAAATGGAGCATTAGATACTCCTTGCCAAACTTGCTATCTGCGAGGCTAAACGCTAGAAAACAATTATAACGTACTCCATATATTTTTTTCTGAACGAGACATCACGAAGGTGGTTCTTATATATTATAATCTTGAGTGGAGTTTGAATTTATCACTTATCGTGTCCATTATTTTTTATAATTTACTACATTAATTACTAAAGTCTATTTATTATAAACCAATGTGTAAATTATGTTTTAAAAATATTGTAATGATTTCGTGTTTAACGATTGTCAATAAATTAGACCGAACCAATCCAATGAATTGATTAATTATTATTTGTTTCAAAATGAAAATGTATATTTAGTATATAAGTACAAAGTTGTTCCTAAAAAGTGATTATAAGTTATAGGTATGTTATTTTACAGATGCTGTGTTTGGTTTGTCACGTTACGGACAGCCGGTGATGAAATTAGGACAATATAGATATAATAAAGTAGGCTCTAAAGGCCTTGTAGCTAGATGGAGATGTTCCATGAAAAGCCAAGGTTGTCCAGCTACCGTACATACAGTTCTAAATGAAGTTGTTAAATTAAATCACGGTCATTGTCATTGCACATGTGTTTTATTTGATGCTATTAAGAATTACCCTCTTAGTAAGCAGAATATTTTTGGAGTTTACGGTTTAATCATCGTTTTTTACAATAAGGAAAGGTTAATTATATCAGTGTAGATGGATAGAACATTTTTTTTAATCAATTCGTGTCTTTGTTTTCTAGTTGTATTTTCTACAACACGCAACGGAAATCCAATGATTTTAATGGGACCCTACCGATTTCACAAATATTGCAGAAGCAAGGGACGAAGAGCAAAGTGGGTGTGCTCAAAGATGTCGCTTAAATGCTGCAGAGCGACCCTAACAACTTTTGATGACCAAATAATCTGCCAAAACCGGGAACATAATCATTGAGAAATTATATTTAAGCATATTTATTTTACTTTTATCCAACTTTTTAGTTATATAATATTATTATGTGTAAGTCTGTAAAATGAATAAATTATTACAATATTTTTTTCTGTTTTTATTTGCTCTGAGCATAAAAGGCCTTGGCATTATTATTTTGTATTTACCACATAAAGAGTGTAGAGTAGTAGTAGTGGAGTAAGAAAAATCTTGTGTTAAATTACTATTTGCCTCGAAACTACAACGCACGCTCACTTTTTAAACCAAGTATATATATATTTAAGTATATAAGTCATATAATGGCCATATTTTGTAACATCGCCAACGATTTCAAAAAGTTTAAAGATTTTTTTTCATTTCAATTTTTACTACACATTAGCTTTATTGCAATATAATTGTTACTAACACATTTAATAATACCTTTTTAAGTTATTTTAAGTCTAACTCTATTTTGACGGTTTTTAGAATTAGAATACGCTACCACTCGTTTTGGAAACCCAGTTTTACTACGAGGAGGGTATCGGTATAACAAATATTGTAGAAGCAAAGGACCTAAAATTACTTGGGCTTGTACGAAATCGTGCAGTGTTGGCTGTAAAGCTACCGTCACTACAATAGAAGGTCTATTTATTTTGTGCAACAATAAACATAATCATATTGATGTTCTCTTTTATTTTAAACAGTGTATTGTATTTTATTTGTGTCATATGAAAAATAAATATTTTTTCAAAGTTTTATAGAAGGTACCTGTTTGCTTGTTTGAACTGAATACAAAATAGTTAATACAAAACTTATCTTGAACTCCAATGTTTTCTAACGTTACATATATTTTATATTATGTAATGTGTTATTATTAGTATATAACGTTGGTATCCTAATAAATAAGTAAAAATATATAAATAAAACTTGTTGTGGAATGAAAAAAGATACTTTATATTATAACGAAAGTCGTGCATTATTTGTAAATATAAATAACGATTTTTTTTTTAAACACAGTTTTTTTCATACTTTTTCCATTTTGTTTCAAATAGCGAAATTAGTTGTAAATTTTTAATTCGGTAATAAATCTTCTTTACGTGAGTTGAGCGCTTTTTGGGTGAATAAAAATTATGGAACGCTATCCATGAGCCATATGTAACTGTGTATATATTTACGTAGATATAAAAATTTCTTAAGCTCGTTGAGCACCTTTTGATTGGGGAAAATCTTATGGGTTCGCGTCACTGACATCCTTATGTCGAATATAATTTGATGTCAATAGTTGATTGATGTTGATAATTTTAATTTTAACACAATGAAATTTTAAATTTTAATACTCAAAGTCAAAGTTATCAGTTTTTTTTTTACATATTTAAAACTTAAGTAAATTAGGTAAGCAACTAGATATGATATTATATGATATAATGATAGAAATGACATATGGTATACTTTAACAAAAAAATGTAAACCGACTTTATTGCAGTTACACATACGACGTCGAGATTTGGCCAACCAGTAATACTTCTTGGGAGATATCGCTTTAATAAACTTGGCTTATATAAGGGACAAATTAGAGGTAAACACTCGTTACTATAGAAGATATAGTTGTACAACATAATAACATTCATAATCATTAAGTCTTCTTTAAGACTTCTTTAATTTTTGAATTAAAAGTTAACTTTGTATATTGTACATACGAGTTTTATAATGTTTATTAATTAATGTTAATATATTTATAATTTATTTATTGTTTAAACATTCATGTAAAATTTAAATACATTTCGGATTCTCGTTTCAACATACAAAGTTTAACAGCTTCACGGTTTTGACGTATAGCAAGGTCGGGTCAAAGAACCTAGCGTTACCTCCACTTTCCTAAATGAACCCTATGTAGCGCTTTGTCCTAGCAGCGAAGGAAAAATTAAAATAAAAGTCAATGTTTTTCATTCTTATAATTGTTACATTTCACATATAGTAAAGGTTACGCCTTTACTTTTTGTTAGCGTAATTAATTTTAAAATTAAAATATTTTAATTAAATCGTGTTTTTGTATAAAACATTTATATGACAAAAATATTGAAGTTTTGTAATTTGAATATAATATATTTAAACAACGAAGAAAAATTATATATGAGTGATTCTACTGTTTCGTCCGCAACACCTTTTCAGATTAAAAACACTAATGTGGCTTAGACATAGTTTAAGTAAAATAGGCATTAATCATATTAGGGTTAGATATTATAATAAAAAACAATCAGCCCAAAACCATGTTAAATTTTTATTACACTTCTGGTCCCAATCGCATCTCTTTACTACTCTCATAATACAGAATCCAATTCTTTATCTTTGTAAATACTAAGTTAATTAATGTTGAAGATCCATACTTAATATAAAGAGTATGCAACTTAAAAATAATCGACAAAAAAATCATTCCTTTCCAAACTTAAAGATGACATTTATTACTACTCAACTCACTCTTAAATTTAACCATTTTCATGAACGCCTTTACCAGTAACCTTTGTCTAGGAAGTATACGAATCACCTTATTCATAAATTCAGCCAAAACAAGAAGAAAAAAACGTTCCACAAAATCGATCCGATTTGGACGAGACGGTATATATGTATATGATTTTATATTTTTCTAACATGTGTTTTTGAATTTTTCTAACATCCTTTTCTTTTGTCGCAGAGCCAGTATTCACAACATCTAGATTTGGAAGACCAGTGATAGAAATAGGAAATTATCGATACAACAAGTGTTGCAAGAGCTCCGGTTTCAAAGCGTTTTGGCGTTGTTCGTATAAATCTTACGGATGTCGCGCCACTGTTACTACAGTTGAAAATGTTATTATAAAAGTTAATAATGAACACTCTCACTAGACGTTTTTTCTATATGACAATTATCTGCTTGTAAGCGTGTATTTTTGCTTGAGCTGTATGTATATGTATAAATGTATCTTACACAACTTATAAAGTCGCAAAATGTATAAGATTATTATTAATTGTATAGAATTGTATGTAAGAAGTATTTTGTGTACGAAATTTAGCTAATTGTTTAAAGGTATTGTTTAAAATATATTAAGATAAGATATTTTAAGAATTAATTTTTAATTAAATATACAAGTGAATCGAATAATATTTTACGTACTTACATATAGACTTATACAATTTGGTAATCTTCAAATTGAAAGTCAATAAATATATAAATAAAGATCTCAGGCAAATTTCCACTTGGAGCAATAGTTTTGGGCTGACGATAAATTCTTTAAAAATTCAATCAATTTTATTGAAAGCCATAGATTATTGCCAAGAGTTGATATTACGCAAATATCTCCTATAACTATTAATTCCATTTAGCGAATAAGTGAGAGATGTAGGTGTTATATTAGAAAAGCATTTATCTTGGAACCACAAGCACGAGAGGTAATTAGGAAAATTTATGTTACCAAGATTACGTAACTTCTTGCCAGTACCTTCCAAAATTGCGTTGGCAAACTCGCTCCTTTTACCAATTCTTGATTATGCTGATATTAGCTATCTTGATATTAAAAGAGGAAAATCTAAATAAGCTCGACTATCTTTAAAATCTTTGCATTAGGTTCATATTTGGTATACGTAAATATAAACACATTTCTAAGTTTCATAATAAGCTCCAGTGGCTCCCTATCCGACTGAGCTGGCATACTCACATACTCTGTCTTCTCTATTCCGTATTGTTTAATCCTTCTACACCTCCGTACTTAAAAAGTGAATTCAAGTTTTTTCACACCACCCACTTCCATTCCCTACGCTCCGACAAAAACCTATTACTTTAAATTCCTCTTCACTTTTCTTCCTTTTTCTTTTCCATCCAAAGCTACCAGGCTATGGAATTCTTTACCAATTAAAATCCGATCTTCCAAAAGCTTAGAAAGTTTTAAGCCTTTGCTTAAGAACTACTATTTAAACACTTAAATTTAGCCTTTTTTCTCTTTTTTATCTTTCTTTTTTTTATTTTTTTAAATATCCTTATAATTGTGTCTATTACATATTTGGATATTCATTTGTATGTGTATTGTGTATGTATGTATATGTATTTTTCTTTATGTATATATGTATGAGTGTTAAAAAAATATTAATAGTAATTGTTTTATATAGTAGTAATTCTAGTATGTATTAATATAATATATATTATATTTTGCATAAATGTCCTATTGTACACCGCCTACCGTCACTTTATACAACTCCTTTATCCAAAGGTTGCCTAGTTGCCTCGCTTTAAGCTATAAGGCCGATTTATTGGCCTTTTCGTTCTATTTCTTTGTGGATAATATTGTATATGTGTACAATAAAGTATATTTGTATTTATATCTTCTAGGCAAGCGTGTGTCATCGTAAATAGCGTAAAGACACTGCTCTCAATTTTTATAAACCACAAAATAAATTTTAATAGCTTTAACAATCTTAAAAAATCTTCATGTCACACTTACACTTAAACACTTGGTCGGAATCTAAAAGGCACGGCATGTAATTCTGCTTAATTATTATCAGTATTTTATATTTGAAAATCTCAATTGAGCTAAATATTGTATAACAAAATATGTTTATGTAATATGTTTATGGGTTCTCGCGGTGTGGGAGGCCAGTCATAGAGTTTGCAAATCATCGTTTCAATAAGCATAGCAGGTGTAAGGGACCCAAAGATGTTTTGGATGTGCTCTAAATGGTTACGGATGCAAAGCCTCGCTAATTACCTATGAGAATCATATAATAGTAATAAATAACGATCATAAACATAAAATTTTGTTTATGTTTATTTGAACGGTTAATTTTTCGTCGATAGACAACAGTTTGTATTTAATAGTGCTTTTTGAAAATATGTAAGTGCGGCATCAAATGTGTATTTACTTATTTATTCCTTTTTGTATTTTTGTACGTTCTCATGTTAGGGATGTATATATATTTATGAGAGCAAATACCTTTTAACCTAATTTAGAGGAAGTGTTAAAAGTGCAGGAAGTATTAAATGTGAAATTTTAGAAGCTTATTATCCTTATATTATCTTTAGCTTTATCTTAAGACATTGTATATGTAATTGGCAATTTAATTGTATTAACTAACGATAAGATGAATACACAAATATAAAATATGATTTGAAAAGGAGCCTTCTTCGTTTTGATGAATATATAAAGGTGTGTCCAAATTAATAAGTTATTGTACTTTGGTATTTTTGATCTTCATTATTATATGTATAATATTAAACTAAACTAATAGTAAACTAATTTTACATGTACATATCGTGTTAAGATAAATTAGTTGTAGATATTTAAATTATAATCTAAAAGAAGTCGTTTGCTTAATTTCAATAATTACAATTGCAGCACCTATATTCACGACATCCCGTAAAGGAAAACCTGTCATTGTAATGGGTGATTATCGGTACAACATGTGTAACAGAAGTAGAGGCCCGAAAGGAATATGGGAGTGCGGCAAGAGAAGAATAACCGGGTGTAGAGTGACACTTGTCACTATTGAAGACGAAATTGTTAAAATAAACCATGTTCATAATCACTAAATATAACCAGTTGTTTTAGTATTGCTTGTTATTTATTTAAAAAAATATATTTCTAAGTTTTGCATAGTCCATATTTATTTGAGTCCATATATTACTTAAAGCTTTTTTTTTAAACATAGCGTGTTTATGGCGAAAATTATCGCCGCGCTTTGTCTTGTTACCAGAGCCGAGATATGAAAAAGATCAAAATATAATCGTTTCTCCGAATGGGAATAGAACCCAATATGATCGCATACATAGTCAGACGCTGGCACAAAGCGCGACGTTGTCCTTTTCTCCTCCTGGTTTGACTTTTTTGTTGGCCCAATTCTAGTTATTTTGCTAAAGTCAATTAAGAACTAGAAGCTCTAACTGGCCGCAATAATTGAATAATATCACTCTAGTGAGAGAAACCTTTTTCTTAGATCAGTGCATTATGGAATATTATGAAGCCATATATATAAAAATATAAATAAATCTGAAAAAAATGTGTAAAAATAAATTCTAAAATTGTATCTTTGAACAGTAAAATCTGCAAATGCATATAATTGACCATATAACCCGTAAGGATAGCTTGCTTGTTTTTGTTGTATTTTGGTGTATATAAATAAGTTTGTGATGAAAATATAAAGAGAATAGAATTTTTGTTTAGATTATCCGAAGATCTTTCCAGTAATTACAAATGCGTTGGAAACAAATTCTCCATAAAGTTGCCAAATGGAATCTAAAATCAAGAAAATAAAGGTACATTAGGTACAAAGGTACAAGAAACTTTCAGTCCAGAAAGCTGAAAAAAGGGCATTTTGTGGGCGGAAATCTTGCCAGATTCGATTGTGCAAGAAATAGTTTGTGTCACGTGTACGTCTAGGGTTACCCTATGCATTTGTAAAATATGTGTCTCATAGTTAGACCATGCTACATATGTATATCTATTTTGTATTGTTTTTGTTTTTTTTATTATAATTGATTTTTTTGTATTATATGTTATTTTATTATTTTATTTTATTAAAAGCATTGGTTTTTTAGAATTTATCAAAAAATCATTAATTTAACGGTAAGGTAAATCTATTCTTACCTGGTTACCACTTATCTCGTAAATTAATGCTCGACATACGCACAATGAATACACGCTAAGATTCTTCATCTGTTTCTTGTAAAAAATATAAAAAGTTATTAATGAATGATTTAGAATCGCGTGAATTGAAAATAGTTTTTAATTATTATTTGTGGTACCTACTGCCCAGTAATTCTACTAACAATATAGATGATATTTCAGATAGGCCCCAATTCATTACGTCTGTACGTGGAAATCAAATGATCAAAGTAGGCCATTATAATTTTAGTTTAGAAAAGAGGAAAAGTAGGGGGCCGAAGAAACGTTGGGTGTGTAGCAATTGCTCGAGGGGATGCAGATCTGTTATTATCACTGTCGACGATGTTATCATTAAATACAAAAGTGAACATAATCATTAATCAAAATAAACTATGCAAATAAAAAATATAATATGTTCTATTTTATTTTTCTTATGTTTCTGACGAATTACATTTTCATTTTTAATTTATACGAGAAGTTATTTTTTTCTTATTAGTGAAATACTACATATATTTGTTGTATAACACTATAAATACAACAAATATTTGTTGTAAATTTTATGTCAAAAGCTTGTCACGTTTACATTCCTTTCCTCTTGGAAGGATCTCTTGTACAATAGTTTCAAAAGACCTGTTTTTTTTATTTATTCGTAATCTCTTACTATGACATTAAATATTGAAATTACTCAAAAATTTACTTATGATTTGTCGTAAAATTTAAATTTTATTTCTGATTACAGTTACTTTTACTACTACGAGATCTGGAAAAACCGCTGTTATTTACGATGGTTTTAGATTCAACCAACATAGCAACACTAGAGGCGACTTTGGCTATTTTGTGTGTGTCAAATGGAGTTGCGGATGTAGGGCTTCCTTAAAAACTCATAGAAATAGATTACTTAATGCACGAAATCAGCATAACCATTATTAGATTTTAAAAAAGTTTCTAACTCAACTGTAGTAGTCTTCAATTATTTGTTTATAAAACGATTGGAATAGGCATCGTGGCGCAGCAGGACAGCGTCTGACTGTAGCCCCAATAGTTGTGGGTTTGATCCTTAGTCGTGGGATCATGTAAATTATCAATTTTCAATTTTCAATTGCCTGCCCAAAACAAGCGCGGCGTTGTACTGCCAGTCAACACGTTATGTATCGAATGTAGGGAAAAATGTAAAACTGCTATAATATTTATTAAAATATGCATCTTATTATACTTAGAATTTTAAATATCATTTGATTATAACTTGGTTGTTCTTCATAAAATTATAATATATTATAAATTATAAATAAACGTGTTTTTTCTATTTATTTACTAATTCTTCAAATAGTTGTGGATCAATTATTTTATTAATACGCTTACCGTAGTTGACGCTAGGTGAGAAACTTAAATATTTTTTTTACCATTAAAATTACATCTGATTAGTGAGTAATCATAATAATATATATATATATATATATATACATAGAATATACTTCCAATTAATAAAATTAACACACGTATCTTTTTAATAATGTAACCTTTATTTTTTTCTTGTACGATTTTCCAAATAGGTGAAGTCCAAAGTAAATATTTACTATTTACCTTGTTTGTATAGTGCCAGTGTACACGACATCGGCCTACGGGAAGCCCGTCATCTTAATAGGCGAACATAGATATAACCTGTACAGTTCTAGAGGACTCAAGTATACCTGGAGATGCGTGAAATGGAGAAGCGGCTGTCGAAGTTCATGCATCACCATTGACGATATGGTATTCAACCTGAAAGAAGAGCATTATCATTCTACGAAAATTTAATTAAACTAACATCGTACTCTTTGTGTAAATATATTATACAAAATTCATTAGTATAAAAATTACATTGAAAAATATATTTAGAAAACTTATAAAAATTTGAACGCCGCTGCGTTGAAATTCTTACACGCTTATTACAACTTGTTTTTGTTGTTAGTATCTCTGTAGAGAGATTTTTACAAATATCTGCTACCCAAAATTATTCTACGAACAATCGTTTGGCAAGAGAGATGCTATTTATAATATTTTATTTTAATTTTAATAAGTCAATAAGTAATAATCGTATAAGAATTTCGACGCAGCTGGATGTACAACGCATGGCTTAGCGGTAAGAGCGCTAGGACAGTTTCCAAAAGGCGTGGGTTCGAAATCCCTTTGGGTTCAAATTTTTATACGTTTTTTAAATATGTTTTTCAATTTCCTAAGTGTATGATTAACATTTAAAACTGTCAAAAATATTATTATATTGTAAATATTGTTATAAATATTATTGTTTATTCGATATTTTATTTACTTTATTTATTTAAAATTAAAATGCTCTATGTATGCTAGTACTAGAGCTTAAAATATATTCAAGACATTAAAATTTATATAATCTATAATATTATAAATAAATCAAATATTTTTTCTAATTTTTAGTGTCATTTTCGAAGTCCAGAGCAGGAAAGCCGCTGCTCGTTATTGGTGAATATAAATATAATATTCATCAGGAGAAAGACTTTAAACGGATATGGAGATGTCAGAAATGGCGGAAAGGATTATGTAGGGCGGCTGTAGCAACAATCAATACTCTTTCTGGTGATTTAGTCGCGATCTCTTATACAAAACCTCACAATCATTAGGACTGTTTTATTATACTTAATTAGATATTTATTTTTGCGATTTTTACCCAATTTTAATAAAATTTAATTTAACAGAAGTAATTGCGTATATTTTGGTAGACCAGTTACCACGGGCGTCTATGAAACGTACGAAACGTCGGGTTTTCTAAAATGTATTTTTGTATATCAAAATATACACAATTAATAGGATTAACGATATTATAGATATTGGTTATCAACTGTTAATCATGACTAATATACATTGTTTGTATCTTTATATATTGTGACTGTGCTCCGTTTTATAAATACTTAGTAAATTAATAATGATATACTAACTTTAAGTGCAATAAATAATTTTTATTATTACATATTAACTTGGGTATACATTAACATAGTAAATTTGTTAGTTTACTTCTGTAAAAAAATGTCAATTAAATTATATCACAATCATTATTTCACAATTAGTATACATTAATTATTAATATTATTCCTTTAAATCTGTAAACTATAAAATTGTAACCGCCAAGCAAAAAATCCTATAGGGGTCACGTTTGTATGTAAATGCACTCTGCATTCATGTAACCGAGGAAACTACGTTGGACAGTTTAAATCAATTTATAACTGCGTAGTATTTACAATGTACACATATTATGAATGCCTAATCCTACGTAATTTTCATCATATTAAATTATCATATTATGAATATTAATTATATTTTTACATCAATTACATTTTCATTTAATATAAGGCTGTATTAAATAAAAGCACTCTTTTTTTTAGCAATTAACCGTGTCTTGTGTCTTAAGGTCGCTAATAAAATACATTGTAAACATTGGTTTGTCTTTCAATAAATATTAAAAATATCTATATTTCTTAGAATATGGTTTGAAATGGAAAAGCATTAAATCTTAAAGGGAAGTTTACCGAAATACAGAATTCTGAGATTAGCGTGTACAAACGCACAAAAAAATTAAAATAAATGTTTTGGATTCTATTACATTGATGACTGCCCCCAATAATATTTATTGTTATATATCTTCCATGTACATATATCATAAATCTTTTATTATCTTTGTTGCTTTTAGGAGCGAAGATCAAGTCAACAGTCAAAAGTCGTGAATATTCCATTTCAGTAGTTAGTAAGGTACCAATTGTGTAAGCATTTCAGCTTTTTATATATACTTATGTACATACTTATGTACATTTCAGCTTTTTATATATATACATAAAAATATTTAATTAAAAAAATATATATTTACAGAAATAATAATGACGAGAACTCGAACAGGCAGGCCTATGGTGCAAATGGGTAATTACCGATTTTACCGACACAGCAGTTACAAGGCAGGAAGTCCAAAATGCCTTTGGGTTTGTGTAAAATGGTGTTCAGGATGTCGCGGATCAATAACTTCTATAGATTCCACAATTGTGAAAATTAATAATAATCATACTCACTAGTGAGAAGGCGATGTTCGTGTGTAACTTCATACATAACTATCCAAGCGTTTTCACTCACTGCTAAAGTCCTAATTACTTTAAGTTATATTTAAAATAATAATTACATTAAATTGGAAAGCTTAACATTTTTATTATTTTTATTTTGATTAGCAATAAGTAGAGTATGACATACATAATACATCTTATGATTAATCAATGGGTTATGTTCCTACTCTATACAATTCTTATTTTAAAAATAAAATCACAACTTTAGCGATAAGGGCGCCTATTGTACGTTGTTTCTTTTTTTAATGACGTTTCTTTTCTCTTAATTGTCTTTTCTGCTATTTCTTTTTATTTATGGATGTGAATAAAGAGTTTTTTTTAAGTACGTTGTTGCTGTTGTTATTTTACCATAGATATATCTACCGTTTGTGTAACTTTATCACACTATTTTCGTTTCTATCTTCCATAGTTCCATCTGTAAATCGTAAATATCGTTTTGTCCTAATTACGTAGGAATATCGAGAAATCATCTCTTAGTGTCCTCATACACTCTCTAAGTAAGAACATGCAATATTTCAGATTTTCAGTGATTAACGGAAAAAAATTATATATGCAAGTAATAGATACTTTGTTAAACATTGGCAAATACCAATAGTATAAGTTTAAATTACTTAATAGTAAATGTAAATTAATTTTTTCATTACTTTATATACTAGTGTAATATAATGTAATTTTTAAGTAAACGTTTATATGAAAATTATATACTATATTTTTATAGCATTCGTTGTATCGGAGTCCAAACAAGGAAAGCCTATCATCGAAATGGGCAATAATCGTTTCTACAGGCACAGCAGCTACAAGCGGAACAATGGGAGATGCTTATGGGTTTGCAGCAAAACTTATAAGGGATGCAGAGCCTCACTTAGCAGTATAGAGGACCGGTTAGTCAAGATAAATAATATTCATAATCATTGAAAATTGTATAAAATCTTCTTAACATTTTTTTTCACACTTAGGAAATTGAAAAACATATATTTAGTAAACGTATAATAATATGAACGCAGCGGGATTTGAACCCGCGCCTCTTGAACTCTTGAACGGTTTTGAAGAGGCGCGGTTTCAAATCCCGCTGCGTTCTAATTTTATAAATATATGTTTGTGTATATCATCTTTTAAGTTACAATAATATAGTTAACGTCGAAATATACTATATATATATATGTGTTCTTTACTTTTGTTCTTAAGCTGCATTGAGTTTTCACTACATATTTTAGGTTAAATATGAATAACGTTAACTTGCTCACAAATATAGGTACTATATGACCTTTTCATACTCATTGGAATATTTTTTTTTTTGTAACAAAGCGGGAACTAATATTAGAAAGTAAAATTGTACAATGACGTTTTATATACTTAACTGTTTTTAACATCTATTTTTGATCATATATTATAATTTAACGAACTAATATGAATAATACGAGAAGAACTGCAGAAAGCCAATAGTTTTTCAATTATGCATTACAAATATATCACACTTGCGGATGCAAGTCTGTTTGCGTGGACTTAATGACCCTTCTCACCAAAATGCCGACCACGCTCAACAATCTCTCTGAATTCTACTCTTAAAACTAAATTATAGACTAAGTTTAAAACAATATAAAAAAAGACTTAATTCAAATCCGTCTAGTAGTTCCGCAGATGTACGCGTACAAACATTCTGTTTTTATTGTTTTATTGTAGTATATAGATATAGATGATACTTACAACATCATCATCATTACCCATTTGTTATTGTAAATGCAAATTTTATTAAAGGTGCAAAAATTTTTGTAACATAAGTAATGAGTTTTATTTATATAACTTTTAAGTTCTAGAAAGTCAATTAGGTTTACAGCCAAAGGTAAGCTATATAGAGAGTTGTGTGACTGGATATTATATTGTTCTAAATAAAAGTTTACCCTGTATTCTATTATATACACTCTTTACATACATCTTTTTATCTATCAAGATAAGAAAGAAAATGTAGCGCCGCTATTAATGAACCAATTCCAACTAAATTTTAAACTAATTTCTAGCCGTCCGATGTTTGAAAATTTGCACACGTGGATATTATTATGACAAAATATTGTAATGGCATTTACTTATTATTCTTGCCAGGATGACAATGTTAATTAGAAAATATTTTGATCGTATTGCTTTTAGTTTTATTTAAGCGTTACTAATTTAATTAAATTAAAATTTAATTTAATTGTGATAGCCCTTAAAAACACAAAAGACATATTGCACGTTCCCCTTTCCTCGCCTAAAATTTCAGATTCTTTGTTTGATACTTGAAATGGTGTTTGAAAATAAAAATATTTACTTTTTCTAGGTCCTGTATTTTCTGTTTCAATTCGTGGGAATCCAATCATCGAAATGGGGAAGTACCGCTACAATCGTCATTCCTCCTACAAAGGCATGAAAGTTATGTGGCCTTGTGTCAAATGGGCCACTAGCAACTGTCGAGCTTCCCTCATTACTATTGAAAATGAAATTGTTAAGGTTAAAAATGAACATAATCATTGAAATTATGACATGATGTAAAAAGTGATAGGAGTGGAGAAGGAACAGTTTTGCGCAACAGACCCATTACTTTGATATAAAACTATTTTAACCGGATTAATCGCGTATATTTTAATAATATAAAATAAAAATAGTTTAATTTCAAAATGTGTAAAAATTAAGAAAACCAATAATCTTATTACACTCTTTACTTACTCTGCTATGTGCGGTAATTGTGTGAAGCGAGAACAACGACGATAGATGTTTTATATGAATAAAATAACATAAGAAATATATTGGCGTCATTATCGTTTTGTTACACGAAATTATATAGCTTTTATGTAAGCAAAGTGATTTGGCCATAATTGAATTTAATTTAATAAAAAATGTGAGTATGAATACTTGTATAACTAACTAATTTAATTAGCAATAAATATTGTAATACTATAAGAATTCGTCTGCATTTGCATGAATATATAGACAAACTAATACCTCCCAAGTAAGTTGTTGTATGCGACAATAACTTTTATTCTATTTAGATAAAAAAGGCAACTAGAATATTTTGGACTCGTTTAGGCATTACTTACCTGTAGGCAAGTAATTATTATAATTATATCTTAGTTCTTAGAAAATTAAGTAAGTCAAGCCAGAAATAGCTAACACGGAGCGAGAGAGGTATGGATCACATGTGATAAAAAAAAACCATTAAAAAACAACCACTTACAGGAGAAGTTTTTAAACATGTGTATTAAATGTAATATTATATAGACTACAAAATTTATTATTATATTTTTAGAATTTTATACATAGTTTTTCTTTTTCAGAACCTGTCTTCGCCTTGTCCAAATTTGGAAATCCTGTCATCGTTATAGGACAGTATAGATTTAATAAGTATTGTCGTGCAAAAGGGCCGAAAGCTCAGTGGGTGTGTAGCAAGTGGAGTAGAGGTTGCAGAGCTTCTGTGACAACGTACGATAACGAAATCATTAAAAGTAACCCTAATCATAAACATTGATGTTATACTATGAGTATTTGTAGAATTCTGAGGTATAAGCATTATATTACAAAATAAATATAATATAAATATATAAGTACTGTGTAATGCACATTTTATTTCACATATTTTACAATTTTTGAACACATTTTCTACGTATATTTAGAAGGTATAGCAAATTTGCTTTTAATGTGATACATAATATATAAAAAGTATATTTTATGTTTTACAAGTGACTAGTGTTATCCATTTTCAGAAGCAATATTCACTCTCACTAAGTTCGGTAGACCTGTACTTACGATCGGCGAACATCGTTACAATCTACATAATCGCCACGTTATTGAAGAGAACGCCAAAGTACAGTGGATATGTTGTAAGAAGAACAAAGGTTGCCGAGCCAGCATATATACTATTAATGAATCGATTATATTTGCAAGGAATGAGCATATTCACTAAAACGCAGAAATAAACAAAACCAATGTAATTGGTTGTAATCTTTTAAATTTTGTTTTACTTAAATCTTTTAGTAACGTTGTTGCGATACTTTAAGTAGACTTATATTTATTAAAAGTAATAAAAGTATGATGCAAACAACACAAAAAGAATATCTTGTTTTAACATGTGTATTACTCTTGTTTTAAACTATTATGAAATAATAACAAATTATTCTTTTCCAGAGCCAATATTTGACTTGTCAAAATATGGTTATCCTATGATCAAAATTGGTACCTACAGATTTAACCGGAGAAGTTCCTATAGGGGGCTACGAGTGCAGTGGCGATGCTCGATGTGGTCTAAAGGATGTCGATCGTCCATCATCACTTATGATGGTAAAATCATTAGAATGATGGGAGATGCGCATACTCATTGAAGTGTTATTTATTTTGAAATGTCATTAAAAATGTGTTATACAATTTTTTAAAGTCTTTAGTTATTTTGTGAAACGTAGGTCATGTTTCTTTACAAGGGTAGCAAAACGACGGGACATGTATTATTACAATTACTTAATATATCGGGTACATTGTTCAAACTTGTATTAACCTAACTTAGTGTACTTAATGGAAATAAAATGTTCCTGCACAAAGTTATTAAACACACACAATTCGTACGTGCTATTTATAAAAATATAATGTATATAATTTTTAATATGTTGCAGGTGATGATCCATTTTATACTGTATCTAAATATGGGAAGCCTGTTATTCAAATAGGAAATTATCGCTACAACCGACGTAGTTCTAGTAAAGGTGCGCGTGCGCAGTGGCTTTGTACAAAATGGTCTTTGGGCTGTCGCGCATCTGTCATTACTCTTGCAGATGAAATTATTATAAGCAAAAATGAACATACACATTAAATGTTTTTATTTACTTTAAAGTAAATAATTATTTTGGTTTGTTTAAATTCTCTCTGTGAAAGTATCGCATTGTACCTTTATCTTTCTAGTTTTATTTATTATCATTTAATGAATTTCTATGGTATTCGATCGTTTGTTATATTACATTAATGTTATATTTATATGTTATAATATACTATTTCACGAGTATGTATTTCATCGTCCTCTTCTATTGATAGTATAGTATGTTGTGTGTAGTATGCTATTCTCAAAAATATATACGAATTAACATGTTGTTAATCAAAGCTGCAGGTTAAAGTATGTTAGCTAATATTTGAAATTAGTAATTTTATTTAATATTGTTATTATTTTATATGGAACAATCAATATGGAATATTTTTAGGTCCACAGTTTACTTCGACAGTAAATGGCAGACCGGTACTGCAAATAGGGTGCTATCGGTATTACAGAAATAACCGAAGTCGAGGAAGGAAGGCCACGTGGTTCTGCGCCAAAAACAGCAGCAAGCCGGGTTGCAAGGCGTCAGTCATTGTAGTCGATGGAATAATAGTAGATGTTAAAAATGAACACAATCACTAGTCAAAGTTCATTTTGATATTTTTTTAAGTGTAGTGTTTTTTTATAATATATGTTTTAAATACGTAAACGACTTTTTACTCAATTAGTTCTTTAATATATTTTATGTAGGATAATAGGATTGTAATATTGGAAACATAGTGAAGTAAGAAATATTATAACTTAAAATGAGAATTTATTTTTTAAATTAAAATTGAATTTGTGCCATTTTAGAATTCATTTGGAGACAAAGCAATGTCGCATCTAAATATATCGAATCAAATATATATATTTTTTACTAATAGAAAATATTTTAGTTCACAGATTTACGACTACACGATTTGGTAAACCGGCGATCCAAGTTGGTAAATACCGTTTCAATAAGAATAATCGTAGCAGCGGTTTGAGGGCGCTATGGGTGTGTGGGAGGGTCAGTTCTGGATGCCGAGCGACTATCACAACGGTTAATGATATTATAGTACGAGAAAAAACTACCCACAACCATTGAAAGATTTAAAAATAGTGCAATAGATGTGAAATACTGTTTTCTATTATGATTATAATAAGCAAAAAAAAGCAAAAATATTATGAAGTATATTATGTTTTTTGGCTACAACTTTCGTGCAGTGTTAGTTTGGGTTTTAAATTATATACCCTCATAGTTGTGTCCGGATTTTGTACAATGCCTTCGCAACTTAATTGATCCTTTTTCAGATTTATTTAATTAACTATTTCTCTCTCTGTAAGATAAAAAAGATGTGTGTTACAGCGCTATAGTTTGTGCTATTTTTTTCATATTATATACGTATTATACTTATTATGATAACATTTTAAATGACGTCATGGCACAGGTGCAAAATGTTTATTTATTTTTTGAGTCTAATTATAAAAAATGAGACATTTAATTTTTCATCCCGAAAAGTCTCTAAAAATTTTTTTGAGTGCATATTGGTGTCAATATATTCTATGCGTCCACATCACGTAACGTGAAAATTCGTTAAAATAAAAATATATTATTGATTTGTAGTGTTATATAAAACTTTATTTATAGTGTAATTGTTTTAACTATATATTATTAGTTACTATACATAAATGTACAATTTAAATAAAATCATTTCTTATGTTTATTCGTTATTTCCTTTTAATTCTTACTAACAAGGTTCATAGGAAAGATTTAGTTCTAAATATGTACTATGAAAATAATAATAATCTATGTATCATTGATATGGGATCTTTAGAGTGTAAAATTTGAAACGGTTTTAAATTTATATAGAGAAGAAGGGCAGAAAGCCAATATTTTGTATAATAATGTACTAAACCGCATTAAATTAATAAAATTTATATTACTTACACAACTATGTGTTTGATGTACATTTTTTTTATTACTTACAAGTAAAACATGTGTTTATAAATTTAATATTTTTTTAGTTTTTTAATTTTTAGTATAACGCTTCTATCTAATTAAGTATTATAATTTTTAATGAAACTTTTTTAATATTTATTTTTTACAGGGCCAACGTTTATACAAACGAAAAAGGGGAAGCCTCTTCTTTTGCTCAGTAGTTATAGGTTCAATTGCAAACACTCGATGGGCCCTAGAACCTACTGGGTATGCAATAAGGCACCGCTGGGCTGTCGAGTCTCAATCGTTACTTACTATACTGATATTATTGTAATAAAAAATGAACACAATCACTTGTAAAAAATTATCTTAGTAAATAGCATTGCATTTATAAATTTATTTGGTAATTATATGTATAGTAGCTCCAAAACTCATTCAAATACTCCAGTGAAATACAAGTCTGATAACCTGAGTATTGTCTAACGTAGATCATAGTTGTTAATTTTCAAGCAACCATAAAGTGAAATGAAATTAACTAGTTGCTTAAAAAAACTTGCTTGAATATTTTAACGTTCCTTGAATATTTTAACGAAGGTAATTTCATTCACCTATTCTAGACCTACATAACAGTACCCAATATAAACTTTTTATTTCTGTTAAATATTTTTTCCCATATATTGTAATTTCCGGGTAATAAGCCAAAGTGCAGTAAGATATATGCCCCATGTTAGTTTTTACTTCGGTTGATTTACCAATTATCTCTATGTACACCGTGATTTTGTCTAGTATTAACGTTATCAAGATATATTTCACATAAATATTCACATATAATTCTAATTAAAAATACTATAAATGAATTGTCTGTTATTTATGAACTTTATCAGGGATGAGATTAAATAAATATAACATAATAAAAAAAGAAAATTGTTAGTTAAATTTGTGCCAAATTGAAATTATTCGGTCCATTACTTTTATCTGTTATTAGTTGGAATCAAGTTCTTACCATTATTAGTTAGTAACACTATACAAAAGTTTCTGAAACTATATTAAAAACTAATTTGATGGTGTACTCACCATCAAAGGTTAGTATATAGTGAAATAGACAAATATAATACTCCTACAGGAAATAGAGTACGCGAAATCGATAAACATAATGTACACATTACAACAAAATAAAAGTTTCATTGAAATGTATTTTAGTAAAATTTGATAATTATGCTGCTAAGCAATGTAAAATCACATTTGCCACTAATGCTTAGAAAAAGGTCACACTCAGAGAAAGTGTGTGATATTCTTAAAAGTAAATTATGTTTTCACCTCAAGACACCCTTTGGTATACCTTGTAACGCAAATCTGACATGAAACAAAAACTATAATAATTAAAAGATTAAAGGTTTATTAAAAATAAACCTTATATACCTAATTATTTTCTGGAAATGTTATTTTATCTGCAAATATTGCACTTTGTTACTTTTTATATCGTGTTTATGTTAATAAAGTAAGGAATCTATTTTGTGTATTTGCAATATCAATGTCTGAACCAATGAAATTAGAAAGCAATTTGAGACAACTACTATATTTTAGAGTTAATCACAGATATCCTTGATTTATTGCCGTAGTTTGATTAATATTATAAAAAATAACAGTAATAATGCTGTTACTGTTATTTGTTAATTGAGTTAATACCGATAAATTAGCTACGAGGAAGTCGGGCATAGAACCGAATATATGACTATATACTGTTGACTCGTTTAGTTCGTTTTTTATTTGTACAATGTAAGAAAATACATTTGCTGTATTTCCAAAACAAAATGTTAAATAAGTATCACTATATTGTTTGCAATGGCTATGTATTAAAGTTGTAAATTTTTACCTTATAAACGCTCTCTTGAAAACTAATCCTTTTCGTCGTTGCCATCGATATGTTTTGATGTAAAGTATCCTAAATTAAATTATTGTAACGAAAATTGGATTATTATTAAATTAAACTTTTTGCTTTTATTGTAATGTATAATAAACACTCGCCTATAAATCTTAGTTTATTTTATAGATGACGCACCCATGTTTTCGACCTCTCGATATGGCAATCCTGTATTGATAATCGGTAAATACCGTTTCAACAAGCGCACTGACAGAAAAGGACCAGTCGCCAGCTGGGTGTGCGGGAAGAAAGACCACCACTGTCGAGCTACTATCATGACATTCGAAAATAATATTATAAGATATAATAATATACATAATCATTAAATAAAAATGATTTTGTAAAGAACGAAATATTTTAATTTTTTTGTTTATTCTACACATGTAAATTAAACATATATCACTTAGGTTAACAAAATATATGTAGAAATATAATATTTATTGAATACAGCAAGATCAAAGAAAAATTATTATAATATTAAAAAACACTACTTTTAATATTTTATTCTTTGTTTTATATTCTTCTTTTTAATAGTCAAATCTGTATTGTGAGGTGACATTTTATGGCGGTAAAATAAGATTTATTTGACGTATATGCCCTTGATGCAATTTAACCAGTATAATTAAATTGCACTTTAGTTCCTTTTACGGCTTACTTTATATAAAAAAATAATAATAGGTGGTACATTTGTTCTGCAACAATATATTCTTCAATACTAGGCATATGGGTATTAAAAAAAAAATACATTTTCACAGAGCCTGTCATAGTAAAAACGAAGAGGGGTGGTTACAAGCTATTCATAAACAATCATGTTTTTTTAAGAAACCGAAGCTGGTGTGACGGACGGTCTGTGTTCTGGGTGTGTAGGTACAGGCGAGGTCGGGGATGCAAAGCCTCTATTGTCACTTTGGAGAGTAGCATTACTAAGTTACATAATGTACATAATAATCATCCGATCGCAAATAAATACCTAACCAAGCAACTTATAAATAAAGAAAAATTATGGGTGAATTATTGTCATACATAGCTGATTTTTTGTGATAGAATATATATATAGAAATCTATTAAATATTGTATATCAACCACTTTGTTGTATTTATAGGTATCTGGAAGCCTTAAGGGAAATGGCTCACAATATCTATAAAATAAGGCTGTGGGTATGCAAGTATTTGTTTAATCTAACTTAGGTGTATTTAAGACGTTGATCCTATATTAATTTTATAATCTACAAATTTACGAAACTTGATTTGTGGTTTAAAAATGTATTTAATACGTTAATATATTTCTTAAAAATTATAGTTGGACTTTGTTACTATTGTATATAAAATGTATATGTAATTTTGTATATGTTACGTTATTGATGAATTCTGATTATGAATCTATGCCTTTTACTATTCCTAATATAGGTAAAAAATACTAATTAAAACGGTTATTTTTTAAAAAAATAAATTAATAAATATATTATTTATATATTTTTTTTGCTTATCCATAATAAAACTAACTTAATGCCTTTTATTTGAAAATAATTATAATTTTGAAATTTATAACACAAAATAATTGAATTTTCAAACAAATGAAACAGATTTATTCATAAATTTGTTTTTTACAGCATTTTTTGGGTACACGACCAGCGGAAAGCGTTGTTTAAATATAGGAAGGCATAGATATACTGTCCATCAAAATGAAGGTCCTAGGATAAGGTGGCGATGCGTTAAGAAGACATCAGGATGTTCAGCGTTTGTTACTACTATTGACAATGTCATAATAAGGGTGCGACAAGCTCATAACCATAATATATAAGTATATTAAAAGCAAATGTAATTATTTAAATTTAAAGGATAAATTTTAATTATTCTTCGTTTTATGAAGATATTTTGTAATATAATGTATAAGCAGGTTCTAATTACTTTTTAAAGGCTACGGTAGTAATAACCAGTATGCAGTGTTTTAAATAATAGATAGATAAAGTAAAATGTGTTATGGTTGGGTTCTCTCTGCCTGCCATTAGATGTAAATAAGCGACCATAATTTTTTTGTGTATCCAATATAAATATCTTATTATAGTACCTATTCGAATTTGGGAACAGGCATGTATAACACACTTCACGCTATACATCGTCATATTACGACAAGTATTTTTCTATATCGGTAATATTTTTTTAGGTTTTAAGTAAACGGGTAAAAAATTGTACATAATGAATAGTTTAGTTACTCTGTACCTTGAATATTATATAATTAATTATAAATAAATTATATTGTTATTAAAATTTATCATAATGCTACAGTCAGGCTGTAGATGATGGATATACGGTCGAGGGAATTGTTATAAGAAAAGAGCTCAGTAGAGCCAGATATTGTGTACCTAAATAAAATGGTGGACGCACTTTCTTTACCATATTCTCCAGTTACATTGTATGAGAAGATGAATGAAAATAAATAAAAACGTTTAATTATTGCAATATTATTTTAGATCCGAAAATCTGTAATATTTTTTTATAAACAAAAATCTCAAACTAAATAGTAATAGTAATATATTATAAACAAATGTTTTGTGTATATATCGTAATTGTAAATTGTGGTGTGTTTATGTAAATTTTAAAGTTATATTTAATAAAAATTATATGATTTAAAATATTTTTCTTATCTTTTTAACATTTTTTAAAGTGTAAATCGCACACGTAAGAAAGACATATTTAGAAAACGTATAAAAATTTGAACGGTTTTCAAGAGACGCGGGTTCAAATCCCGCTGCGTTTAAATTTTTATACGTTTTCTTAATATGTCTTTTATTTTTCTTATCTTTCATCTTTATTAAATATATTTAAATTAGTTGTTACGATACTATAAATCAATAGAGCTTTCATCAGTAAGCTAGTTTTTTAGTACATACTCCTAGGTATATATTTTAGTTGTTCTTATAATTTATTTGTTATTATGTATATAATATTTCGGATGTTTAAATTATATCAAGAATATTATTGTATTATAATATTTGCTCCAAAATCATAGAAAATAACATTATTGAACAAATTTCTATAACATAGCTTGGCAATTTTTCTTACAGATAGCGGTCTTAGATTCATGACGTCACTCCGAGGTGGCCGTATATTGCAAGTACATAATCATAGATATCACTCCGCAAAACGAGAACCGAGTGCAAATTGTAGGCAACTGTGGAGATGCTGTAAGAGGAATTATGGTTGCAAGGCTACGGTAACGACGATTGACGATGAGATTGTGTTTTTTAACTACTGTCATAATCACAAGGAAATGGAAAATGCTGAGTAAATTTAACCGGTTAAGAGTCCAAAAGTAGGTTATTTATAATATTTAGTTCACGAAAAATTCAAATGCATAGCCATTCATAGCTTCGGTATTATATATGAAGAAAGTTTTTAGAAAACGTATAAATTTTTTTGAACGCAGTGGTATTCGAACCCGTAGGGGTTGGAAATCATCCAAGCGCTCTGACCACTAGCGGTCCGCGTAACTGACAGCCGTGCGGTCTAAGCGCTGGGACAGTTATAAGAGGCGCGGGTTCGAATCCCGCTTCGTTTTTCATATCCTACGTGTGTAAATAACACTGTAAAAATTGAATAATATTATATATTTTACTGTTCATTAATGTCATGTCCTAATACTTACGTATTTGTATATCCAATAATTTTATTTGTTATTTTACTATGTATATTCATGTTTTTAATTTAGATTATATTATTGTTAAGGGCTAAGTGTGTTTCATATAGTTCATAAAATTTATTATAAAATGTACCTTTAAAATGTTTTACAATATATGTAACTTGATTTGTTGATAAGTTTCTTTTAATGAATTGATAATTACGTTATATAATAGTTCATTTTTTTTAATTAACCTATATGCCTAGTATTTAAGATATTATTGAGTTATTCGTTGGTTTTAATAAATATTATAAGTAGTTTGTCATAATATAATGTTATAGTCATCTATATTAATTATTTTGTGTTTCATATTTTATCGCTAAAAATCGGCAATACTGGCAGTATTGTGTTTAAAATGTAATATTTTATAATTATATAACTTTCTAAAGGAATTTCGTTGCATTTGAGGTTTGTATTTTGTTTTTAGTCAGTGCCTTTCATCCTTCAGGTACATAAGTAACCGGTTTATAAACCTAAATGTTTAATTGTCATTATTCTATATTAAATATGTAATCGTAAATAAATGTATTGGGAGTGAATTTTAGAAATAAAAGTAGTGTAATAAAATAGAAATGGTGTAAACGTTATTTATATATCTTAGTTGACGTTTTTTTTTAGTTTAATAAATATTTGTATTAGAAATCTATTTTTTACATGTCCCGTTAGCGACGTGACTTAGAAATTTGAATTATTTTATTTATTTATTTATTGGACGCACAGTAGTTGTTACATTAGTGCTCACACATAAATTTAAACATATAATTTTTACAGTTAAATGCACAACATTCTAAGGTGCCACATCTTGCAATTTTTAAATTTATCTAATTAATTGATCATAATATGCTCCTGCATATTGTAATAGATAAATGAAACATATTTTAAAGTAACATATTTGGGACCTACATATACTTAATTTTAACCTAAAAGAAATAATTGATTTAATATGAGTTTTTGTAAAAAAAATATTTTAGTGTTTTATTTATGAAAACTTTATTAACACTATAATAATTTTGACATATTAGGTAAGTGGTTTATATTCATTCTCGTTTGCATATGTTTTATTTATTGAAGTTATAATAAGTGCTCACTTATAGTAACTTTACAGCTGTAGCTTTTTAGTTACAGTTTTATTTTTAAATTCCTTTACAGATATGAAAATTACATTTATGTTCACGCATCATGGAGGGCGTATTTTATTAATAAACGATAAGAAATATAATTGTTCTAAAAAAAATACTTCCAGTTCTTCTAGACTTTTGTGGAGATGTTACAAGAAAAATTATGGTTGTAAAGCAACCGTCACTACAGTTAATGATGAAATAGTGTACTTCAATTATAGCCATAATCATATGTAAATGTGTTTGTTTGATTTTTGCCATTGGAAATCACTGTATTGATACGTAAAGGAGAAAAAATTAGGGTCCGTTTTTACTGAAATTATGCGGAAGGAGGAGTATGAAGCTTGACAAGTGCAGAGTGCCAATATTTTTTCTTGTAATGCATTGAAAATACTATAAATTTATAAAATTGAATATCATACACATTATCATATGTTTCAAATACACGTATGTCTATACGTTACACATGTCATATGTATTCGTGGAGTCTAAGAGTTAAATATACAGGACATGTCTATTTCAATATATGTGAGTCCTAAAAAGTGTATTGTTTAAAATGCGCGTTTTTTGTACACGCCTGTTCGTAATTTAAACTGCATTTAAGTTATAATATTAAAAAATAATTTACATTAGACTAAAAGTACTAGATACTCAAAAACATTATTTTTTTAGTATTCTAAGTAGTAGATGTGTGATACTATAGTTAATTTTACAGTACAGATAATAAATAAGTTTTACATATTCAACTTTATTTCTTTACTTATGTTTTGCCTAATGACCACAAATTATTTTACCAGCGTCACGTTGTATGGGGAACAACGTGACAGGGACATGTGCCATGACGACAGAGGATCACCGGTACTCATGTTTTTAAAGGAATGCCAGAGATTTTAATATAAATGGTTATGTAACTATAAATTTTTCATTTTCCTTAAAGTATACATTTCTAACGTAAAATAAATAATAATATCATATGCTTGTATATAATTTATTTATTTTCTTTTTAATTTATCTTACAATATTTTTATTGTATATATTTTTAATTTTATGAGTTTTAGCACAATACAGAGCATACATTAAATTAACTAAGCAATGTTTTTTTTTTATTTCAGTTTACTTCGATTTCACGAAAGTGGGTAGCCGAGTTCTTATTGTCAATGGAGAACGCTATAACAAACAGAGCAACAACGGCAATGGTAAAGTGTCTTGGAGGTGCATCAAACGCAACTTAGGCTGTAAAAGCACTGTGTGGACTTTTCACGATGAAATAATTAGGATGAGGGATGATCATAATCATTGATAAATGAGGAAATTTAATTTCAACCCTCAAACGGCCAACTGGATTCTTTTTTTTCGGATATATCCTATCTGTAATATTTATACGAAGGCTACAGCTAAAGTAATATATCCAGATGTATGTACATACATATTATTTTCGTACAAGGAGTGAATAAGTGGATAAATAGAGAATTTCGAGAATCTACTTTTCAGAGCTGTCTCGTTTAAGTTTAAATTTGTATTTCTAAATTTTGTCTTATATTGTTAAAACTCTGTTTTATGTGAATTTGTTTGATCTCATTTAACTATTTACTCAGCCTATAATAAAAGTACATTAATGCCTATTAATATTTAACAAATTGTATATACAATTCGACTTATCAACTTGTATGGATATAATATCCGGATGCACTGCTTAGGCTGTCATATCATTTTATATAATAACCATTAAATTTATTACAAAGTGATGACTTGCATAATACTATTAATATTAAATAAGTCTGTCTCTGTGTTATTTCATATGAATGTGTTTTATGTTTTGGATTTGGCATGAACGCTGCAAGGGCTTAATGCAAGATCTGACATATTGTTGGTACAATTGTCTTGTATTTTTTACGCAAACGGATAGGTAATTCATTCATTTTAAGGCATTTTGCCTCCTTTTCCTTCCTTATTTAAAAAAACACAGATTTTAATGGGTTATATAGGTTACATCTTCTCGATAGAACATTTGTAAGAATATTTTCTAGTTGAGAATTTTATCAACAGTAACGCAACGAAGTCAAGCGTCTGATTGATATATGTTTTTAAATGTTTCAAACATTTAAAATTCATTCAGAATTCAGTCATTTGATTTGAGTTGTAGGTAAATAATATATAGTTTTAATTGATGAATTGTTTCCGCACATTATGTATTACGATTCTCATTTTATAATTTGTTTGTTTGGTAACAAATTGTTATGTATGCATTAATACTTTTCACCATTCATATAATGCAATTATATATATTATATAATTAAAATGTGTAAAATGCAATTTTATAAAATAGATATTGTATAAGTTATTAAATTATAAGTATAGTTTAATGCATAATATTTTTTGAACGTTATGAAATACTGATATAATGTATTAAAATATATATTTCATAAGCAATGAACAATCATGACTTTCATATAACCTCCTCTTTTTAAAGGTAAAACTATTTTTTTCAGTTAATTATATATTTTTTAAATTTTAACTAAACTATCAGTAAATTTCTTATTAATCTCAATTTTATATATTATTTACAGCATACTATAGTGTAGGTAAAGTCGGCGGCCGCGTTCTCATAGTAAATGGAGAGCGGTATCACAAACAAAACTGTACTGGCCAGAAGATATCGTGGAGGTGTACGAAAAGAAACATAGGCTGTAAAAGCAGAGTGTGGACAATAAATAATCATATAGTTAAATTTATTAATCGCCACGAACACTGATCAATTTTTTATCTTCTCTTTATGGTAATAATAATAATTATGCCCAAATTTTCTAGAAATTTTAATTCTGACGAATGTACAGAGCTTTTTAGGTGAAATACTGTAATAAATATTATTTAATTTTGTAGGGAGTGTCTTGACAATAGATTCTTTTTGACTACCTTTTTTTTAACCAAGTATGTTATTGTGGCCTAGTTGGTTCTTATATGGTTGACATATGAGTTTACGTTTTAATAGAAAATGGTAGAAATTTTCAGAAATATATTCATATTTCACCTAATTAGATATATAGGACGGGGTTGGGTTTGTCAATCTGTTAGTTTTCTAGAAAGTATGAGAGTCAACTCTTCTCACATAATGCAGGGACATGTGTATAAATGTAAATGATAAGAATATTTAGCAAAATATTTAATTTGTATAGTTAATTAGTTATATGAAGCGGCGATGAGTGTTCTTATGTACTTTAAGTATATACATATATTTTTGCATTGCATTTTTTAAACTGTTTTTGTATGTAACGCTTTTCTATGAACGCCCCTTCGACGTCTAAATAAATAGTAAAAGCGATGCTTTAGCAACGTCTATATTACTATACAAAAGAATATATCAAACACTGTAGTGTGTGTTAGTAACATTTTCTCATGTAAACTAATTATACTGAATTTAGATTTCGATGTGGAATTATTAATTTTAAAACAATATTTGCTTTAGTCGTTAGTTTATATTGTCAATAATGAGACAGGTTTTTTAATTGTGTTTTTGCGTAAAATTTTATATATAAGTAATAATATATTATTGTGCCTATTTTTAATGCTTATTAAAGTTTTAATGTATAAAATTTTAGGCCTACAATATAACAATATATCTTTCATTTATAAGAAACTTAAAATTAGATATTTAATTAAATCATGTATAAATGGGAAATTGATCCAATACATTTGTTTTTTTTTTATAGTAGAAAATACAACTGTATTTATTGTTTTTTTTAAATGTTTGTTGTCTGTTTCAAAAATTTGTATTAAATAAGCAGTAAATAGCTAAAACTTTTAGCCATATTGTAATGTGATTTCAAAATATTTTAATTTCAAAGTATAAAAAGTATAAAGGTTTTATTACTTTATTTGACTAGTAATAACAATTGTTTTCGATGAATAAACTCCCTCTTTTGACCATAAGAAGACAGTTACAGTTTTTTACTACCTTTTGTGAAATTAGCATGAATACGATGATATCAGTGGACGTGGAGGTGTAAAATACGCGCTTTCGTAAAAATGCGTAATAAGCAGTCCAGAGAATTTCCTTCTCGTTTACGTATAAAGATGATTACAGAACGTTAATTATGTTATTAACACTTATTAAGAGTGTTTACAATTCAATATTTGTATTTCAATTCTAATAAAACATATCCTTTTAGTGTTCAGGGTTCCAAGTCGATCTAAAAAAGGCTTACTCTGGATTAATGGATTTACTTTCTCCGAGTACAGCCCCATGTTTTGGTATTGCACCAGAAAGAAAAGCAGGAACTGTCAAGCCAAGGCTCGCACTGATGGTCAAGGAAAGTTAAGGTTCCTACAAGAAAATCACACGCACGATCCGCCTAAGTACCACGTAACGGCTTCCGGGCAGTTTATTCTAATAAGTTAATTGAAATTGCCTGCAAGCGGTATTTATGTCCTCAGAATTTATATTCGAGATATACGCAGACGCAGAAAGTGTTGTAGTAATATATATATTACGTCAAGTTTGTAACATTTAAGCTTTACTTAAATTCAATTTAGATTTAACGGATATTCTGTTAGTAGTACATAAATAAATTATCTTATATACCGGATTATGTGCCGTTTTATTTGTTTTTTCACTTAAGTATATGAGCATATGAACTGAATTCCTCAGTTTCTATAGATTGAATTATATTTCTGTGTAAATATTTATTTTCATATTTATTGTGATACTTTTATCTGCTATTTATAGCTTTAAACATTGGAAGTATGGCGTAGTGCCTTTACAATTTAAAAGAAAATATTTGACATATTTATTTTGTTCGATATTGCTTTTCCAAGAAGTAAAAGTTTAATAGTTTTTTATATAATTAAGGACGTATGGAAAGAATGAAAATGTTGTGTGTTTTATTTCTGTGTTTCATTTCATCCCTTAATATAAAAAAAGCCCACTAGGATAAATTGGTATATCAAATTTTGTTAATATAATATTCTGTACATTATTAGAAACTTTTACTATTTACATTCTATGTTTGAATGTTATCTAAATACAAGTCTTTTTTTTTTAGAAATTGTTCAAGCGATACTCAGTGCGAGGTTTTGTAGAGAGTCAACAAATATATATATCGGGGGTCACAAGTTCTTTCGGCACTCCAGATCTCTCATCGGGAATAGAATTAGATGGACGTGTGCGAAGAAACACAAATTGAAATGCAAAGCGTCAGCAGTTACGATTGATGGCATAGTGGTCTCCACGACTGGTCTTCATTCTCATAATTGAGATTATATTATGTATTTCTTAAGGACCTGGTAAAAGTTTGAATGCTTGTAAAATTTGTGATATGGTCATGTATTTTTTAGGATATCGGAAATTGGAACTTGTTAGTAAATTTGTCTGAAATCTTAATAATATACTCAATTGCTGATAATTGTTAAAATGTAAATGTACGTACATAAGCAAAAATAACTGTGCTTGAAAAGAACGAAAGTGAATTAGAAATATTGTTTTTAGTAAATGCAATGTTTAAATAATTACAATTGGTACACTAAAAGTGAAGAGAAGATTTACATATCAAAAGTATTACTTACCGAAATATATGTATTAAGGAACAAACTAAATTTGACAAATTATTCTTGGATCTGCCAGGACTTTTATATATTGGTATTGTTGATAGCACAATTGCTATATTATTGGGAATTTTAAAAGATTTTTATCGATTGGTATTAGAGTTTATTTGTATATTTACTAAATTGTTGATAGAAAATTATAAATTGACTGTGTGCGTTTAGGAAAAATTGGAACTTGAACCAGCGCCGTCACGGAGAGAGCTTATATACCTGACCAATCTTAGCGTTCTTGTATTTTAATATTGTTGGTAAAATCACAATAAGTCACTTTACTTCTAACATACTCTATGCTTTATATTTTATTAATAGACATTTATATAGTAATTACGTATTTATTGATTTTTCGATTAATCTTCGTTTAAATACTGTACATAACTAATTTGGACTTAATTAGTACAAGCGATTGTTTTGCAATCTAATATTTTCTCATATTAGCTATATAGAAGTGTTGATCATTTATTTAAAGTATTTTGCTATTGCAAATTCTAATGGTGAAGGTTTTTTACGCATATTCTATAAGTATTTGTAATAATTAATAAAATGTATTACCAAAACGTGAGTTGTTGGATCTCCGCTTTGCAATTTGTTTTCGTAGAAGTTGGCCAGATTCTCGTTAAGACAGTATTAGATTCTGTCATAAAATATGGTGATAGGAAAATTATATTATTGCGTGGATTTAATATTTAGGTTTAGATGAATACCAATAATAAGATTTTTTGTACTAGTGACATATTAATAAAATATGGCAAAATTCGACTGAAATCATTATACACCTTTAGCGCTACAAGCTACATACAACACAGTAGGATTTTACTAAACTAATATATTTTTATACAATTTAAAATATTTTTTAGTTGAATAAGCCTTAAACATTCCACAAGAATTTGGTTTATATAGTATTTTTATAATATTTAAGCATAACATATTTCATAATGTTACCAAAGGAGCTATATTATTAATGTTCGGATGGGTGTTAAGAATTGCGGAATGCGACCAAAAATTATTCAAAAATGGTGGTTATTTTTTTTCTTATATGTATGACTAAAAGTATTAATTCGTTTTAAATCATGTTAGTAGTGTTATGTGTTATATGAATAGGGATCTCATGTTTAAAATGCTTGTCTTTAAAAAAAAACACGATAATATTTATTAGCTACTTTTTGCATTCTAAACCAAGTTTGATTACTCAATTAATTATACCTTTAAAGTGATAAAATAGAAATTGTTAATTTAAAAAAAAATGTTAGTTGTCATCCTTATTCTGCATAGCTTTTCTTTTTGTTAAGTAAATATAAATTATCTAATATTTTCAAATTAACACAGCAAATGTAATGTGCGTTGTTTTATTAAAATTCTGTTTTTATATTCATGTATTGTTTTTCTTTGACACTTAATTGATTTCTTGAATTCTTATTCGGGTTCTATGAATATATGAACTCCAGTATCTTCTAGGATCTCATGATTTTTGGTTAGATTTCAAAATTCGTGTTTTCCTAATAGGATCACTTAAATTTTCGAAATTGATTGCATCTAACTGAATGAATGTAGTTAAAATATAGTAGTAATACTGTGCCAGAAAAATGGCAAGAGCTTGATGTTAATTTTATGTCGCGTAGTTATGTAACCTTTTTTTTTTTTTAGCTGCTGAGATCATCATGCTGGGCAATAGAAAGGCTGTATATCTGCATAAATATATATTCAGATATCAAAGGGTCTCGAAGTCTGGTAGTATTTGGCACTGTACTAAGTACCATAGAGGATGTAAAACAAAAGTCCACATTAACGAAGAAGCTGAGATTTTGGATATGACGGGGACACACAACCATCCTCCTCCAAACCTAGTACAAACTTCTAGTGGATGTTATGTCAGGATAAGCTATGAATAATTGTTGTAAAAATAAATCAGAAAGAATATTTATTGTTTTAATTACAGTAATGAAATAAAACGGTAAAAATATATATATTTTTTCTTTTAAGAATATCTATTTTGTTAAGTGCATGTAAACAAGCCATATTTTTAAATATTTTCATATATAGAATGTATATATGTTGTGAGTTTTAATAAAAGGCGTTTTGGCCAGCACACACATAATAATAGGTACAGTATGTAATTATTTAATAAGAATATAAAATAATCTACAAATTATATAATACAACTAAAATATTATATATATATATATATATATATATATATATATATATATATATATTTATTGAGATACACTTACGAGATTAAAACATAAAAACTACAGTAAATATAGACAATTAACAACTTTTGTAATTCACAGGTGAAATAATAGAAATGCTTCGAGGTTCAAGACAATTGAAAGTTGGTGATTATACATATAACAGATCAAAATCAGCCAGGAATGACAATATAAGATGGTACTGTTCCAGGTATCATACATACTGTAGAGCTTTCGTTATTACTACTAAGACAGGGGAGGTTGTCGAGGTAAATGGCGAGCACACGCATCCTCCACCCAAAATGTACCAAGTGCATGGGAAATATGTTTGTATTAGATAGATTTGCATATCCCAATCAGAAGTTGCAAGAAATCGGTTAAAAAATTCATTAAAACGCAGTTGTTATAAGCTTTTGACATAATAGTTGGTTTTGCGCTAACATATTATACTAAGTCTAATCACATTGTTTATTTTTAATAATCTTACATATTACTTCACCTAAAGAGAATTATCATAAAAAAGCCTTTACATGAACTATGTTTTAAAATTTATATATAATTATTATACAACTTTTCGTTTTTGAAGTACATATTGAGTTACTTGAAGTTGCATTTTATTGTACTTTTTAACATTTGTTTTAAATGTATTTTTATCTGTTATTCTCGAATGGCGATAGTAATATTAAACGTATAGTTGAAAAGTTGAAGCTTTTTATTTTTATTATTGTTTTGTTACGTAGACTCGAGTAGGGGAACGACTTTGAACGTGAGGGGTCCGTTTGCGTAAGCAGTGACACTAAAAATACATACAGTAATTTCGTGACCTCAAACTGTTAATATTGTCTTGTTGTATTTTTTAAGTTAAAATGTTAGATATTTTTTGAAAATAAGACTGTATTTATGTACGTCTGTGACAAGTTCTATTGTAAACAATATTGTGATAATACAGCCATAATAAAATATACCAAAGTAAGAGTATCTTGTATTTTTTTTTTTTAAATCACAATATTTTTTAGGCATAACTTAACGCTTGTTCCCAAACGCAAACCACGGTACTCAGGGAGAACTTGCCCCAAGTTCTCACTCACTTTCCGCCCGAAATTGAAACATTGTGGGTTGAATGGCCGAACTCAACGCCGTACTTTGTCCAACCAGAGCGGAGAAATGAAAATATCTTAAATTCCTCTGAGTGGGGATCGAACCCAAACAATCGCGTTTACAATCAGTCGCTGTCTTACTGGTCCACGACGGTCGCATATTTGATATTTTTTAAATAATACAATAATACGTTCTATAATAACGAAATAATCTTATTACAGGTGAAATTATAAAAATGTCGAAGGGAAGAGTTTTGAAAGTATACAAATTCGCATACAATCGCCAGGTACCGTCTAGAAATAATAATTGGAGATGGTATTGCACTATGTATCATAAAGGATGTAAGGCAGCTATTGTTACTACACCTGATTTTAAAGTTCTAGATTTCATAGCTCAACATTCTCATACACCGCCAAAGATGTTTAAAACACGCGAAGGAAAAAACGTCTGTGTATATTCGAAAATGATGATTGACTAAGTTTTTTAAATATATATTTTTTTACATTATATGATTTTTTATTTGTTAAAGAATACTGAATTTTTATTTATAATTATATATATATATATAATTATAAATAAAAATTCAGTATTCAGGTAACTTTATAGAATACTTGTAGCGGCTTCGCTTAAAAGTAGGGAATATGGTAATATTTGAATGTCTGTTTATAGTAGGGAATATACATAGGTAAGATATGAATATGCGTAGTTGCGAATATTAATATAGGAATGCTATTAGTATATAATATAAAGGACGTGTCCAGATATTGAACAGGTGTAAATAGGGTAACATTAAATTTATATTTCTATAGGGCTTATCAAGTTGACGCCAGTAATATTAAAAACTAAAGCTTATTAGGTATATAGGATAATTCCTCGTGGTGCCAATTTCTAAATAGATTAATCTATTTAGAAATTTGTTACACTTGTAATAACTTATTACTATTAAAGCGTGAAGCTGTGATTGTAATGATTTATTTGTATGCCTTCAGTTAAGACCTATCATAATAATTCTTGACGAAAGGTATTGTATGTAATTTACAGTCGTTTTATATATTGTACATATACGTAGTATGTTTGTTTCACTAAGCAAACGTTTTTGTATATTATTTGTAAACCGATGTATTTTTTTGTCTTCTGGTCTTTTCTCGATAAGGGTTGCCTGGAAGAGATCAAGAGCCTTTACACCAAAATTGTAACAAAGAGGTAAATAAATAAATATATGGATACGAATTACGGTAGTGGATTGTACACAATGTTCTACAGTTTTGAACATAACATAAAAACAATACTTATATGTCCTTTCGTTGACGCGTACAATTGAATACTATAGCATTTTTTCTCTATGAGATTAGATTTTATGACTATCCTACATATATGAGTAGTTTAAATAGCAGTGTATCTTTAATGTTGATTAACTACGTTTTGTCTGAATATATTGGTTATATTGTAAATAAATTTATCATCAATTTTGGTACTAAATTATTATTTTATGGTTATTTTCAACATTCAACGACAAATAAACACACCAGACGCATTGATGCAAAAAAACATGCGCTTTACTAGTATTTCTTTTTTTTGTATATATATATATATATTATACAATACGTGCCGTTAATGAAAGCAAAGTGTTAAAAAATTACTATGTTACGTTAATCATAATTTTGTCTTTCAAAATTTACAGGTGAATTAATAAAAATGTTAGGAAGCCAGATGAAAGTTTTAAAAGTTAACCAATATACCTATAACCGCCAGAACAGTTCTAAGAACAAACATCGGAGGTGGTACTGCATGAGGTACCACAGAGGCTGCAAAGCATCAGTTGTGACGACTACCGAGCTTACTGTAGTCGACTTTAATGGGGAACATTGTCATTCGCCACCGAATTTATACAAAACAGACAAAGGGGAATATATTTGTATCAGATAATTTTCCGTGACTAATGATATGTAAAGATTATAAACTAATTTATTTTATTATTTCTAATTATAATGAATTATCAAAAAATATTTTTTCAGTTATTATATACTTATTTTACAACTAGCTTCCCGCTCGCGTCTTCGCGCGCGTGATTTGTTCTGTCGTATTTTCGTCGGCCTGTTTGTAAAACAATGAAATATCTGGAAAAACTAATTGACGTGGAAGAATGGAGCCCATGTACTTCCAAGACACTCAAGTATCTCTATATTAAATATGATCACAATCGGTTCAGCTGTTTAGCCGCGATGACGTCATAGACAGACAGTCACTTTCGCATTTACAATATTAGTATAGATTGCCACATGTATAAAGAAAGTGCTTTTGTGTGACTGTTTTAAGATAATGCAACGGTATTTATAACTATTACTTCTTCTCTTATATTCACTTCTGTCGATTTTAAAACACTACCTAGAGTCAAATTTTCTGTTAGAAACCCTGAATATAACGAACTTTTAGTACAATAAATAACAATTTTACCTGATTTTGTTCATATATCATATTTTTTTCAATTATAACGAGTAAATTATATTGAATTTTTTATAGCAACTTTTGGAACTTCACGTCGTGGTCACCCAGTTATAGTGTTCAATGATCAAAGATTTCTTCGGGACTATGAAATAAATAACAAAATAAGATGGCGCTGCGTCAAAAGATCGTATGGATGTCGAGCTTCAATCACGACTTTAGACAATATTATTGTAAGATATTTACCTGTCCATAATCATAACTAAGTTTAAAGTGTTAAATTTGTTGAAAAACTTCTACGAAATTATTTTGATAAAGGACTTTTATATTTTTACAGTTAATTGGTTTTGTAAGACATTTACTGTTGTAAAACTGTTGTTGTATTGTATATATTATGTATTTTGAAAGACTTAGTTAAATATTGCATTAAAAGTTTTTGGTGAACTATGTATAACATATCGTCGGCTTTTATTTTTTCAAAAGAAATTGTTGTATTAAATTACTTGCTATAAATTATTTTGTAAATTCAGGACAGCGTCTGAGTGTAAACGCGATTGGTTGTAAGTTCGATTCCCACTCGGGGGTATGATATTAAAAATATTTTCATCTATACTCTCGTACCCAAGTCAAACCGTGGGGATGTCTCGAATTTGTCGCGTAAAGTGAAGAACGGAGTGTCTTGACACTAGATTCTCCCTGACTACCCTGCTATGCTATTCTCCCTGAATACCCTTTGCCGGCGCAAAGGCCTAAAGTTGTAAAAGACAAAACAAAAAGTTTATTTTATACCTTCATTCTTATCCTGCCTTTTGCGATTTTAATGAAGACTTTTTATACACTTTGTATGTTGAGTGGTGCCGCCAACTCCCAGTTATTTCGAAATTAGATTGTAAATATGTTTAATATTTCCTAAGGGAAATTCACACATCCATCGCATTCATTCAGGCATGTGACAATTGCATCACTATAAAGTTTCGAATTGAACGAACTTTCGTATTAAACCATCTTATATTATTATTAAATCGCAAACACAAAAATGAACCATTGTTATATTCGTTTACAAAAGCACCCTTTGCCTTCCGGGAATATAATAAGGGGTTATATTATAATAGCTATCGATGTATAAGGGTTGGGTGCCCTGGATCTTCGAAATACGTCTGCTAAAAATATTTCACAAAGGTAATTTTATAGAACATAAATAAATTATAATATATAATTGGTTTCTGGTGTTCTTTTATTTCTTAGTTGAATTATGTTTAAGCTTATACAGTACAGTTTTTTGTATATAAAGCTCTGTAAATTTTATTACAACAGTGTACATAACAGATTTTCTTTTCCAGAAGCAGAAGCTATATTCGGAATGACAAGCCGAGGACATCCAGTCATACAAATGGGGATACACAGATTTCTAAAGGACTACACGAATAACAATAATAAAACAAGATGGCGTTGTACAAAGAAAAATTTTGGGTGTAAAGCATCTTTAATGACAATCGACAATTCCATAGTAAAGGTTTCAGGTCTTCATAATCATTGAGAAAAGAAAACTTGAAAAATTAGGTATTTTAGATATACATAAGTTTTCTTAAACGGTGGTTGAATTATTTATTTATTTTGTAAATACTTAATATTTATGTTAAAAATAATACGATTCATATTTAGATCACGATAGTGAAATAATACCAATTTAGGTATACTTTTTTACAGTTTTAATAACTAATGCAGTAGATTTTGCTAGATATTTGTAAGGAGCAGTTCTATGGATAGGAATACAATTTCGATTATTAATATATGTACATGTGAAATACTATAATAGTATAATAGTATACTACTATAATAGTATACTAGAATTTATATGAGACATATGTCTAATATATTTATTAGACAAATTTTAGCTATTTATGTGTAGTTGTTATGGCAATTTAATGATTGCACGTTTAATATTAAATATATATATTATAATATTGTAAATTTTGAAAATTATAAATTTGTGTTTGACGTTATACTCGAAACTTCTGGTCTTCTATTTTAAATTAGCTTTACGTTTTTTACCGTATAGCAGGGTAATCAGAGAGAACCTATTGTAAAGACACTCCATTGTCCACATTTTCGCCCGAATTCGAGGTCAATTGCGTGTTGAGTGGCAATCAACACGCGTGTACACCTCAACGCCGCACTTTGTCTTGTTCGCCAAAGTGGAGATGTGAAAATAAAAATATTATGATCATTCCCCAGAGTGGGAATCGAATCCACAACCTATCGCGATTATAGTCAGATGCTATCGCACTGCGCCACGACAGCCATTTGAAATTAAATTGTTCAAAATACAGCCACAGTCGAAATTTACTTTTCATATCATGGAAATACCTAATATAATGTTTATTTTGTGTTTTTTCTTTTATATTTAAACGAACGATAATCATAACTTAATTGTTTAGCTTTAAGTAAACAAATTTGGGGCTTGTACTAAAGAGCAGTCGTTACTTTCTTTAAATAAATAGAATATTAAATGATTTTCTAGAATTTTTCTCTATCAAATTTATATAAACTGCATAAAATGGTCAAGTTTATGCATAACGCAGGTAAATTTTGGATATAATATTCCTAATGTGTTCTTTCCAGTATATTTCACAACGACCTCTCGTGGGCGACCTGCGATACAATTTAAACATTTCAAGTACTTCTTAGCCTCTGAAGCGAACAATAAATCGAGATGGCGTTGTTCTCATAGAACCAGAGGGTGTAAATCTGCGATCGTTACGGTGGATAAAGTAATAGTTAGATATATAGATAATCATAATCATGAATGATTCAATGTTATATTAATCAATATATATATATGTACGTTTACATGTTCATATTGTAATTATTTATTCAAATTCATAGATGTTATTATAAATCAACTATACTATAGAGAAATTTGCATTATATTTTTCAGGCTAATTGAAGTTTTTGTTACAGTAACCTTCGTGGAAAATAAAGATGGTAAACAGTTGGCTGTTTACGAAGGCTACACGTACTACTCATGTGACAGGTTTAGAGTGCAGCCGTGCAGCATGTGGAGATGCACCAAAGGCTACCCCTGCAAAGCGAGGTTTAAAGCCACACACAACGGCGAAGTTATAAGAATAACCTCCCTCGAACACAACCACGACCCCCCTCGTATTGAAATCCATAATGGTATACTCAAAAAAGTCTCAAAAAAGGAAATGCTAAGGAAATCCTGTTACTATTACTAATGAATTTATTTTTGCTACCTTACTTTTTAATTTAAGCCTCTTTTGCCAAATCTCGTTTAAATTTGTTCTGTCATATTTGTATAGTGTTATTTTTATGTTTAATAAGTTTAATGTTAGCTCGCATTATGAAGAAGGTGGTATGTGTCAAAATTAATGTAACATCGATATGTTTTCTAAAGTAAACTTTTAATTTAAAAAGCAGCTGTGTTCATTTAAGCTTGCATTTTATCTGTTCGTAAACTGGCTATTTAAAACTGCCTCAATTTAATGTGTTTGATGTACGGCCTGGTGTATATAGATATAGTGAGTTAATTTAAGTTTCTTGGCCTAATATGAAAAAGCTCTCGTCGACGAGAGTTGCCAAAATTAGCTTTTCCCTTCAAATTCATTTTTTATTTTTTAATAAAAGTCACTGGGTGTAAAGTCATAATTTTGTAATTGAATACATTAAACTAACATGACTTTTACTTAAGTAAAGGACAAGAATAGCCGTTCGCTTTTAGATTTTATGTCAATAAATAAATAAAATAAAAATATAATTCAGATGTCTTACGGCATAACCGACCGTTGAAAACCGTGATAGCTACACATTCAAACCTCACAGACAAATATTTGTTTATTATAGAGGTTATAATATACCTAAGAGGTTAAAGTTGAAACATCTTACACGCAATGTGTCTGAAAAAGCAGATTTAAGCAGAAATGAGTGACTTATAAGAATTCTTTCTAGCTACCCTGTACAAATATGATTATAAAATATATTAAAATATTTTAAATGAGCGGTGTCGATATGTAAATATATTAATTAATACACGTGTCTATAGTTATTTTTAATATTGTTTAATATATATTTAAGTATGTTTATAGTTAATGCTCTTTGTAATAATACTTGAAATTAAGTAAATTACACTAAATATTTTTATGCGTTCTGGATTTGAAAACGGAAAATAGAAGGTGTATTTCCAAATACCATATTTATATAGTTTGTTTATAAAATGTTGAAAACCTTTAATTTCTTGTAACTTGTAAAATACTCGTATTTTAGTTTGTTTTTTTTTTTAAATAATGTTTATTTTTATAGTTTTTGTAATATATTGTTAGATTATGTTTCAAGTAAAGTCCTTCCTTAGATAAAGATGACTTGTTATTTTTTTTTAATATTTTTGTATGCTGTTTAACTTGGAATCTTGAGAATTATTTCTTTTGATTAAATTTGCCTTATAGAATCTGTGAAATATTAGATAATTTTATTTTGTAATTACACTACGCGCCATCTTGACGCAGTTTGACAGCGTCTGACTGTATAATCAATGTTATTATTTTTCCATTTCTTCGCTCTGGTCACAAAATGAAGCCTTAAGGTCCGCCACTCAACACGCAGTGTCTCATATTCGGGCGGAAAATGGAGAAGAGATTGTTTTCTGTGACTGTACTATGTGGGGAAAAGCGTTATGCTGTAAAAATAATCAACACTTTGCTTTATTTTTGCGATTAAAACATTATTTTTTAAATTTAAATTTATTTACTGTATGTACTTTAATGTTTTTTCGGGCATAACATATTTCTCATTTCCAGTATTGTACGTTCCCAACCAATCTGGGAAACAAACTGCTCTTCTATACGGTTATAGCTTCTATTACGATGGCAGGAGAAAGAAAACTGATGTCTGGCAGTGCACTAGGTCCGGAAAATGTCATGCAAGGTTCGTCACGACGAAGAACAAGAGGATAATACGTTGGAACTTAGCACACAGCCATCCGCCACCAAATTATAGAATAATTAATGGATGTTATGTAAAATTTTAAATATTTGTATATTGTATAGTATAGTTGTATATTGAATTTCTGGTCAAATAAACGTGGTAAATTAAATAATTTATGGTAGAGTTCTTTATGTGAAAATTGTTTGTGCCATATATGAAATTGTATATGCCTTCTCAATTGCAAATTAAATTGTTAATTTAGTTCTAAGGCAATTACCGTGTGCCAGAAGATTGTCTAATGTGATTCACCTAATCATGCATGCTTCATCCAATAAAAACGGATATCTGCGTATAGAGCAACTAATAATTTAAATCTAAAATATAATTGAATTAGAAGGTTGCTTGGTCTGTATAACAGATAGTCTGGTAGGTTTTCTCTCTTCAAGCCGAAAATTGCAAGAAATATATATTTTTAATGTTTCTAAATTTTAAAACAATATTCCAGTCACTTAAAACCTTTTTCTTTCCAGTTCGTATCGTCCGTAATCAAAGTGGCAAGGAGTTGGCTATTTATGGAGGCCATAGCTTTTACTGCGGAGCCCGATGTATGAGAACTACGATATGGCGGTGCACTCGATGGGGGGCCTGTAAAGCGAGGTTCATTATGAGTTCTGATGGCCAAATGGTCACAGCCCACACAGAGCACGTTCATAAACCACCTACTTATGTTATACACGACGGCGTGTACTATAAAGTTTAAGATGATTTATATATAAAAATATTTGTACAGAATTTTTCTTTCAAAACTTGTAAATAACGTTTTAAAATATTGTTAAGTGCAAACGTATAGTTCAATCGGCTTCCCAGCAATGGTTTAAAGTATAGAAAACGTATTTTAAAATTTTAAACGTAGCGGTTTTCGAGCCAGCACCTATTGGGCGGATTGAACGATTTTCTTTAAAAATATTCAATATATGTTCACAATTTGTATGTACTATATTAATCAAATTAAATTTAACTTCGTAGCTGTCTAGTTTGTTGATATGTCATTGGAAATAGACTATTTATAGGCTATTATGGTAACTATTACCTGTATATCATGATGACGCATTTATAAAACTATTTTGGTGTTATCCCTTAATAAATAATATTACAAGCTAGAACACATGTCTACAAAAGATAGTATATAAATAAATAAAAGCAATAATTATACACTTGAACGCTTGCTTGCGTTGCTTTTACACTCGCTTAATTTTACCTGAAAAATTAGGTTTTATGTTACGTCCATATATATATATACATATATAAATAATAAGAGATGTTTATTTAAGTATTTTTCATGTACATTTAAAATACTGTGATTTATAATCTTGTTCTTAGAATTGATTTTCAGGCATTTATTAGCAGAAATAAAGTCATTGCTTTAAATGTATATATGGATCACGTTTAAACTTAACTCTAACGTCTAATATACAATATTTTTTTATTCTAAAGTTATTACTATTTAATGTTTCTTGATTGTTAATTACAATATTTAAAAGCAGGTTATTATTAGTTTCTGAAATCTAATAATTAGTTCTTAGAGAATTCCTTCTTAATGAATACAATGTCATATGTTAAATAAAATTTATATTTTAGTGATATTGTAGGTATAAAATTCTACTGAACCATAAAAGTTATACGGACTAACTTGCGTCATTGTGTCATTAAGTTTCTTAAGCTTAAGAATAATAATTAAATCAGTGTAACTATTGTTATAACACTTATACGAAATAATAAGATACTACTAGGTACTTACACTTGCCGTTGTTTTTGTAATAAAATATATGAACTTATGTATACCACTATAAACTTATTTTGAATACCTTCTTATAACGGATATCAAAATCAGATATCTTAATATTTGATGTACGAAACGGCTATTACAAGCACTTTCGAATCGTCCACAACCAGCTACCACCGGCCAGGAAGGCGGTACTGGTGATGAGAGCCGGCAATCAACCAACAGCATTTGATTGATACATTTCAATCAGTATAGTATACTTCGACAGAATAATACTTATACTCCGAGACGGTGGTAGCCAAGTCTATTTGAATAAAGAGTAATTTGAACTTGAAATTTCCATTTCCTTAATGACATGTATATAGCCAGCTTTAAATATATTATTGTATTTTTTTATATTTACTATCCCATACAAGAGTTGTTTTCTTAGTATACATACGTCTGAGTGAACAATCATAATTATATTCTTAAAAACAATATTTTTGGTTATGACGTTCAGTTATATTTCAATATATATTTTACAAGTATTATTACATGCACCTTTGTCTAATTAATGTAAGAAAATTGCAGGACTATTAATAAGTTCTTTGGGTTTCGTGACTTTTACACATTTTGAAATTAAACTATTTTTAAGCGGATTAATCGCGTATATTATTATTCGAAAATATAATTAAGGTTTTTGCCAACGGGCTACTGTAAAGTATTTGAAACGTCGGGTTTCTAAAATGTATTTTCGAATACTAATTATATACGCGATTAAGACGTTATTTTTTAGTAAAATATTATTCATTATTAACCTTCGATGTTGTTTGTGTGTGTATATATAATATACATATATGGTAAATATTGATTTAGTTATAGATGAAAGTCGCTGTATTCTTACTGAATCTCTCTTTAACATTTAATCTTCTTCGTGTGTTCTCCATACACGTGACATTGGCGATGTAACTTGTGCTCTAAGTTCAAAACGCCATAATTAAAGAACTATGATTTTCACTGTGTTTTTCACCATCATTATTTTATAATAAAAAGTATGTCAAAGTTTATCGTATTAATTATATTTTTTTGTTGCAGTCACATTCGTGAATAACTTAGCGGGAAAACCAATGGCGGTGTTGGAAGGATTCACTTACTATTTCTCATCTAAGACCAGGCTATCGGTAAACTGGCGATGTACTAAAGGAAGGCCGTGTAAAGCACGTTTTGCAACTCGAGAGGCGAAATTTCTTCGGGGATATACTGAGCATACACATGAACCACCTCGCTTTGTTATACGTAATGGGTTACTGCTTAAAATTTGATTATTATAAGGTTTTCTATATTTCTATGAATTATTTATGTAAATAAACGATATAAAACTTTTATTTATCCTCTTTAAATGTTAATTGTTCAAACTAAGTGTTAATATTTTTTTTTACAATATATTTACCAAAATAACTTTTGGTAGATGATTAGGTTGGTAATTTTGGCTAAGTAAAGAAAGGTTTGAATCTTTTTTATATAATGTATTTTTAATGTTGGAACAATATTATAAAGTTGGCATTTATAATGATAATATAGAATTATAGAATTAGTATAAAATGTAGCTAAGTTAAAGATATAATAAATAAATTTAATTATTTTAAGTAATGAGTGTATTTATTTTAACTATTGTGAAAAAATATTTTGTTAAAATTATTGATAATAAGAAAATAATTTTTTTTCTAAATGACGTGACGGAAACAATTTGGCCCCGAAAATTATGTGACTAGAGGTGTATGAAATACGATTTAGTCAAAGTTTACACTGGAAAGAAGTGCATGCAGTCTATATTTTATAATAATGAATTGAAAACACATTGAATTATTAAAATAAATATTACACACACTACTATGTGTTTGAAAACACTATTGTGTATAGTGTACACAAGTGTAGTGTAGTACACACACGTTGCTTTGTTATTGCGTATTTTACTAGTCACCGAGTCTACTTATACCTAAATATAAAATAGTAAAATGTAAAATAAACAAATATAGAAAATATTATTATATTTTATTCAATTTACGTGACTACCTTGTATTACAATTTATTAATTTAACGTATTTACTGTGATCTGTAAGTATTAATTTAGGTTTTTGATTACTGATTTAGTGATAAAATGTTTCGTAGTTTGTGAATTCATCTATAATCTTAATACATTTTTAGTTCGCTGGGTGCGCAATAAGCGAGGCAAGATGCTGGGACTGATCGACGGATATACGTTTTACAGTAACACTAAGAATATATCATCGATCTTATGGAGATGCTGCAGGAGCGGCCAGTGCAAGGCTCGTCTTGTCACTACTTATGATCTTCAAATGCTCAGATGCAATCTGGACCACAATCATGAACCACCAAATTATATTATAAAAGACGGAATTTATTGTAAACTTTAAATGTAATTTCTATGTCGTGGTCTCACAGCCGCACTTGGTTGAAATATATAGGGATATCTAGATACACTCAATATCAATGAAAACGTAACTGTCAAGCTATATGTATAAGGTCAGTATTTACTTAAGTACGTTTTAGTCGCTCTTAAGAACATTTTTCTGTGTTAGTGACGTTTTTACTTTTTATTTAAATTCTAAAACTATAATGGAGCTTAAAGTCGACTTTAATTCTTAAATAAATTGTGGAACATTTCCTTTTTAAATATGATTTTGTATTTAAATAATTTAATTTCTTTTTCTGGACTTTCTGTACATATGTGTACATATATATACAGGAGTAACAATATCAATCACATATAATCAATTATATTACTGAATTATACATAAGAATTTTATCTATTTGGTATAATTATTTTTTACTTTTTTATCTATTTGGTATAATTCTTATAGTATAATGTCATATTTAAAATTATTAATATGTTAATTCATTTCAATTAGATTTTTCGAATTATTGATAATGTAATCAGGATTATAGTAACAACTAGTTTTAAAGTATTCAAACAAATATTAAGCTTTATTACTACTACTTAAAGATTTGTTTTTCTATATGAAACTTCTGAATTTGTCTCTGGCAACACTCTGTATATTTTACAACATGAGAAGGGCTGGCAATTGTCCAAAAATAAATAAGAAAATAATTTACATCAAGGGATAATTCTTTGATGTTGCAAAATGTATTGATGTTTTTCAATAAGGGCAATTTACAAGTATGACTTAAGTGCATAATTATTATTTATTTCCTAAATTTAGTAATTTTGAAATTAAATTTCATTACTTATTTATTGTTAGTGTTATATTAATTATATATATGTTTAGAACAAATACGAACAATTACGTACTTACGATATACGTATTGCAACATATTATTTTTATTATGACGAAATTATTTGTCATATATTACATATACCATTAGAATAGAATGTAATCTGATAATATTATTATGTCTATGTAATATTTGCATGCATATATAATAAAAATCATTTTCAGCTTTTCTTAGTTTGTCAATGTCAACTTCGGTCACTAGTTCGATTTTTATCCAGGACGGGTTATGAGGCTTATGAGGTAGCTTCAATCAAAAGGTATTATAAATGTTATCATTCTTCATAATCAATATTTTTTGTCAACTATTATATCAATAATTATATAATTTTTTACAGTGCAAGTGGTAATAAACCGTGTGGGCAAGAAAATGGCAGTTCTCAATGGATACACATACTACTGTGCGTCAATAGGATCTGACACCATAGCTTGGAGGTGCACGAGGGGGAAGCTATGCAAGGCTAGAATTGTCACTACCAAAGATATGGATATCGTGATCAGGTGTCAAGAGTGCCACGATCATTGCCCACCGGATTTTTATATATATGACGGTATTCTATATAAGGGAAGATATATAGATACTAAATTATTAACAAAGAAGTCTAGATAAACTAATAGAAATTGTTTATCGAAAAATAAAATTACAGCGTCCTGTATTTTGTGAGCGAGGCAGTGAGGACCTAGTGGACACACGAGTCTTAGAGAGGTTTAGAGACATCGTGGGTTGTATTGAGGAACCTAATGCCGCACTTGGCCCGTCCAGTCTGGGCTCACTAAATAATTTTAAATGTGAATAGTAGTAGTAGGTTCAATTTCTATAATATTAAAATTTGTACAGTAGTAAAATATTAGAAAATTTGTAAAAATCTAACGAAATGACTAATTATTTTAAAAAAGAAACTACAATCGTTATATCTTCGGTTGACCTGGTAAGAATTCAGATTCACGTATATGTGTATCAATATTGAAGCAAATCAGATGAGAAGAAGTGGGTCCAAATACCGTTGCAAGATTTTTTTATATTAATAGATTGATGCAGGGGAATATTGTACGTTCGTGTTGATTGTAGTCTGCAATAAATTGTTCAATAAAATATTTTTTTATCAATGTGTACTTTGTTTGTTAGTCACGTATAATTTTAGATTCAGTGAAATAATAAACTCTATTTTTCATTCAAGTTATTATATCGCGTTTATATTTTTTTGTAGTAACTATAGTGAATAATATATCAGGAAGACAAATAGCCATCGTTGACGGATACACGTACTACTGTGGGAAGGTCAACTTACACACTCTAGCCTGGAGATGTACAAGAGGCAACGTTTGCAAGGCACGCTTCATTACGGATATGTTTATGAATATTGTAAAAAGATCACAATTAAATCACACTCATAGACCGTCACCATATTATTTAAAAGATGGCTGTTATTATAGAGCTTAGTTCATTGTAGTTTAATGTTATATGCGAATTAAATAGATTCGGCAATGTAGTTCTCACTCATTAAACATGTTATGATGAGATAAGTGTAATTCATGTAAAATAATTACTTGTATTTGCATAAAATTATCTAATTATAAGTAGAAAATTAAAAATAGTAAACAATAAATGATGTATAGTTAATTACCCACCATTTTAACATTGTTTTTTTTTATCATTATGCATGTTCCAATGCTAAGGGGAATACATTGACATAGACAATCGTAAAATACATATTCTTAAATATAAATTGGCAGAAACAGGATGTGAATCCATATATTATGTAATAAATATATATTTATTAATTAATTATTTTTGAAAATATATAAATTATTCATTCTAAGAACACAATTTGTTTCTCTAAAATTTTATATTTGACTGAAATGTTCAGTTGCGGTACAACTAGTGAAAAGCCAATCTGGAAAGAACCTTTCCATAATAAATGGACTACTACCCATTGCAGTACGGTAGCAAAACCAGAATTCTTTGGAGATGCACAAGGTACCCTTGTATAATTACCCTTGTATAATAATGTAAGGTACGATGTATATATATCCTTCGACTTTAAAATTTTAAAGATTTACGTAGGTCACAGTCACGAGTTTAAATAAGAATTTAGTTTTGATTTGTGTACCCTGAAAGTAGACATAGTTTGGAAATACGAGCTGATGCTATAATATTTTAGATATGGGGCTAATACCACTTGAGGAAGGTTGGGGTGTCCTGGTTTTCAAAGACAAAATGTCTATAATTGAAAGTTACTCTGTTAGCAGATGGAATATAATAAAGAATAATGTCTCTAATATTCGCACAAGGAGACGTCAATATTTGTGTTTAATGTATGAACCAGCCTATTTTGTTAATAAAACGTGTTATTTTGTAAGCGTTGTTTGATCTTGTGTGCAAATAATGATACTAAAGTTGTACATCATTCTTTAAACATAAAACAATACTTTAAACATAACTGATTGTAAAACTATGAATGATAAATATGCGTAAATGAACTATAATTGTTTAAAAAAATAAATTTACTCTTGCCTTAGTTGTTGCAAAATAAAATAGAATAACAAATTTTTGACTAAAGTATGGAGAAAAAAAAGATATTTACATCTACTATTTGGATGTGACTGAGGAGCAAGTTAACAAATTAGAGCGTCTTCACAACCTCGCTATACGTTTTATTTACAATCAACGTAAGTATGATACAATACGTATCTTATTGTCGAGCTCAACCTAATTGGTTCCCTATCCGTTTTCGACGTGATATGCATATCCTGACTTTCCTTTTCACTCAATTAGACTAGACACTCAATTACCAAAATTTCCCTTCTCTCCGTTCCCGTTTTAATATGATTCCTCGTCCCATACGCTCAAGGAGGTCTTGTGTCATGCCGACGCTTGACATTCCAAAAAGCAACATAAAATTTCTGCCAAAGTCTGTTTCCGTACATGCTGCAGTACTTTGCAACAAACTCCCCAAATCCATCCAGAAAATCCCTTCAATCTTGTCTTTTAAGTCCTCATTAAAAAAACATTTAATTTCGAAATCAGACAGTGCTTATCATTAAAATGTCCATATTACTCTTATATTATATTTATAATAATAAGTATGTATGTATGTACATGTTTATTTATATGTGTATGTGTATTCATATATTTTATATTAGTAACATGTTTTACTTAAATTTCATTGTGTTTATTTATTGCATAGTATCGTTATAAATCTACCGTTGCTAACTTAATTTCTATTATGAAAGTTGTATTGTTCTTTTTAAGTGCATTAAATAACATATATCATTTTCAGATTGTATCTACAGAATAAAATTACATTATAACATTTTAATTAACATGCTCTGATAATGATAATTGATTTGAAAAAAAAAGAGTCCTGCTGAGTTTCTTACGACAGTTCTTCTCAGATCTGAGGCATTAACTTTAGTGAAATAATAATAATAAATTATTTGACGTCAAAAAAATTAAGCATTTATCTTCTTATTTTGAATAAAATTGTTTGACTTTGACAATATTTTAATCCTTAACTATATTTATATCTATGCATATATCTATTATTTAATAAATCAATGTAAGAAAGCTTTGCAACGTTAGTTTGACCCACCTAGCTTAGCTAAAGAATTGCAGACGTGCCTGGTCCGAAGACAATACAATACGCCAGAGCGTCAGCTTATATTATGGAAACTATTTTGATATTATTATACATTTGATCTCGTTAGAACTTAAAACAAATATTTACAATTAATATAAATGTTGTTCTATACCAAAGTGAATATTTCAGTTCAATGGGTAAAAAGAAATTCTGGTACAATACTCGCTTTGGTCGACGGCTTCACATATTACTTGGGTTCTAAAAATATTACAACTAGCAGCTGGAGATGCACAAAGGGCAGTTCCTGTAAAGCTAGACTATCCCTTCGCAACGACACTGATGAAATCGTTTTTTTTAATAATCAACATAATCATGAAGCAACACCTTTTGTAGTTATAAATGGAATTTATATGAAACTTTAATGAAAATATTCAATGTGTTTTATTTTTTTACTTATATTAGGTGTTTCTATTTATATGACAAGTTTTAACTATTATTACTATTGTAAGTAAATAAGAGTACTAGAGAGAAGTTAAGCTAATATACCTAAATTACAATACATAGTATCTAAAATATTCTATACTGTAATATATTATATATATAATAATATTTGTTCCCCTTATTTTAACATTTTTTTAAAGTGTTATTAATAAATAAGAAATTTAGGAAATTTAAAAAGACTAAAAAAGGTCTTAGTCCCCGTTAGTTCAATGGGTGAAAAGTAAGACATGAAAAAAAGGTTACCCTTATTAATGGGTTTGTTCCGGACAACGCAGCCGGAAGCAAGAGTACTGTAAACTGGAGATCCACAAGAGGTTCTTTTCACTACCTTGCAACCTTTGAACCTTGCTTCTGATTCAACCGTGAACCTTTTTGTGATATGATATGATATAGAAATGGATTTTTTATAACGACAATCTGGTTATTTTCTTACTTAATATAAATATTTGTGCTTTTTTTTGTGTAGCAACATTTTACATTTTACTTTTTTTTTGTTTTTGATGTTTTTCAGTCTGGCGAGACAAAGCACGGTATATAGTTGAACCGTTCGCCATGCAATCTCTAAAATAACACTGTTTTCGTAAAATGCCGTAGATGCCTGGTGGTAAAAAAGATATTGCAAATATAAAAAACTAATAAAGGTTTGCAAATCCTACAGTAACATTTTGTTATACAATATGAGTATTATACAAAACAATGCTACAGAACTAATGCAATTAAATTGATGTAGGTGATGGTTTTGGTCGAATGTTGTCCAAGATAATGTTTGCTTATATTTTAAAAGTTAATATATTTTTTGTGCTTTACTTATAGAAGTTATAAGTTTAAGGTTAAAGTTCTAAAGCTTGTTAGTCTGTAATAATAGTTTTACAATATGTTTAATACAAAATGCTTAAAGATATAGTCGACTCTTGAGGATTCTAGAGAAGTATGCTATCATTTCCTTTATTGCTATGATTACAATAATGTTATTGTTTGAATTAAAAAGTATGAATTTCTATCATAAAATAAAGTGTCCAATATATAAACTCGTTTCTTTACGCTTTCTGATATTCTTTATTACGGCTGGCACAGTTATACTTTTTAAAATATTTTATTGCAAAATATATTATTCACTTTGTAAATCCATTTAATAAATTATTTGTAATAATTGTTTTAGTTAAATGGGTGCAAAAGGATTCTGGCGCAAAACTGGCCTTAGTCAATGGATATTCATTTTACATTGGTTCAAAGACATCAAAAACATCTAACTGGAGATGTACCAAGGGAGGCAGTTGCAAAGCAAGATTTACTCTTTCTAGCGACACTAAACAAATTATCCGAATAAATTGTGAACACAATCACAAACCTCCACAATTCGTTATCCGAAATGGCGTTTATATGAAAATTTGAGTGATTTTCGTCATTTACTTTAACCTGCTAGTTTCTAAGTAATTTGCTCTTATTTTGTCATTAATGTTTTTTTTTTGGTTTTTTAATGAAATAATTGCATCTGTAATTGCATTTTATGTCTTAACTGATTATGATACCTATTTTAAAATATTCTCAATAATTTCAAGTAAAAGAAGCCTGATAATAGGCCCATATAGACGGCCCCATTACTTAACCGTTGAAGCGTTCTGACTTACTAATCTTTGGGTATCAGAAATTTGTAAAAATCTCTCTACATAGATGCTAACAACAAATATAAGTTGTAATAAAAGGTTAAGAATTTCAGCGCAGCCGGATGTAGAGCGCATGGCTTTGCGGTCAGGGCGCTTGAACGGCTTTCAAGAGGCGCAGGTTCAAATCCCGCTGCATTTTAATTTTTTATACGATTTCTAAATATATGTTTAACACTCTAGTATCTGAATAAAGCAAGTTAAGCAATCAAAATGGATATATACTAAGTCGTTTATGTAAGTCCATTCAAAACGTAAAAGACTAATGTATATAAAAATATATTTTGCAAATATTTGCAAATTAAAGAAACAAAATGTTTCAAAATCTTAGTTAAATTTTGTAACAAAATATAGTTATGTATTGATACTATTCTATAGAACTTATAATTAATGTCGCTAATGGTTTGGTTCGAAAATCACACAAAAATGGTTATATCTGTTGTGTGTGTGTTTCATTTACAACAGTCTGCGTTTTAAGTTTATATAATCTAAAAAATATAATTATTGTGTAGTATTCATTTTATATACGGTATGTAAATATAAACTATTAAGAAATGGTCGTTTGTAGAGTTATTGTGTGATCCGTGCATAACTGATCTAAGTATACGCCTTAGATAAATGTTCGTTTTGTTGAATAGGAAATAAATGGAGTGCAGCGTTGAGTTCTGTCATACAATAAACAGGTTTAGTACAAATTGAAATTTATTTGTTTTCGGATGCCTTATTTTAGTATTTATTTATTTATATCCATACTACAGTTATTATTTGTTTATTTTTAAATATTTTATATGGGATATATTTAGCACGCAGTATGACCATTTAAGTGTATTAAATATTTATAATTATTGTTTTAGTTACATGGGTGGAAAAGGATTCTGGAGCAAAACTGGCTTTAGTCAACGGATATTCATTTTACATCGGCTCGAAGACATCAAAAACATCTAACTGGAGGTGTACCAAGGGTGGCAGTTGTAAAGCAAGATTTACTCTTGCTACCCACACTAAGCAAATTATTCGAATAAATTGTGAACATAATCACAAACCTCCACAATTCGTTATACGAAATGGTGTTTATATGAAAATTTAAGTGATTTCGAATTTAGTAGTAAGTTGTAATGCCGAAATTTTCCGGTATTTTATCGTTAATTCAATAATTTTATAATATAATTATTATAACGTAAGAGCTTGGGCATGAGTATTCTATTTCTTAAATACTCGTATTTACATATACTTTTTAACAATTGGTCCTTTAATAGAATTAAATAGAATAAAAGAATAGAATTGTCCATATATATATTATATGGACAATTCTGCGAATCGGTGGGAAAAACTTAATATCCAATATCAATCAATATATTTCTATATGTAGTCCATCAAATAGTATATTTTAGGTTTTATATTATAAATATTGGCCAGATTTAAAAAAAAAATCTTATGGATAAGTTCATTAGTTTAAGTGTATGAATTATAAATATAAATATAAGTAATAAATTTAGTCAATGAAAACATAGTTTCACTTACTTTCTTTCATTTTTTTTTCAAATCGGGAAACCTTTGTAGGATTCTTTCTTGTAGGATTCTGGATTCTTGTTGAATATAATGCATCTATGTATTTATATATTGTTTATTATACACAATTTACAAGTATATAAAGCATTTTCTACTACTTAAAACATAAAAGCTTAAACAAATGATCGATATACTTAAATACATACAAAAATACACTATCACATATTTACACTATAATTATTATATTAAAAACAATGTTTTTTTTTAATTAAACGAAATGCTGTTGTAAATTATGATTTTAATAAATTTGTTCTTTTTCCAGGTGTTCAGTGGGTGCGTAAGTCATCGGGAGTAGAACTCGCGATTATTAACGGATTTACATTCTACTGTAGAATAAAAGGAAAGATGTTGAGCTCTTGGCGATGCACAAAAGGCGGCACTTGCAAAGCAAGATTTAGCGGCAACAATTCTACCAAGGAAATCTATCGTCTCCATGGCATTCACAATCACGAACCTCCGCGTTTTGTTATTTCCAATGGGTTTTATGTCAAAATTTGCGATAAGTAAACGTTTTTTATCATCCAACATACCTATGTATATAAAACTATTTTGTTATATATACCCAGCCGAAATATTCGATAGGAACTGGAAGTGAATAGATTTTATATTTTTACTTGCGTTGCGTTAAGTTGCGTGTGAGGTGCGTATATAATAAGTATTGTTTTTTGCGGTGTATAAGAATATGAAAGTAGCTCGATAAGAACGTAGTCAAATAAAAATTAGCTAAACGGCTTAGATGGATTTCAAGAGGCGCAGGTTCAATGCGTAGCTTGCTACGTCAAACTTTTATTTGGAATTGAAATAAACTATTCACAAAATAAATAGTGCGCTTAAAATTGTTGCCCACAACGCAAAGTTAAGCTATTTATAGGTGTGTGAGTAATTGAGATAGAAACCTGTACGATTATATTCGAAGTTAAGTACTTATTAATATAAAGAGTTAATTAATTGTATCATATTAAATACACTTATTTATATATTTATTTTAATGCGTTCATTTGCACGATACTGAAAAAAAAATTACAAAAACATTGTGAAATTAATGCTAATAATTTTTATTTATCTTAGTTAGAAAACTAGTATTGTGAGTTTAGGAGTTTTTACAAAAGAGTGTACCTTAGTTGTATTTAGTACTAGTGAATATGAAATCTCATTAATTAACATTATGTAAATTTTGTATTAATAAACATAAATATTACATTTTCCTGCTTTATTGTTGTTTTTTTTACATGATGTATAACATAATTCATAAGAATTAACTTATAGTCTTTATATTATTTGTACTCTGTAGTTTACTTTACGATTACAGTTACGTTTTACGGAATATATTATTGACTTATTGAGTTCTTAATATATAATGAGTTTTATATTTATATACACATTTCAGTACAATGGGTCCAAAGGGATTCTGGCAGGACAGTCGCTATAGTCCGCGGATTTACTTATTACATCGAGAACCAAAATAATGAAAGAATCAGATGTAGATGTACCAAAGCTGGTTACTGCAAGGCGAATTTTACTGTCAGAAGTGATGATAACGAGTTTATAAGGTCTAATTTTGTACACAACCATGAGCCGCCAAAGTTTATTATACGTAAAGGTATATTCATGAGAGTGTGATTCACAACTTGTTGTATTAAAATTATTATTTAATCATATATGGGTAATAAAGTAATTGATATATCAAATTGAATTATTTGAGGTTCCATATATTATAAACTATATTAGATTTTGTTAGCAGATCATTGTTAATATGAATTTTTCATTCACATTTGACATTTTTTTACATTTACATTTCTAGAAAAAAAATGTAGTAAAATTTTACACTCAATATAATTTGATTATGAATTGTCTTGTACTTGTATCTTTTCATAATTAAATTGTATTTGCTATTTGATATTAAATATTTATTATTAAATGAACAAAATACTAAAAGCTTTTTTTTGTCAAAAAGTGAATTTCTTCGAATATTCTAATATTTTTTACCTGTTTTAGTCCTTACACTGGCAAAGTCACGGTACTCGGGCAAGCAGATAGTCATTCTCGACGATTATACATATTATTGTAAGAAATTGTGCAAGAAGAAAAACTGTTCCCATTGGTACTGTTCTACAAACAACTATAAGGGTTGTAACGCAAAATTGACTTTAGATAATGACTTTGGAATTATAGAAATCGCTAATCATCACAATCATCCGCCTGCCAAATATTGTATACAGGACGGATTATATATCAAATTTTGATATTATATGTGTAGCTTTTACGGTAATTAAATATTGTGGTTTATTTAAATTTAAAGTTTTTTGAAGTTGAACATTTTAGTATTCCTAATGTAATTTTATAATGGAGGACGCAAGGAATACATCACGAAAATACCTATATTTATTTAAGTTAATTTTATCATTATATAAATTATGTGAATAACAAAATAAATGTTTATAATAGATATTTTTTAAAATCAACAAAAAAAAAAAAGTTTTTTTACAGTAGAATGAAGTAGATTTTATGATAGAAATAAAATTTTGGCTTACAATATTTTATTTTCTTTTCTATTTCCCGAGTATATTGTGTTGTAACTTTTCAAATGAACAGGTCAAAAGCTATTAGATCTGTCCGTGATTTTTTAATGAAAATAATGCTTTTACCTAATAATTTACCTAAAAAAACCTAGCAAAGACACCTAAAGTTGTTGTTTATCATTTCAGCCATGCCTGTAACGAAATATGCCTTGGCTGTGTGTGTGTCTGTAACGAAAGAATTTTATATAACTATTTATTTATACGACCATGGTCATAGTTTCGTATTTCTATCTCCGTCCAGTAGGTTAGTTCACTACCCAGCGCATAACAGTTCATTTATTTTCTCTTAGAAGATATATATCTACTAAATATGTTTCACAATTTTGATTTGATTTATTTGTCATCATCATCTTAAATATATTGAGAGAGGTATTAAAATAATATTAGTAGGTATTAATAAATATTTAAATTTGTACCGTTTTTTTATTTAATTATAATTTATAATATTAAAAAGTAGTTTTAGTTTTAGTTTTGTTTTAAAAAATTAACCTGCTTTTATTTGTATTTATTTTACAGGCATCATAAGCAAGTCGTCTCTGAAATTCGGCGATTACACGTATTACTGCCGTCGAAGATATCGAAATAGGTGCCGTTGGTATTGCAAATATAGAGTGTACAATCATTGCAAGGCCTACGTGCTAACTTTTAACGATGATATAATTTATGCTTCACAGGAACACAATCATTAATTTATATTTGTTCTCGTCGTTTTACACTTTCAGTCCATTTTTTTGTATTGTATTTGTATCTATCTAATCGAAAATGTCTAAAATTGCCAAAAAGATCCTTTTTGTTAATATTTTTTGATATTTGATAAAATTCTTCTAGACCATTAGAAAAGTGGTATTTATTACTTTAAAGTTAATTATTAATATAACTTATGCTAAGATATTGAAAATATTTAAATAAATTATGTTTAAGATATCTAAGAAGTTTTTTTTGTCCTAAATATAATATGAGCAAAATAGAAATATTTATCTTGTATAAGAAAATGATTTTTATTGTACCTACATATCCTTTTCTCGTAAAAAGCTGGTTAAAAGAAAGGGCAAAAATGTATTGAAATCTATTTTCAAGCGGAGAAAATTTAAAAATGAAAAACCTATTGCATTTCGTTCGTTACTTTATAAATACAAAGAATCAGTTTATATGTTTGTTGTTGTTAAAAATACTTCATATTTTAGAACAGAGGTAGAGGTATTCTAAATTTTTAAGGGAAAGTTCAATGAATCATCTCTAATTATTATATTTTGTACAAAAAGAAATTATATAATAAAACTATTTATGTATGTTTATAGGTATTACATTGAAACCATTGCCAAGTGGACGGTTTCTTCTACAAATAAATAAGGACACGTTCTCCTCTAACCAGAGAGACATCTCTGGTCATTCGACATGGTACTGCTCTAAACGAGTTAGCAGAAAATGTCCAGCAAGGATAAGGATGTATAACCGGAAGTTAGTAGCTTTAGTTGGCGATCATAGTCACGAATCGTTTTAAAAAAAATGAATTATCGATATTTTTTATAACTTTTTTATAAAAAACAAATTGAAAAATAGTGATTGTTGTTTCATTTTTATTGTAGTATTTTTTTAAGCATATGTGTTTATGGAGAAATTTACATTTTCATGACAGTTTTTTTTATTATTTGTATTCAGTTATTTGTTTTGATCTTATACTATATTTAGACATTTATTCGGCCGTACATGTATTTTTTATACTAATTTGTGTAATGTATAGACAGACAATGACTCCGTAAATATCTGTAGGTAGATCTGAAAATTAGGTCTTGAAAGAAATGAAAATGGGTCGCTGAAATTTTATTCAAAAAATCTAATTTAATACAATTTAGTTGAACAGTTGGTGCGTAACATAAGAATATATTATAACGAAATACTTTTTCAGAAGCCGTATTCGAAATGACTAAAAAAGGTCATTATATTCTCCGTCACGGTGGCAACACGTATTGGAGCAACTGGTATAAGGGAACAGAACTCGATAAGCCTTTAAGACATTGGTATTGCTCGAAACGCAAGAAATATGGATGTGGGGTTCGGATAAAAACGTTGTATGGACGTATTGAGACTGTACTAAATAGCCATAGTCATGATTAAAATGTAAAAACTAGAAGATGAAATAGGAAAAATTAAAAAATATGTATAATTTTTCTAATGGTCTTATCTTACTTTATTAAGTAATTGTACTTCTCGCCAAGATCTCAATTAAGTAGACGTACAAACTAAAGCTAGTCTAATCTATTTAAGGTTATAATAATAAGGATAGTCGGATTTAAGATTGCCAATAAAATCCCTTTTGCCAAATATTACTCCATTGTAAATAAAATTGTTTTATTTTTTTAAGTGAATTTTATTTATTATTCCATATATTTAAAGGTACCAGACTATTATTAATTTAGTGTTTATTAGTGCTCCCATGTGCCTAATGTGATAAGCGTAATTTTTTAATCTGAGATATTATTGTAATTTGTTTCAATTATTATACTAAATAAAAACATCTAAAACACTAGTCGTTTTAAAGTGATCTTATAATATTTTAACTATTAATGTATATGTGTATTGAAATTACTATTTATCAGTGTTAACATTCTTTTCAGTACATTTCATACCTACGAGTAGAGGTAATTTCAAGCTGTCCTACGACGGTTATACATTCTGGTGTGATAGAAATCAATGGCACAACAACAAAAAATGCCGATGGTACTGCTCTAAGAAGAAAAGCAAGAAGTGCCCGGCGTCTGTTCTGACCATGGATCAAGAAATAGTAGCTTTTCTGTCGTTCCATACCCATTATTAAATATTAATATGTTTATTGTTAATAATTCTATTATTAAAATATATCAAATACGTGTCGCTGTTTTGTTACTCACTGACAAGGGACAGAGGAAATTACAGCGAAGAACGCTGAAATTTGGAATATAGGTTTTTGTGAAAATTAACTAATAATGTCTACACAAGCGAAGTTATGGGCGAGAACTTGTGTTGTTTCATAGTAATGTTTAATGTAACTAATATAAATAAAAGATAAGTGGCTTATAATATGTCCATATATTTAATGTAACTATATGTAGAAGTAAGACTTATAATGTTTTAGTTATTTGTATATATATATATATATTGTCATCTTCACGCTTAAAGACATATTTAGAAAACGTATAAAATTTTAACGCACCGGGATTTTTATACGTTTTCTAAATATGACTTTTTCAATTTCCTAAGTGTGCGTATAACACTTAAAAAAAATGTTAAAAAAATCTATACGCTTTTTCCCGCATAGCAGGGAGTCAGAGAGAACTTGTACCCGTGATAACTGAACCTGAGACCTGAGACCTGTGTGTGATGCGACCTTTGGATTTCTTTCCCTTTGTATTCCCAGCGATGACCAATTTTTCGAGGCATTCTTTAAATTTATGACAAAATATACATAGGTAAATCTATATGAAAAAAAGTGAATACAGGCAATATTTTTGAATAATAATGTATACAATCCGTCTACAATTATAATTGTGAATTAGATATTGTCTTTGATAATTTTCAAAGACAATATCCATTATAACTTTTACAGTTTGCTGATATGTAAGTAATTACTTATTATGTAAAGTACTTGTATGTTGTGTGAAGAAGGTATTCAGTGTATTCTGTATTAAGTGACGTCACTGGAAGAGCGAAGTGGTGTGAATCTGGATCAGGAAGGGACTGGCCGTTGCGCTAGCGCCTTTGAGTCAGGGCTTGCTTATCAAACACGGCGGGAGACGGTGGTCGGCATGTTGGGTATTTTCAAAGGAATTTTATATTAAGTACTTGTAATAATTAAATCTTTTGTAAAATTAATTTCATATTCAACTATTATATTTATTTTATTTTGTATCTGACCGGTTATATTAAATTTGACGAACTGACAACCCTGTACGATTTGTTACAAAATATTTCCATAGCAAGAACCTGGTATCCTTGTCAAACCGACCACGGTAGTGTAGGGTCCTTCTCGTGTTAAACTAATTTGTTATTTTAAATCTCTTCTTTCGATATCTTTAAGCTATATTTACTAGAAGGTAGCTTGATATATAATTTACAGTTAACAATTAAAAAAAATGTTGCAGCGTTTTTCTTTAAATCATCGAATGGAAGGATGCAAATGGTGTATAAAAATATGAAGTTTTACCAGCAACCAGAAGGAAAGGACCGAATTCGATGGAGATGCACCAAAAGGGGATGTAGAGCCTTTTACTTTACTAACAAAGGTGTAATTGTTAGATCACAAGAGCTTCATAATCACGATACAAATAAATATTTAGAGTTCGGCAAACTGGTCATAAATTATGGAGAAGAAACTAATTAATTAATTATTGTAATTATTATTTTAATTATATTTATTTTATCTAACATACGAACGAATTGTTGTACCTATAAGAAAGTACCCAGAAATTAAGCTTTATCGTAGTTATAAGTTGTGTATTAGTAATATTAATAAATTGATAATATATGCATATTATGGTTAAATTTATTTTCCATAGTTGTTAGCCTTTTTTTTTACCAATGAATATTTACTTAATCCAGCTTACAATTTAACGTCAATATCAAAATATCTATGTACATCAAACAAACAAAACCATAAAAAAATATAAATACACCGTAATTCACTTCTTTATGGAATCGGTGTTTCTTTCTTTTCTGTTTATATATGAAGGTTTATTATTATTTCAATAGTTGCATATTACCCAAAATATGGATCAATATTACAGTCCGGCTAGTGATGTTTGGATAGTGGTATACAAAATATAGAAGTAAAAAAAAGGAGAACCTATTTTACAAATAAAGCAGTTTAACCTTGAAATAAACTTTGTTCTACATTTTTTGTTCGATAGTGGATCTTACTGCTGTTCTTATCGGAACTTTATCTTCATACGACGATTCAAAAATGCTTACATAAAGATTAATTGAATAAATAATATTTAGAAATTTTGAGTGATGCTGCGTGTAATCGAATCACGAATGATAAATTTGAATCTACAGGCATTATATGTTATGAGATATTATCACATTACCCCATAGGATTGCGTCTTGCAAAATCCATATATTTCATCAAATTCAATTTTTTACAGATATAACTGAAGTATACTTCACAACGATACGAGGAAAAAGGGCTTTATTTGTAAATGGATGCAAATTTCGTGTGAATGGTACAAGAGAAGGTAAAATAAGATGGCGATGTGCGTCTCACGAGAGGTTTCGATGCAAAGCCTTAGTACATACAGTTGAAGATGAAATAGTGTATATAGTCAATCAACATACCTACGGACATTCCCAAAATAATTTCTCAAACATGTTATTAGGTTAGCCTGCTGAGTTGTCAATAGAAAAGCTTTATTTAAAAAGGGAGTGAGTTGACAATGCAAGGTAGACAGAGAGAGCTTACTGTCAAGACACTCCGTTCCCCGCCTTTCGCCTGAATTGAAGTCATTCTGTGTTGAGTAGAATTTAAAGCCGTGTTTTACCACCGTTCTTACCAATATAAAATAATGAATGAGTTTATATTCTATGTGGGGCTCCAACCCACAACCATCGGGCTTACACTAAGAACTGGCCAAATTCGCCACGATAGTCTCAACTAGATAATATTGGGTTTTAAAATTAAAATTGACTTACGACATCCAGAGATTATTGTTGATGTTAGAAAGAAGATAAAAATTACAACTTCTAAAATATATATTAAGTGTTATAAATAGTATATATGTAAATAAAGGTTTGTTATTTTGTTAAATGTTAAGCCATTTTACTGAGTAAAATATTAAGTTTTCTGAATAAATATTTTTAAATGATCTAAGATTTTTAATTATTTTGAATATAAAGATTTTGCTCAATTTTTTGTTAAGGTCGCAATTATTGAATACACAAGTACACGTATATTATATCAATAAATATTAATATTATTATAAGATGGAGTTGGCCATCCTAGTTCCATATAGGAAAACACAAATCGATATTCTGTATAACAAGATTTCTGCACTAATGATAATTTTGTATATGAAATAATATAAAATAATAACGCCATTCTCCATTTTCTTATCTCAGCAGAGATATGTGTGACGAAACTGAGAGAACGCCAATAATTAAAATGTTAATATTCAAAAAGGGAATAAACGTCCTGAGGCATCTTTTTCAGATTTGCTTAAAAATTTGAACACCTGCACAACGGATCATACGAAAATACAATAATTTCGCACCTAATTGTTTTTTTAACTATATCATGATTACTATTTATGTCAATAATGTTATATAATTCTTTCAGATTTCAGTATTATATTATCCCAAAGAGGAAATAAAATGCTTAAATACGGTCATTATACGTTTTGTTTAAAAAAAAAGACTGGACTTCGCACTCGGTGGGTTTGTTCGACTCATAACAACAAAGGTTGCGCCGCGGTCATACATACATTAGAAGACAGTTTGATTAAAATCCAAAATGAACATAACCATTACGCCAGACAGTAGTTAATCTAAAATGTACATACATACACTGTATATATTTCCAAATCTCCTAATCTTAAGTTTGTTTGGAAGAGACCGTTAACTAGCGATAAGACCGCCTTTTGTGCACATATTTGTAATTGTTATTATTTTTCATGTTTTTTTGTATATGTATTTATTTATACTTTATTATACACCACAAGTGTATTTATTACACACTATATTTTGTGGGGTAAGTACTGAAAGTCAGCTAAACGTCCCTTTGGTCCCTATTTCCTGTCCTTTTAAGACTTCGCTTCGCCTTGTCTAAATATATTGTTGAAATATGATCGAATATACGATAAAGTCATAATTAAGTATTTTAATTCAAAGTAGTGATATGCTTAATTTTAAACGTCAAATAATTCACCACCGGTTCACTAAAATTAATGTGAACCTTCCTTATCTCATTCCTCCCTAAATGTAAAATTAAAGTAGAGATGGATTTGGGAGAGTTTTATAACAATCTGGTTATTACAAGTTGTTTTTGTTATGTACTTAAAATTTTAAATAAATTATACTGCTTGTAAATAAAGAAAAGTTACTGTGTATAATGTAAGAAAATAAATATTTTCTAATAAGTCGAATTTTAGATTCCTTTTCTTCTCATAGGTACATATGTACCCCTATTTAAAAAGACAATTTTTTTTTGCGCTTCTATCATGTTTGTTTGTTATCCCACCACGTATAGTATAATTATGATTAGCACCTTTTTAGACTTTTAATTGCTAAACTCGTTATTGTAAAATAGGCATTTCTTATTATATTATTTATTATGGATTATAATCTTATTTTTCTAATTTAAATAATAATAACTTCAAATACAACATGAAAGTAATCATATAACCAAATGTACATGCAAATTATGATTTTTTTTAGTAACAAATAATTTAAAATAATACAATTAAAGTAATTTGCAATAATTGTATGTAAAAATAGGCCAAAATAACATAAAATTATTTTTCCCATATTTAAAGTGCTGTTTAATAAAGCTAGTTAAGTTAATCATAGCTTTTTATCTTTGTTTCAGTGAGATATGTAAAATCACGCCGTGGGAAAGCTCTGTTGAGCATCAACGGGTACACATTTTGTGCGCAAAGTGCCTCAGGTTCTAAAACAAGATGGGTTTGTTCCACACACAACCACAAACACTGTCGTGCGGTTGTTCATACGTATGATAATCATATATTAAAACTAAATAACAATCATTGCCATGATTATTTTTTTTAACTCAACTGTCCTATTTTACGGAGAATGAAGAGAAGGTGGAGAAAAGTTATATATATGTATATTAACGTAAAAGCAATGTAATTTCCCCATTATAACAAAATATCAAACTTTATATGGTTGATTTAGTTTTGCAATTGTTTTTTAAAAAGTATAATCAATTGTAATTGTATTAACGTGTATTGGTTTTGCGCCTATTATGAAAATGCTACCTCCTGAAAAGAGTATTTTTTAGATATGTCCCACTTAATGCTAGTTAAGGAATCGCGTACTATAAGGCTATTGCTGATGTATTAAGTAAGAAGAACTATATTGGGATAATACTATTCTTAATAAGAATTATTTTTCGAGAGACCATGGTGGTGCAGTGGGACAGCGCTTGGCTGTTTATCGCGATTGTTGTCGTTTTGATTCTCACTCGGTGGAATGATTATAAATCAATTATTTTCATTTCCCCACTCCGATGAATAAGACAAGGCGTGGCGTTGAGGCAACACATAGTGTCTCGAATTTTCGCGAAAAGTGGAGAACACAGTATTTCAGGCTCTACTACTACTAGGCAGCACTAGGCTGTCTCTGACTACCTTGCTATGAGAAAAAAACGTTAAACTTGTTTAACTCTAGCAAATTAATTTCCACCGACTGAATTTAAGTGTGGATCGATAAGACCGGTGTTATAACAGTGTCAGTTCTTTGCAACAAAGAAATTACTCTATTTAAATAAAGAAAACACGCTTTCGTAGAAATTACTATATAAATATAAATGCGACCACACAAAGTATTTATCTCATTCTCAGAATGATAGTGACGTAAATAAAAAAAATCGCAATTTATATCAGAGATAAATAAGTGATCATTTTTATTCAGTATGGGTGTGAACTTTATCAAAGAGATTATAGATTAATTGTATTAGTTATAAATTACAATTATTTGTATATTTGTAGATGCAGCTGTATTTTTAGATATCTTGTATGAATTTTGTAATAAAAACTTATTTATATGGAATTAAATATTTATTATATATTTGCCTTCTATGCCGGAAACTATCAATCAATACAATGTGGTTTACATAACTATTTTTCATGTATTACTGTACATTATTAAAAAAACAGTTTTTTTTAAATTATAAAGTATATAATCAAACTTTTTTTATTCAAATTAGAGTAAAACTTTATTTGATTATAATACTAATATTCTATTGATATTTTTAGTTATGTGCGAATTTGTCGAATCCAAGAAGACTGGACGTATGATGCTGAAAGTGGAAGGATATTTGTTCAGCCGTAGAACTTCAATGAGTAAGTTCACACAGCGGTGGGTTTGCGCAACTCACGTCTTTAGAGGATGTAACGCCAGTATTTACACTATTGAAAATCAGATTGTAAATGTCAAAAATAAGCATAATCATTAAGTAAATCGGATGTAGGTTCTTTTTTAAAAAAAAAAAAATATATATTTTATTGACGAATCATTAAAAACAATGCTCTATTGGTCAATATTGTTTAAAAAACTTCTACAGATATTTTTAACATTTTTAAAAGTATTATTCGCACACTTATGAAATTGAAAAAGACGAACACTTGAACGCAGCGGGATTTGAACCTGCGCCTCTTGAAAACCGTTATTCGCACACTTAGTTGAAAACCGTTTTCAAGAGGCGCGGGTTCAAATCCCGCTGCGTTAAAATTTTTATACGTCTTCTAAATATGTATTTCTACAGATATATATAATAATAAATTGTGAGTTATTACAATATCTTTACAATAGAAAAATATTGAATTTGTTGTTATAAAAATAAAATACGTATGCATATATAAACTACTAAATTAACCCTCAATATATGTTAAACCAATAAATGTTGTCAATAGCTGTTTTATGTGCTGTGTGTAGATGTCTACACGATCGTAGCAGGTTCTATTGGATTTTCAAGTAAAGAATACGGAGGGAGTTATTCGAGCTAAGCTCTTGGAACCATATTACGAATTTGATGTATTCTTAGAGTTTAATTGATATATTGTACTTACCTACTAAATGAGGTTATAGTCGTAAAAGTAGTCGAAAAATAGTTGTTGTTATATTATTAATTGTTGATAATGTATATTAATTATAGGCCGATATATTATTATTATATGTTAGGTATACATGTATACACGGAGTGTTCAAATATTTTTTTTTTGTTACTGCCCCTAGGTTATGTCCGTGTGTCGTTTTCTCGCCTTATTAGATATAATAGTCGTGTCCGAATTTTACATTTCTTTCTTCATATATATAAATATAGGTTTTTCAAATTTGGTAACGTAGAGAGAGAAGCTCGGACATTGGAGAACGTTAATGTGCATTTTAAAAGGGCGGTTAAGCCTGCTAACGTGTACTTGGGTCGCAAATAACAGGTACTGCTCCAAGCTTCTCCCTGTGCAAAACGATGAGTCCGGCAATCGCACGGAATTCATGGAGTTTCTGCCCTATCAGCAAGCGAAAGTAGCTATACATTAATAGACTGTCTTCGCTTCTATGAAAGTGTAATAAAATCTTTTGTAATTCTTTGTATCAATTTTATGTTAAATAAAACAAATGTTTCAAACTTTATTGTACCAATATTACAGTAAGGCTGGACAAAGATTTGTATGTAGATTCTAAATTAAATAGCTTAAAAAGAGACACATTTTTTTTGTATATTTTCACCCAGGATGTCGTAAATTTGTCTTGTAAATTTAAAAACATTTGGATATGACATTTTAGACTTCCTTATATATCATATTATAGGAAGAGGCAGCGGTGTTATATTAAACTTTTGATGCACTTATAACAGCAAATCTGTGTTCTTAATAAATGTTGTTACTTAAAGGTACCTGAATAAATAATATTTTAAATCGTTTTTTGTAATAGTCAATTCTTGTTATTTTTATATTGATATGTGAAGTAGAAACTTTGAACCCCTTTTTACAATAAATATGTCGACGGAGAAGTATCAAACCTTACACATGTTAAGTTGATATATATAATAATATGATATTACACACACAACTATGTGTATGATACATACTTTTGTAAAGTGACGTATGAGATGCTAAGGCAACGTACATATTACGTGTCAACTGGCTTACTAGTTCTAAGAATAAAAGGTATTTTTAGTGTTTTATCTTTATAGTTTAATAAAACTTTACTTTTTAACTTGAATTGTCTAGTATTCTTCTTCTGGATTCTGGATTTTCTTTTTCAGGTTTTGAGGTAAAAAGTATCCATTCAAATCTTATAAAATTATCTTACTTCTTTTCATTTTTTTTAAATATACGTTATTTTTTCTATTCCAGTGATGTTAATGAAGACGAAGAAAGGCAAAATTAACATAAAAGTTGGTGAATATACGTTTTACCTGAAACCAGGTAACTACAAGTCGAATAAAAAGAGATGGTGTTGTACCCAAAACAAATACTGCAGAGCGTTTTTACATCTAGTTGATAACAAAATTGTAGCTATTTACAATAAGCATAATCATGAAAAGAAATAAACGCTATTTATTTAAACTGTGACATTTGGGCTTTTATAATTTATATATTAATAGATATGGAAAAAACTTTTGTACTACTTTACGAAATTTGGTGTAGTTAACGTTTACATAAAGACGCATTGATATACAAGAAATTAATAAAATAAATATTACACACACACTAGCATTATGTGTTTAATATACACTTTTGTATTAAGTGGCATACATGTTGCTAGGAAATGCGTATTTCACCAAGCAAGGGGACCAATAATTTATTTAATTTAACAAGTCTTGTTTATGTAATCTGATGTCACTGTTAGAAAACAGAGAGTGTATTATAGCCACGAGCCACTCTGTATTTTATATTAACGTCGTCCAATAATTATATTTATTTAGTTTTACTTTTAACTGTTAATGTTTATTAGTTATTATTATTTGTGTTACTCGTTTAATTATATTTTAAAAAACCCCGTTATTCATTTGTAAGCGCAGTGTGAAGTTCCGTCAAAATGAGCAAAAACTTTGTAAAATGGTATTTATTTAAAAGGTATATAATTTTATAGTAAAATCATTTTTTTACTTTTGTAATATACATTTACTTTTTCAGTGATCCTAGCAGAAACGGTTAAAGGGTACAAGCGCATCTTTTACCAGGGCTATGGTTACAATAAAAGATCGCATTACAGTTTAAAGAGTAATAAGAAAATTATATGGGAATGCCTTTCCTACCATCGTTGTCGCTGTCAAGCCAAGATACATACTGTTAGAAACAAAATTGTTGTGTTGGACAACGTTCACAAACACGAACCGTTTCTTCATAAAAGTGTTACAGGAGAGATTTTGGTGAACAATTGCTGCTGAAATGTGTTACTTAAATTTACTGTCTTTAATAAAGTTCATTAGTCATTAAATTATATTTTTAACAATGCGTTGGTTCATTTTGATTAGTTACATTTTAGCTTCACACTTTTCCCCCTATGAGGGAAAAAGCGGCACAGAGAACCCTAGTGTAAAGACACACTTTTCTTCACTTTCCACTCGAATTAGGATATTGCATGTTGAGTGGCGGAACTCAACGTCACTCTTTGTATCAAAACCAATCATGTTTGTGTATGTGCTAGCGTGATATCGTCTGAACGAAGACGCGATGGTCGTGGGTTCGATTCCCACTCGGGGAAATTATTATTATTAAAATATGTAACATTTCTTCGCTTTGGTGACAAGACAAAACGCGGCGTTGAGTTCCACCGTTCAACACGCAAAGTACTAAATTCGCGCGGAAAGTGTAAAAGGAATAGGTTTAAATTACAGTTTATTTCATATTTTTTTTGTTTTAAGATATACCTTTGGGCATCTTTAAAGTAATCCGTCATTTTACAGCGAGGTTCGTCGTTTCGCAACGGGGGAATACCCTAATAAGCTTAGAAGGGTACACTTTTTATCATAAAAAAAAGGTTTCTGGTCCAGATATTAAGAAGAGATGGGTTTGCTCTACACACTTCTGTAAGGGCTGTAAGGCTGCCATATATACCGTTGACGATACCATAATAAGTATTAAGAACAAACATATTCATCAGCCCAGTTCTAATCATCTGAAGTTTCTTAATTTTTAGGAAAACAGTGGAAATGTTATATTTATTATTATTTAAATTATTTATAAATTAACAAATATCGTATAGCATTTACCTGGTGTTTTTGTAATATATGTTATACAACATGGAGTGGTGTATTTTTAAAATTTCTATCGGTGTTCCTTTTTGGTACCACCCACAAATAATTTATTATTTCTTAATTATAATTCAGTTCTTTAATTCGAATAAATTATAATTAATATTAATAAAATAATTCAATCAACTTTACTGTTTTTTTTTTTATTTTATTTCGACGTGACCAGAAAGTACCTGTAACATTTGTACATATGTTAGCTGTAAGCTACTAGAAAATTCTTATATTTCTTACATAGAAAACTAGTCCAATTATTTTAGGTGAGCTCAATCTGCAGATTTTTTTCGAAGAAAGCCTTTAATAACTGGACTACATACAGTTGTAGTTATTATATAAGGGTAGTCTTAAATAGTCTTAGAAATGTAAGTGCTTCATTTTCGGATTCTAACCGAATTTGTTTTTACAGTTTACTTCCTCACTTCGGGTCGTGGAAACGTTATGGCAATGGTTGATGGCTATAGATTTACGCAAACGAGGGATAAACGACGACCCTTCGAAGTCAAGACGAGATGGGTATGTTCTACTAGAAGATTGTCACGCTGTACCGCGAAGCTATACACTATAGACGACAAAGTAGTGTTGATTAATAACAATCATAACCATTTCCCTAATAGCTCGGTTAATTTCATGTCTTATCCACAAGTAAGTAAGTAATGTCGTATGTTAAGTATTTTAAATTTTAATATGCTAATTTTGTATTGTATTCGCAATTCTGTATTTTAAGGATTATAGAAGAATAATTGTTTAAATAATTATATCGCATGTTTAGACGAGAAGTGATTTAACTCAAAAAATGCATTTTATGAAATACCGCCATAGAATCTTAAATAGTAGTCTTTTATGGTAGTTTTAGCGAAATTGAAGTTTTTAAAAAAATGAGTTAGGTCGCTTTTATTATAAGCGTGTGACATTCTAGGTAGTGTAATAAATCGATGTAATTTGTTTTAGTAGTTGGGAGATATATGTATGTTTAATAAAACGATTTATAGTATTTAGTTAGGCTAGTTGTATCTGCGTCACGGTATCATGTAACATTATGTAATATTATAATAAATTCAATGTTTCTTTCTGAATATTGGTGTTTTATTTCAGTTCCTTACTATTTTGATTTATTTATTTATTTTATTTTTATTTTCATATATAAGTTATATTTTAACACACTCTTATTAGTTTTATGTATATTATTAATTAATGTGAAATTTTGCAATCTAAGAATATTAACGAAATCGTGCACGTTTCCAGATCTAATGACAATAGAATATTTGTTTATACCATTAAGCGTGTTCCTTTTTGTTTCATTTGTAAATTAATTTCTTTAATGTATATATTTTAAGGGTAGGTCTCAACTTTGACAATAATCAGTGTACACATATTTTTTCTAATTTGTAATATTTAATTACGGAATTGGTTATGCATTTTAGTAGATAATAGTTATAACACTAACTTTTCAAGCTTAAATCATAAAAATAAAACTTTAATAAAACTTCCGTGGGTGTAGTAACACCGTATGTGGAAGGAAACACATCAAAACTCTTTATTTCTTTATAATATTATCTTTTAAAGTAAGCCAATGTGGACTACGATAAGTAACTCATTAAATAGTATAGTGGTTTATATGAACCGTTATATTAAAAATTGTAAACGGTTTTTTTACCTACCTATGTCAAATACTTCTTATTTTTAAGATTACTCCACGGAGAACATATCCCAAATGGCGTAGACCTAGTACTAATACAACAGCCGTCTTACGCCAGTGCTCCGCTCCGCTTCGTTGTCGTAATGAAAAAAAATCTGTATTCATTTGTATGTTCACATCTCGTCAAGGATAACGGTTATAGCCATGGCAGCTATTTTAGGGTATTTAATCTTCATTAATAAAATATGTAACATATCTGCATTCTTGAATGATAAACACAAAGCCAAATCATTAACCACATATCTGATTTGGAGGTTGCATTTGAAAAAAATTAAAACACTTCTGTAGAGTCACTTTCATGCCTTCGCTTCCTCGGATAAAACAATACATCCATGGATGTGTTCGTTGATACATGGAAGTGACAAATTAAAAAATATATCAGTATGAGTTGATTGAATGATTAATTTACATATTTTTATTTATTTTAGATGAACAGACCAAAAAAAAGTTCGAAAAAGAAATGCATAAACTAGAGAGAGACAACGACAGAAAAAGCGAGATAATGAACGTAGGACGCAGAGCACTAAAGGCTGATCCGACTATATACGAAGCTTTTAAAGAAAAAAATAGAGCACAACATGCTGTTAAAAAAACTGAATCACAGGTAAAGCTTTATAGTGATATGAAGAAACGAGAACTTATAGAGTGGAGTGGAGTGGGAAGAACGGAAAGCCAAGAGTCGATTAAAAAAGAGCTGAGAGAGTCAACTGAATGAGAGTCTGCTGGATTTTCAAATGAAAGTATAATAATATACAATAAGTAATTTATAATTGAGACTTATTTCATTAATATAGTCGTTTAAGCTTTTTTACATGTAAATATTTTATAGAGTAGGACTAAAGTCCTACTACCTTTTTGATTTAACTACAGCATTTCTTATTTATAAGAAAATTTTTTTTATATATGTAAGCAGAGTGCTAATAAAGTATAAGTGCCTATACATTTTATTAAATGTGTATTAACTTACAGGATATCTTTTAGAACTGAATCAGATAGTTTTATTAAGATTCCGTTTTTTTAATAATAAAAATATGGAAATCCATAATAATATGGAAACAAAATTACTTTTCGAAAAAATGTTACCACTGGTAATATATCAATTCCATGGATCTAATATTACTTCCATGGGTGCATTTTTTTTTAATTTCCTCTTATCAAGGGTTGTCGGGGCTCCAAGTTCAGTGACAATTTTTTTATAGAGTAAGTTTTAAACTATACCTATATATACCTTTAATGATAAAAGATTTATTTTCAGCTAAATTTGTGAAATCTATAAGAGGCAACACAATGATCAGCCTTATGGGCTACACTTATTCGCGAGTGACAAATTACAAAAAGGATTGTATAAAAGCAAGGTGGATTTGTTCTACGCATTACATACATGGATGTAGAGCGGTTATTCATACCATAGAAAATGAGATTGTAAAAGTTAAAGCTGAACATAACCACGATAAGCGGAAGAAGAAATGTATAAAAATACATTAATATCCTAGTGTGAGAATATAATATAGTATTAGTAATATTAAGCTTAATAAAAAATTAGAATTGTGACTTACGTATTTTTGATGTGTTTTTAATCTATAATTACTTAAATTAAGTTTCTCTCGATCATAATATGTCTCTATTAAGTTATGTTATAAGAGCTATCTATGTAGACTAAATATAGAGTTGTGTATAGAATTATGATTTGCTTTTTGTTTCCCTGCCAATAATAATATATGTATACTCGTATGTGTATTATATACCATAATTATATATAAAATAAATGTTTTTTCAGATATACCATCATATACATTTAAGCGTTCTTGGCGTGGGAACCCTATAATTCTAATAGAAGGCTTTCGTTTTTCACGGCGGTACTCATCGCGCAGTTCTTTAAGGGTCCGCTGGAGATGTTCCACTCACCATAGCTTAGGGTGTAAAGCAAATCTTCTGACTATTAAAGATGTTGTTGTAAATCTAAGTAATGTTCATAATCATTAAGTTACGTACTTTTTATTATGATGATCTCATATCCCCAGTTATTTCACTGGTAATACATATATGGTACGATGCTTTTGTGTTCAAATAAATCCAAAAGGAGAAACATTACTTCTATGTAAAAAACTGTTTCGTTGTTCACTTATTGACTGAAAGACAACGCACAGTTAAAACCAATGGTCGTAGAAATCTAAAATTTAACATGTGTCTCTCTTGGAGGGTGCACTAAGCGAAAATGTCCAGAAATTTCTAGGGAACGCTTAACACGTAATTTTTCGTTGTACAGCCACTCAGTTCATGTAAACGAAACTGTGGGCGACAACTAGTATATTATATAAAAGTTTGAGTAAACTGGTTAGACGTCCTTGACAGTGTGCAATATATTTAGAAAATGTATAAAAATTTTGAACGCCGTTGAAAACCGTTTAAGAGCTCTGACAAGACAAGACAAGAGTCTAAGGGAGTAAAATGTGGTATACGCAGTGACTTGTAACTACGTCTTTGTACTTCACCAAATGCGGCAAGTATGTAACAGCTTTGCGGTATTTTTACGAGGATCTCCGAGATACTAGTGTCAAGATGTCGTCTCTGTACTAACAAAATCGTAAATCTAAAAAAAAATTGTCTACATTATACAAGGGTTATTAGTAATATATAGTAAAAATATTTAGGTAGACATATATTTTATTGTTTTTTAATTATAAATATAATATTAGGTATATATACTACTGTAGACTTTTAAAAAATCACATCATATATATTGCTATGAAAGTAAATCAAATCGTATATATGTAGACAGATATATGATGTATATAAAAAATATTATATATTTTGTAAATAACTGTTTTTAAAACTTTCATAGTGTGTTGTTACAATATATTTATATAATTTTTATATTTTTCGAATTAAACTAAAATGTTACTTGCTTGTTTTTTAATTTTTTTTAAGTTTTTTTCAGGTTCACGCTTGTTCCCACAGGGTTGTCACAGAAAATACAGTGTCCAGACTTCGTTCTCTACCTGAAATTAAAGTTTAATGGTATTCAAATATAAAACGAGCTGTATGACAAAGCATGTTTATTTAAATTGGGTAATGGCACCATAACACCTTTAGAGTAAGTTTTTTTATGAAAGGTTCTAATTGGTTTTATTGTTACACAGGTACTGTTTCTTCAAGGTAAGTCTCTTACTTATTAGATAAAGATATTTTTAAACAGGTTATCATATATTATACATATATCATTGGATATTGTCCGTGCAATATAAATTCAACACCTAAAAGAAACTTAGTCCGCACTTTCTTTATGTTAATTCTCCTTGAAATTAAATGTAAAACAAAATATGTAAAAATTATTCAATGCACCTAGTAGATTACATAGTATATTAATAAAGTACATCTTCTTTTTTTTTAATAATGTGTTGTTAAGCATCACAGGTATTTAGGGTCCGTTTTTTATTTGATATTTTCTTTATTAGGAAATAAAGTTATAGTATAGTTTATTGAATGGAATTTGAGTATATACTTTGTACCTGCTCAGGTACAAAGCTGTTGGCAAAGAAAAACGAAACATTTTTTACATAACCAATATTTTATTATTCATTACTATGAAAATTACGAACTGTTTAATATTGTTTTAAAAACAATATTAAACAGTTCTGCCAAAATGATAATTGCATATTAACAAAGATAAGTATTAAAATAGGGACAACGGTGATTTGCTTCGAGCTCTATACGAAGACTGAAAATCTAAGCCGTTAAATTAATGTAACAATGAAATTATTTAAAGTAATAAAAAGTAATTATTGTTATTATTTTCTATCCTTTATCCTTTAAATCTGTGGGGAATTGCCCTGCAATAAATTTTAAGTTACAACGTCAAATCGTAAATTTAGCTTTCTAAATTTCGGTTCTTTATTTGTGTCTCTGTTTTACCATCTTTTGTTTTCTCGGGTTTTTGTTATCGCATTGTTTACAAACAAACCATCTGTTTGGGATCTTACGTACAATTTCAATTTCTCAAATTTCATTTTTTGTTTTCTCGTGTTTTTGTTATCGCATTATTTAGAACTCTCAATATTATTACGATTTCTAAAGTTGGGCTTTTTCCTCCCAAACAGATGGTCAGTTTCTGTCGACGAACTTTATGACCCATGTTTATTACTTAAGACAATTATTTACCCCCGCCATAATATGTAACGAAATTGTGATCGCCACGATTGGGATTGTTTTCCAATGTGTCGATCACTCTTTTTCTGATCTCCAAACCATTAACACTCAACTTGGAGTGTTGTCGCGATTATCTCCTCCTGTTCGTTACTCGAGTTGAGATCCGCGTTTCTGTATTGTTTATTTGTAATTGTTAAATGGAATCTTAAATAAACGGTTAAATTAATTCGGTGTTATTTCGAAGTTATATTCTCGTCACCCCTTGCACTCAACAAATCTATTTAAACGTTATATACTTTTTTCCTTCCCCGTAGGCATTTCTGGAAATCCTTTTTTAATCCTGCCCTAAAACTTCATGGAACCTGTTTGTTTACGTAACGTATGTCTCATTTTTTTGTAGATATGGGTCTTGAATTTACAACATCACAACGAGGATATCCTCAAATAAAGCTATCTGGATACAAGTACAGTATTAAGGCTGTTTCCAATATTGGTACTCTCTTAAAGAGAAGGTGGCATTGTTCCACCCACAAGGACAGAGGATGCCGCGCTTTGGTAACTACTATCGGTAATGAAGTTATAAAAATAAACCCAAATCATAATCACGATCCAGTATATATGTATTAAAGATATTTTTATATTGAAACGATATATTATTTTGTATACTTAATTTCTAAAAACATGCTATATCAAATTATTAATAAAGTAGTTTATTACGAAATGGTTTTACTTCATTTAATTTTCAAGTGAAAAAAAAGGATAAGCTAAGTTTTCTATTTCCGATTGACGTTGAGGTTATTAATAGTTATATTTATTATTATTTCATAATTGATTGAACTTTATATAATTTCTTAATATATTTCATTAATTTTAATACACTGCTATATTTAAACATTTTTTGTTTTATTAAAACTTTGGCAGCAAATTGCAATTTTCTTTCCACAGTGGTCAGTGTTGTCGCACGCGTGATTTTATTTCTTAAATCACCGTTGTACACGAATATTTTTATTATTTTACTATTTGTCGCCTGCAACTTCGTTTGCGTGGACATCTTTCTTTTCAAACATTTTTTTATGTTTTATATATATATATTTTTTGCACACACTTAGTATATGAAAAAAATTTTTAGATAGCGTATAAAAATTTTGAACGCAGCGGGAATCGATAATGCGCATCTTGAAAACCATCTAAGCGCCCTGACCGCTATGCCATGCGTTCTACGCCGAAAAAATAATCTAAACGCTCCCAAAAATTTGTAAAGGTCTCTCTACAGAGATACTAGCAACAAAAATAAGTTGTACTAACCGTATTAGAATTTCAACGTAGCAAGAACGACGTTTCTAAGATACATGTTTTTGAACCGCACTGTGTTCATATTTAGTGTACGTTTTCTAACAATGTTTTTATATATTTCTTTTCGCCTGACTTCAAGAAACCGACATGTCAAATTATATACGTAACGTATGTCTTATTTTTTTATAGATCTGGGTGTTGAATTTACAATATCGCGACGGGGTTATCCACAAATAAAGCTATCCGGATACAAGTACAGCATCAAGGCTTATTCTTATATTGGTACTCTCTTGAAGAGAAGGTGGTATTGTTCCACCCACAAGCATAAAGGATGCCGCGCTTTGATGACTACTATCTCTAACGACGTAATCAAAATAAACCATAATCATAATCACAATCCAGTATATACGCACTAAATATATTTTGATATTAAAATCATATATGTTATGTATATTTAATGAAACTCGTGTTATTTCAAATAGTTAATAAAGTAATTTAATATAAAATAGTTTGACTTAGTTTAATTGTCCAATCAAAAACGTATTTAATTTAAATAGTTTTGATTTTAAAGGAAAACTGATATAAAACATTTTTTTTATTGTAACTCTGGCAGCAAATTGTAAATAGAATGTAAAAAAGCCATGGGTACATTTGAAACATTGCTGTTTCAGAAACTTTCCAATACACAACAACTAGACGAGGCAACCCAATGATTTTACTTGGCGGCTTTAACTATTGTGTTAAAGGTTCCCGTCCAATTGGAGATCTCGTAAAGACAAGATGGCAGTGCTCTTCCCACAACGCCCGGTCTTGCAAAGCGAGGCTTGTTACCATCAATGACGAAATTATTGAATTACATCATATACATAACCATGCGGCCGTGTGGAAATGAAATGAATAAGAAGTTTACAACACTTGGCAAGGCTCGGCAAGCGTCCATAAATATAAGCGTGTAAACTGGATGCTTGGCTTGCGTAAGCTTGGGAGAGCTTGTGGCCGAGCCAGACAAGCCCCAGTGTCGGTTATTGAAAACAAATCAAAAGAAGTTTGCTTAAAGGCTTGCGATAGGTATATTATGTAGAGACTTGCCGAGCCACCGACCAACCAAGCCTGTAACAAATTAACTATAATTATAATTATATTTAATTATACACTTGAAAAATGTAGATCTTTGTAACTAATATATATATATATATATATATATATATATATATATATTTAGTGACATACAATTTTTTTTAGAACTGTTGTTTTTATTTACTTACGACTAGATACTTAGAAATATTTTAAATATTGTTATTCAATGATACAGCTGACAACTCGTTGTGGTTACTATGAGATGAAACTCCTTAGCATTCTATGGATTTAGAAACGCGCGGGTGTCGGGCACATCGCACCGCATTACATGTGAAATGAATTGAAACCCAGAAGAAATTAATTCAATCATCTTTGTTTTCCGACGAAGTTACAACCTGTCAGTCGTAATATGGTTGTAATTGTGTCATAATTACAGCCAAGACACGAGTTTCCGAATTAATAATATAAATATCGCTTTTAACGTTCCTTCAGTCAACGTTTTTGGCCTTAAATCGTAATAAATGTATTAAATATACATGATTATATTTCTTCCTTATGTCAATAAACTAATATTTTATAAAAACATTTTTATTTACAGGTAAACCAATATTCATACTTTCACAAAAAGGAAATCCATTGATACTTCTGTCTGGATATAGATATTCAATGAAAGTTTGTAAAAAGATTGGGGTAAAATCGATACAAAAGAGATGGCAATGTTCTACTCACACTAATCGAGGGTGTCGCGCCACTGTAACCACTTTGGATAACGTGGTAGTCGTTCTACGGGACATCCACAATCATGAACCAGTTTCTTAAGAACAAGTGTTTAACAAAGTGGGCGTGGCGTTGAGTTCTGCCACACCACACGTAACGTCTTCATTTCAGGTGGAAAGTGGAGAGCGGAGTGTTTTGATACCATTTTTCCTCCTATGCGGAAAAAGCGCAAAGCTGCGCAAAATGAATATATTCATTTGTATAGAATATAAAATAGTGATATAACTATTTTAATATATTACCAAACACCTCAGCAATTCGTTTTTGGGCGTTTTTTTATGGAATCGTAGATTTTTTATTATTTTTGTGTGTTTATAATAATTACCTTTAACTCAAGAACTTAACGCCTGAAATTCATGTGTTTTATTTAAAATTTATTTCTTATTAGATATATATATAGGGGTTTTGTCGTAAATTATGCATGATTTGGATATAATTAAAAAGATTTTCATTACATTTAGATATGTATTTTTTTAGTTTTATATAGATATGTTAAAATACATAATAAAGATTATCATGTATTTGATTGGTCTTTTTTTTATAAACTCTGTAATATTATCATATCATAAGGAATATAAAATTTACTATGTATGGGTTTTTGATTATGTTCAATACATAACTGTTTGATGTTTATTGTGAGACATTGTTGATTCGTCAGGTAACCCTTACTACACCTCTTTTATTTTAAATAGTTTTACGTTTTATGCACCATATTAAAAAAATTAAACACAAAAATAAGTTTTTGAAATATAGTTTTCGTACATATTGCGCTGATGCCGCTGGATGTGGAAAGCGCAGGACCGATCGTTGTGGAGATCCTTGGGGGAGGTTTATATTCAGCAGTGGGCGTCGAACGGCTGAAACGGCAACGACGACGTCATATTAATAGGAAAAACAAAATAGATAAAGAAAATATTTATAGCACACATAATAGAAGATAAATAAACCATGCAAAAGCTAAAAACAATTTGAAGTAAAATTCTTTTTTCGATGTAATATGATATCGATCGATTAAAATAAAATCAATCGAAAAAAATAAAATAATCTATTTAATTTTTCTCTTGAAGGATATAAACTCTGACTCTTTATATGGTTTTATAACCAACGTAATCGCATAGATATGTATTTGTATTGATATTATAGTACTTTAGAAATATTTGTTAACAAAAAACCGCAATAGCTTTTAGTTAAATTGGTAATAATAATCTATCGTATTAAAAAATATACAAACATATATATTTAAATATATTTTCTTTACAGTTGTTACATGATTCTTTTATTTCAGATTCGAGTCCAATATTCATAAGATCTAGTCAAGGCAAAAGATTAATTTTACTCGAGGGATTCAAATATTATATGAAAAAGAAGAGATTTATAGACGACGTGGCAAAAATAAGATGGCAGTGCTCTACAAGTAGTGCAAGGGGTTGTAAAGCATGTGTTTATACTATAGATGACGTCATAGTATCGTTAAACGCTTGTCATAACCATGAGCCGCAAATAAAACAAGTATTGGATGGTCCCTATGCAAAGGGACCGCGACAAAATTAAGCTTATTATTAATTTGTAATTCAAATTATGTTCGATGTATTGTTTATTTATTTTTTTAGTAGGTAAATTTGATAAGATTTTTTTAAATATGTTTGTTAAAGATTGTGAAGGTAGATCTCATGTTGAGCTTTTATTGAAAAGTATTTTTTAAATTAAATATGGAGTGATTAATGGGGTATCCGGACCATAGGTTCACTCTGACTTAGCGTCAGAGTGAATAAAAGAAAAGATGATTCACAACGAATTTGTTATTTTAAAGAACGTTAGCTTTGAAGTACGTTTAAAAGTCACAACACAATTTGATATGTTTTGAATAAAATATTTTATTCAATTTAATTTAATAAGTTTTGAATGAATTTAGGTGACTGTTTGTATTGATAGAAACTTACAGGATTACTGTTGGAGTGTACATATCGTAACATATAATATATGTATATAATTATAGGCGTAATGTATATAATTTCTGAATTAAATAATTAATTGTATACAACCTACATTCATTCTGCAATATATAGTGTAGCTATAATATATTTATTAAAAAAATAATTGAATGAAAAACTCATACTTAAATTTGTACTTTATATTTATAACGAGTTGTAGCCCGCAACCCGAATTGTAACTTCGTTTGCGTCATTCTAGTTGACGTAATAAACCGTGTTTTCCCGATTCCGTACGAATTTTTAATAATCCTCTTCTTAGTTCCTTAATCCTGAGGTTCGGCTCTGCGTTCTTTATCAGTCAGTCAGTAATGCAAGTTTTAATTACGAGTACGAGTATATAGGTTGTAAAAAAGTGTCCACTTTTGTTAAGCCTCTGTATTTACCTGTTAAAATTTATAATATTTCTAAAAGTTAAAGATTGTTCTAAAATATATACATATATAATATATGTTCTTGATTTTTTTTTGCTCAATAAAGAATCTAATATAACATAAAATTATTGATATTTTTTTACCCAGAATAAAATTGAGTATTATATTGTTTTTGTTTTTTTATTTTGATATAAATTTTTATTTGTATATAAGGCACTATGTAGTTAAGTTATAACATAGTTATAAGCTTTGCTTTATAAAGAAACTCACTCACGTATCTCATCTTTGTTCAATTATTATAATCCAATTTTCTGTTACAGATGGCGAATCCTCGGGGCCTTTTACGTACATCAAATCGAAGCGTGGCAACACTTTGCTTCTTTATCAAGGCTACACATTCTCGCAAAAAGTTAACAAATCGAAGATTCAATGTAAGAAGCTCTGGAGATGTTCGACTCACACCAACCGTGGGTGTAACGCTGGCCTGGTGACTCTTGAGAATATGATTATATCTGAGAAAGGTATACATAACCATGCACCCGTATTTACACCTCCACGGGAAGAAGCACGTGACACTGGTAATCTAGCCGACTTCTTGTGTGTAAGCATGGAGTAAAAAAATTGAGAAACATGCCAATTTATGTTTCATGCTAATATTATTGTTAGGTTCTTATTAATTCCTAGTTTAGATATTATACTGAGACTAGTTTTAAGTTCTTATTATAACATGCCAATTTAGATTTAATACTGAGATTACCGCTTATTGTTTAAATTAAGTATGCTTAATTAGAGTTAAGTTTAAAAAAAAATAAAAAAAATAAAAAAAAAAATGGGTTATGGAATAGAATAAAGCAGTATATTATAAAAAAAATTAAAAAAAAACAAAAAAAATATTGATAAGTTTAAGTAAGTTGCACTCTAGAAAATAAGCTTAAAGTAAATGTAATTTTAAGAAACATTTTAGAAATAAATTATTAGGTTAGGATTGTGTTGTATCATTTATTTAGTGAATACTAGTACCACGTGACTCATTTAAAAAAAATAACAGAATTTTTCTATTTTTTCAGCCTAATAAAAAAAATATCTTAGTTGTTTTATTTCAACTCCCTTAATGTATAATATTGTAATCATTGGAAATTTAAGAACCATAATCTTGATAATAACCATAATCATAATATACGATTGGTCTATATCCTTGTTACCCAAAGTGGTGTCGGTGGCCCCCAGGGATCCACAGGAGACTCGACGGGTGTGGCGACTGGACGTTCGCGTGAGGTAAAATAAAAAATAAGAACTAAAATGTTGGTTTGACTACACCCATCAATGTAGGCAGATAGGACATGTAGCTGCAGTGCGCCACCTAAGCTATAAATTTTTGAAGGTAACCTTCGAGAAAAAAGTTTGGGAACCTCTGCGCTATGATGTGTTCGTAACCTGTATAGAATTGTAATCTATTTTAGAATTATTTACACAAACTTAAAATCGTTTATTGAAATTTCATAAGTCAATTATAAAAACATGCTACGCGTAATGTTAAATGTACTGTCTATGTACATGCTGTATAAAATATACTAGTCCAATACCTTGGGAAAATTTACAATAATTTTTAATGCAATTTGATAATGGTTGCTCAAACAAAATAACTAAAAGGTATACAGATTTATATATTTAGGTACTACAATATTCGTGTATACATCTACATACTAAAATAGAACGGGAATCAGAAACGCATCAGAAAGGCCAAAAATACTTTTAAAATATAATTAAATGAATTAAGTAAATATATATATGCTCGTTTTATTTATTTTTTTATTTAAAATTTGTGTATCCAGCAATAGATGCTTTTTCTCCTATATATTATGTTAAAAGTAATAAAAATATAAACTTATATAGTAACATAATAGCATTTGTTTTTAATAATAAATATCTCATTAAATACTAAAAAAATCATTTATTTCCACAAAACAAAAACCTATTTAGGATAATATAATATACTCCATTTGTTTTTGTTTTATTTACACCCGATTTGTTAGATAATAAATATTTTTTGACTAAAATAATAATAAGAATTAGGTTTGAAATAACATGTTCTACATCATGTACAATTACAAAATCGAATGCAGGGAGCCTTAGACACCAAGAGACACGCTTGGCACAGGCCTCCTCAAGTATCTTCCTTTACCTTCTATTATGCATGACTCTCCTCTCCTCCAGTTTGGTCCTACAGTTAGCTTGATTTCATCCTCCCATCTAGTACGCTGCCTCCCGCGACTTCGCTTGCCGTCGCTTGGATACCATTCTGTTATCACTTGGCTCCATTTACCTCTCGTGTTTTGCACCATGTGCCCTGTACTTCAAAGATATTGCAAACATTTCATATATTATAATATGAATGTTCATGTTCATTTCAGGCACGGTGCCTACGAGGCGTTTTACATACATTAAGTCAAAACGCGGGAATCCATTGATATTATTTGAAGGGTACACATTCTCGATGATAAACACAAAACCAAAAACCACACAGAAAAAGCTGTGGAGGTGCTCTACTCACACTAACCGAGGCTGTTCTGCTGGTGTCATGACCCTAGAAGACGCTATTATTTCAGTGAAAAGCGCTCACAATCATGCGCCTGTATGTACACCGGCTATTGGAGAAGTATGGCCTATAGCGGTTGTAAGCAAGGAGTAAATAATTTCACTAGTTTAACATGCCAATTTACATTAAGTACTGAGATTATCGCTATTTTGATAACTAAGTATGCTTGAGGGTTAAGATTTACGTTTAAAAAAATGTTGTCATAATAAAAAAAACTAGTTAAGGAATATAATAAATAAGGCAGTAAAAAAGAAACAAAAGTTAAGTTTGAGTAAGTGATACGCTAGAAAATAAGTTGAAAGTTAATGTAAGTTTATGAAAAATACTATTTGCTTTCATGTGACAAATCTAGACCAGCCGAAAATTATATTGTTTTTATTTCAACTCCTTTAATTTATAATATTTTAATTGTTGTATTTTACAATACATATTTGAAAGTGGAATTTTTAAAGCCATAATCTATATATGGTTAGTCTGCGTGATGATTTGTTACACATAACATGTATAAAATTTTAATCAATTTTAAAATTATTTAAATAAATATATATCCTTCTATTTCAATGTGTAACATTAGTTAACAATACAAAATATACTGCACGTCATTTTACATTAATTATTTATGTACATGTTGTATTCAACTCACTCGGCCAATCCTATGGCATAATTTACGACGTTTTTGAATGCAATTTTATAATGGTCGTTCTACCAAATTTGACTAAGAGGTTTTCAGATATAATATATTTAGGTGTGAACATATATATATATCTATATATTAAAATAGAAAAAATACTTATAGACGGATAGTGATATTTATATCGCGTTAAATGAATTATTTTTAATACAAAAATTTACAATTTAATCAAATAAATACATATATGCAAGGTTTATTTTTTGATTAAAAAATTGTGTAACCAACAATAAATGTTTTTCTCCTTTCTTTTGTGTGTTATTCTTTTGTGTTAACGGTTATAAAATTATAAACGTATTTAAATCAAATTATTATTAGTAACATTGGTTTTACCAATAAATATGTTATCGGCAAACACCTAAGCCTATATTTGGCAAAATATAATATACCCTTTGTTTTTTCAGTTTTATTTACACCAACACCCGCTTTGTTAGATATTAAATATTTTTAACTAAAATAATAGCATTTTAAAAATATTGCATATATTTCATATATTATAATATGAATGTTAATTTCAGATTCGATGCCTACGAGACGTTTTACATACATTAAGTCAAAACGCGGAAATCCATTGATATTATTTGAAGGGTACACATTCTCGATGATAAACACAAGATCAAAAATCACCACAAAAAAGCTGTGGAGATGCTCTACTCACACTAATAGAGGCTGTTCTGCTGGTATCATGACCCTAGAAGACGTTATCCTTTCAGTGAAAAGTGCCCACAATCATGCACCTGTATTTTCACCGTGTGTTGGAGATGTATTGCCTATAACGGTTGTTGCGACCAAAACTTGCAAACGTCCTCCAGTTTGAAAAACAGGAATTGATTTTTGATTATAGTTCTTTTTTCCAAGACTAATTTCGTATGGATTATTTTGATAGGAAATATCACACATGTTTTTTATTCTATGAAAAACGTGCTGATATGATATATCTTTTTAGGCCTATGTATGCCTTTAAATATACCTGCTTAGTTACGTATTGCGTAATTCTCATTTGTTGGAGCGTCATACCCAAATTTGGGACACTGCATTTGTCTTTCTCATCTACATTTTAATGTATTAATGTAAAACTTATACACGCTAATAATTAATATTAGTATTAGGTTATTGATAAAAAATCTTAAATGTTCATTAGCTAGTGGCATAGATGTAGAAAGGTTTGGGATATACTTTATTAAAAAGAATTTAAATATATTAAAAAAAAAAAGAAGTTTTTTCTATAGTGTAACCATGTCATTTTAATTTTGTTGCCAATCGAAAGGAAGTCAGATAGAACCCAGGATCTTCATACTAGCGTCAAGACACTCCGCTTTCCGCTTTATGTCCGATATCGAGACATTGCGTCTTAAGGCACTCAATCGTTTTACGAGAGCGGAGAAATGAGAATAAATATATTCATTTTGAAATTAAACTATTTTTAACCTGATTAATCGCGTATATATATTTTTGGTATTCGAAGATACATTATATAATAATTATAATAATTTCTCTTACATTATATAATCATACATAATTATAACCGTAGGTATATAATATAATAAATAAATATCCATCTGTTTTTAAAGTCAGACGCTGCTCCACTGCGCCACGGTGGCCTCTAAGCCTTGGTTTTAAATGCTATACAATATAAAATTCATAATGAAGATATACATTATACCAACTTTAAATCTTATAACAGTTGGTTTTATTCATTAAATCATGTCCAATTGTCTTTTTAGCAAAGTATTTGCACTTTAATAAAGTTTAATGTTAAATTTTAAAATATAATAAGGCTTACTATAAATTTATTTGTGATATTTTTGTACCTGTCTAATTTCTCTTTTTCAATAGAGAGACTATTTCTTAAATGAAAAACATTTTTAGACAACGTATAAAATTTGAACGTAGCGGGATTCAAACCTGCGCCTCTTGGAAACTGTTCAATCGCCGCTACTCTTTTACGATTTCTAAGAAAGTGAAAATTTTAATACGTTTTCTAAAAATGTTTTTCGTATCCAAAATGTGTAAATGACATTTTAAAACTGTTTAAAAGTCTCGAATTGCTGATGCATATATATGAATTGGAATAATTTAATTCAAATTTTGCTTTGATTTGCATTTTTTTGTTTATTTACTATTAATCTTATTTTCCTATAGATAAATGTAAGTTAAATATAGTATTTAAACATTTCTCTCCCTATAGGTACGAGTATTTCAAAGTAGTTTTTCAATTAAGTTAGATATAGTTGTGGTAGATTTTAGCGATTTGTAGCTTAATTCATATATAATGTAGTATTTCTGTTGTAGTAGAATAATATATTACAAATAAATTAAATATTGGAAAAATAAGAATTAGTTTACCCGACGAAAACTATGTTTAAAATTATTATTATTATTATATTTTTTTCTCTGTGAGGTCTATTTATTTAGTCCTATGATTTTTGGTTTTAAATTACACGTAGAGACATCATTGGAGTTTATATTATAATACAATATGTTAGAAATTCGTGTTTAGGAACAATGAAATTACTAGTGATCTGTCAAAAATGAAAATTTTATATATTGTGAGCAATATTCTGGAGTATTAGGCATGACTTAGATATAGATGCCATACAAGTATGCCATTTTAAGTATGTACTAGAATCCGTTATAAGACAGGTTGTACAAAGGTTTACAAAATTTTTAATGTTTTGGCGAAAGATTTATTATTTACTTCTACTTACGCTGGATGTAATTTTTTATAAATGTGTCAAATTACTTTTCCTCTTCTATGTTCCTTTTATATTATCTACTTAATATAAGTTTTTGTAGATTTAATTATTATATTTCATATAATCTCAAATGTATTGTAGTGGTATGAATAAATGTAGTGAATGTGAATTTGTTTTTTTTTTTAATCTAAATCGTATTGCCACGCCACAAAATTATCCACTATAAAGAGTATTATTACAAAGTTTTTTTTTAATTTAAACCTACTAATGAATTGCCTAATTAGATAAATATAAAAAAAAGTACATTTCTATATTTATTTCATGTATACTACTACTATACTAATAATTATCATTTCAGATGGCGATCCTTCAAGACCTTTTACATACATCAAATCGAAACGTGGCAACACTTTGTTGCTGTATGAAGGATACACATTCTCGCAAAAGATTAATAAATCGAAGAATCAATGTAAGAAGATGTGGAGATGTTCTACACACACCAACCGTGGTTGCAACGCGGGACTGGTAACTTTTGAGAATATGATCATTTATGTGAAAAATGCTCATAACCATGTCCCTGTATTTACACCTCCGGCGCAGGAGGAAGGGCTAGCCAAGGCTGGCAATTCAGCCGACTAAGTCTATGTGAGCGTTGAGTAAATTTTAAGGTATACTAAGTTTTTACGATAATAACATGCCACTTTTAATTATAAGATACTGAGATTACTTTTAAGTTCTTAATATTACATGCCAATTTAGATATTAAACTGAGATTACCGCTTTTAAGTAAGTATGCTTAAGTAGAAATAAGTCATAAAATGTTAAAAATTCAAAAAAATATACTAAAATAAGGAGTAGAATAAGATGTTATAAGCAAAAATTTGAAAAAATGGAAAAAAAATTTAGTATTAAGTTTAAATATATCGTATTACATAAGTTAGGCTAAAATAAAATAAAAAAACAACTAAAGTATTTTATTTAACCCAATGTTACATTTTTGTAGGTATATTAAATGCATGTTATTTACGTATTTTAAAAACAATTGAATTGTGGAGTGTTTTATTTTGCAATCCTTTTGAAACCTGAGTATTTTATGTGTGTACTTTTTTATTCTCATACAACAAAACAATGCATTCATATTTTAAAACCACTATATTTAACGTGCTGATATAAGACCAACAATAGCGAACCATGAAAGAAAATTTTTGTAAAACTTTTGTACTCTTGTGTGTTTTATTTCAAAAATATTTTGAAAATGCAGTATTTTTTGTGTATTTTTTATTAATCATGAATTGTAAGCAAAATCATATTACATTTATATTTTACAACTCTATATTTTATGTGAATATAGTAAGTACCCCAACAATTATAAAACAATGTGTGAAAAAATATGATATTAAATTTTAGAAGTTTTAGAGTTTTATTTCAAAACCCTTTTGAAGTCTGGGTGACTCTGAAACATAATGCACCCTTTATTTTATATATTTCTCTGTATTTTATATGCAGATAGTAAAAATACAGTATAGAACTATATGTATGACAAAATATAAATTAAACTGTAGAGTTATGAGTGTTTTACATAAAAATCCTTTTAAAATTTGAGTGTATATTTGAATGCTTCTTTTTATAAATTTTATATTATAAAAACCTAATGCACAATTACAAAATTAAAAGTGCAAATACTACACCAGCAATATTAGAATAATGTAAAAAAATGTGCAATTAAACTTTTGAAGTTTTTGAGTTTTATTTTAAAGTCCTTTTTAAGTTTGGGTTGTTTAATCATATAAATGATTAAACAACCCAAACTCTCATATTTTATAATTCTTTATATATATCTTCTATGTGCAAATATTAGACCAGCAATAGTAGAATCATGTAAAAATATTTGGTATTAAACTTTTGAACTCTAGAGTGTTTTAATTATAATTCTTTTGAGTTTGTAAAAATATACATATGTATATATATATATATATATATATTAAAAATCCTGTATGAAAAAATGTGGTATTAAACTAAAGAACTTTTGAGTATGTTATTTAAAAACCCTTTTAAAATTTGAGTGGTTACTCATCAATTATGAATAAGAAAACTTAGTGCATGTTTATACCTTTATCTCTTATGTGCTGGCAGTAACAATTTAAAAATATGTTTTATTAAACTTTTGTCATTGTTGTGTTTTGTTTTAAAATCCCTATTAAATATTTTATTTTATCAATAAAAATTTTATATCTTTAAATAATTATGATATTAAACAAGTTAGTATTGTTGTCTTTTATTTACGTTTAAACTAGACACAAGACACACCTACCTATATGTATATTATATACCTACTATTAAGCTTTTCATACTCTAAGGCACTGTCAAACTTATCCTTGTTTCATGTATTAATCTATTGTTTTGTTTTACATAAGGTTCTGCGAACAAACCGTTCACATACATCAAGTCTAAAAGAGGAAATCCGTTGCTACTTTTTCAAGGCTACACTTTCTCGCAGAAAATTAACAGGTCCAAAATTCAAGCTAAGAAGTTATGGCGATGTTCCACCCATACAAATCGTGGTTGTAACGCTGGGCTTGTGACTCTCGGGGACTCAATTATTTCAGTGAAAGGCACGCATAATCACGCTTCAGTGGTATCGGTTCCTGCTGCAGAGGAACCTTTGCCTAAGCCTGTAATACCCATTGACTATGTTTATATAAAAATTGAGAAAACTTAAATTTTGGTACGTTTCTGTCAAGTAGTCGAGTATTCAAATATGGATACCTGTGATTTAGATTAAGATTCCTTCTTAGGCTCACTTTTTAACTTTTCGTTTGTATGACATTAATTTGTAATACAAAAATAATAAAAATTTTGTTGTTGACCATATATGAAATATTTTTTTAACCATTTCAACTATTTATTCGACTTCACTAATAATACCTTGCTATTTCCAAAATATTTTCAAGCCCACCATAACTTAGTTTGATGTATTCTTGTCATATATGAAGATTAGCGCCGGTAGGGCAACATTATAATTGTGAATGACTTTTAATTAACTTTGTATTAGTTAATAATAGTTTTAGTACTAATGTACTTATATAATCTGTATTTTAGCCTAAGATAACGTACTCTAAATAAAAATAGTTTTACTGCGGATGAAAAACCATAATTTTGTTTATAAAGACAACACTTTCTTCTATAAACATTTCGAATTTATTAAATCTTGAAATTTATATTTCTTAATAATATTTTTAATATTTCAAAAGGTTCCTATGAACTACCAAAAATTTCTTAAAAATTTATAAAACACATAGGTTAAGTTAGATTTTAACGGTACGTTATAACAGTACTTAAATATATAACCATAATAGTATATTAATCCATTATTTAATATTAAAATATGTGTGTGTAGATTCTCAATAATTTTGCCCATCGTTTTTCATAATATGAAAAAAGGAGGAAAATGAAAAAGAGTTGTCAGACCTGACTGTAATCACGATTGATTACTGGTTCTATTCCCACTTGGGTCTTTCTTTTCTCTGCTTCGAAATACGCGGCGTTGAGTTCCGCCATTTAAAACTCAATGTCTCAAATTCGGGTGAAAAGTGGAGAACGGAGTGTTATCACACTAGGTTCTTTCTGACTACCGTACTATGCGGGACACTGCGTCGAGCTAAAAAAACATTAATATCCATCGGTATGATGTCATCAACGTATATATCCATAAATAAATTTAACGGAGCTTAATATTAGTATTCGCTCTCAAAAACATCAATTAATGTTTAAACGATATGAAATTTGTGCCAAATTATGTATTTGATACAATATTACGTAAATTTTTTGTGGTGATTCTGACTTTTAAGGAAATAAACTTAAACGGAATTTGAGTAGACTTGTCTAGTACTTAAGATTTTCTATTCTTTCTATATTTAAATTAATTTCAAAAGGTTGAAAAGGTGGTCAGCGTCATTTATTATTTTAAAAAAAGATAACCTGATTTATATTTAAAGCAGAATGTACTTTCGTTCGTTTCCATTGGTTTAAATTGTTTGTCATTTTCAGTTTAATTTATATTGCTAGCAATTTTATACAATCATAATCAATTTCAATGTATCAGTCTTCTAATAATAATTATTTAATAATATACTGTAGTTGCTTTAATAAATATAATGTGTGCAAAATCTGTGGTATTATTTTTGTACTTATCCTTCCACTCCGTTTCCGCTTTCAGCCAAAAGCAGAACGCTGCGCTTTGTATTATTAGTATGAATATAGTGATTGAATAAATAAATTATAATCATTCTCACTAAGAATGCGAATCGTACTCACAACCACTGCGTGGTTAGTCAGACGCTGGTCTACTGCGACTCAACCCTTGTTGTGGCGACATCGAATAAAATATATATATAAACAATAACTTATAAAAGAAACAAATTTATCAAAATCGGTTTATTGGTATATAATTTTAAAAATTGGCTTGTGAATGGACTGTACATGTAGATTTTAGTTTAGTTAATATACTAAATAAACTTCAAATTTATTTTTAACGGACGAAGAAAACGGAGGAGGTTTTCAATTCGACACGTATATTTTTGATATTAGACTATCCATAACTTTTTAATGGATAGAGTCTAATGGAAGACTCGGAAGTTGGCACCAAAAAAATTGAACGAAAATTCTAACTCTGTAAGGGTTGAAAAAAAGGTTATAATTGTTGTCAGTTTGATTTTTGTCTTAAGGTACTATGGCTTGCTGTCATTTATTACTAAGTTATAAATGCCAAAATTTTAGATGCCATCGACTTCTTAAACTTACTTCCTAAACTACTCTACTATAACTTCATTTATTTTCTTCCAGATAATACTATTGATGTCTTTCAATACGCTACCAGTAGAAGAGGGACGAATTTGATAAAATTAGGCAAATTTTGTTATCACCAACATTATACGCGTCCTTTCGGAGGGTCAATAAAAACTAGATGGCGTTGTTCGTATCACAAATACTTAAAGTGTAAAGCAAATCTGTACACACACAACGATAGTATTATATCGTGTCAATTGAAGCATACTCACGACTGAGTTGATTTAAGATCAGATATGTTGCTTCTGAAAAACAAGAACAATAAATAATAAGTCTAAATAAAAAATAAAGACTACATTCTCTTTGGCACTTAAAAATAAACAACAAGCAATCTCCTTAATCTGGGATGTTCATAAATAATATTCTTAATTAATTAGATCATAGTTGAATTATCACGTATTTACTAGCTTCACTTGTAGTTCTCTATGATAATCTTGCATTTCTATTTGAATCCACGTTTTGCTTTAGCACGAACTTCATGTCCTTGCCAGGACGAAGACGAATGTAGAATAATTTTAAGGGTATTCCTTTCTTATATTAATCTGTTATAATTATTATTAGTTCTAATTTAATATAATATAATTAAAAATACTTGAAAACTATAATATCTATTATTTTTCTTCTTTTGTCTCCATTGTCTTCTTTTTTATAATTTTCATGATAAGCAATAGATTACTTTATTTCTAAGTTACATAAAAATATGCGTACATAAGAAATTATTTTTACTATAATTCACTGTAATTTAATATAATAAAAAAATATTGAAAATTATATCTATTATTATTTTGCCTTTTATATAACTTTTCATAATATTCATATATCAGACGCCAGACATGAGTATATAATATAAATAATATAATATAACCGTACGTTTATGTTATAATGATAATTAAAACATCAGCTTCACGTTGGCCATTTTCCATTTGAATTCGAGGCGTTGTGTGTTGAGTGACAAAACGCAATGCCGCGCTTTATCGTACTAGGGCGGGAAATGAAAAAGCTTTAAGTACATTTATCCCTCCTAGAGAAGTCGAACCCATAACCATAGTGTGTACTGTCAAATACTACAGTTTACTTTAAAATCATTTATAAATAAAATCTAAAAACAATATAAACAATTTATAAGAGAGATACATTTACCTTCTTACGCATAATTTTCTTTAAATTTATTAAAATTGGTTTTTTGGTATCTATTTTATAAAATTTACATATGAATCGTATATATAGATTTATTAATAAACTAAGTACATTTTTGATTTATTTTGTCTTGACTGTCATTTACGTTTTTTTACAAACTATTCGGGTGTCTTCGTGCGTACTCCAATGTGATCAATACTGTGCTTCAATCAAAATCTAACCTTTCATTTTTATTAAACGTATTATTGTTTTATATTATATTTAAATTGCTCAGTTACACTTTGAGTCCTATTAGTTATTGTTAAATATATATATATATTTTTTTTGAACAAGGCACATATAAGTATGGTAGTGGCAAAAACCAAATTTTGAAAAACACTTTTATTAAGAAATTACATTGTTACCATGTAGCCAGGATGGCGACTGCTTATTTAAAGTGGAGAAACATGCGTGGCATTAAGCAATTATTTCTAACAATAATAAAAATAAAACATGATGAATTATTCTATGGTTCAAATATCGTATTGATCTGATTCCTGGAACTGATGCAATATATTGGGCATATTGCACGAAGACTAGCTTAGCGACCCTACCTAGTGTCAAGACACTCCGTTCTCCACTTTCCGCCCGACATCCAAGACATTGCGTGTTGAATGGCAGAACTCAACGAAAAGATTTATTATTTGATTTAGTCTTAGGTACCAGAGCAGATAGGTGAAAATAAGTAAAATATAATCATTGCAACGTGTGGAGATCGAACCCACAACCAATCGTGAAACCAAAAGTCTCAGTTTACAAACTGAGACTCTGTCCAACTGCGCCAGAATGGTTTCTATTAAAGCTTCTGTCATGTCAAAATGTTGATGATAAAATCAAAATATTATTGTTATAAAATATTAAAAATGTAAGAAACAGCATAACAGATGAAACTATTGGTTATACAGTAGTTGTTTTCACTCCTAGTAAAAGCTGCCGAATTTACCTTCAAATCCCAAATTTATTTCCAAATAATTAAATTCATATCCTCGACATCCTTAAGTAAATTGCAACGTATCATTCCGTCACCTTGCACTGAATGAGCTGTGGTTAAAACTTATATTTAGAAAACGTCTAAAAATTTGAACTCAGCCGGATTTGAACCCACACCTCTTGAAAACCGTTCAAGCGCTCTGACCGCTAAGCCATGCGTTCTACATCCAGCTACGTCGAAATTCTTATACGTTTATTACATCTTATATTTTTTGTTCAAAATATATGTTTTTCATGTTCCTAAGTGTGTGAATAAAATATAAAAAAAAATATTAAAAACTTATACTTATTATATAGAACAACTTATACTATATAGTTTTCAGGTTTCATCGAGTTCTTCAACTTAATATTCTACTATATTTTGATTTGTATTTCGTTTTCAGATATTGCAGTCTTTCAAAATGCTACCAGTAGAAGAGGCACGAATTTAATAAAACTAGGCAAATTTTGTTATCACCAACATTATACGCGTCCTTTTGGAGACTCAATAAAAACTAGATGGCGTTGTTTATACCACAAGTACTTACAATGTAAAGCAAATCTGTACACAACAACGATAGTATTATATCGTGTCAATTGAAACATACTCACGACTGAGTTGATTTAAAATCCAGGATATCAATTCTGTATACATAACATTAGAGTAAACTCTAATGTCGTTTTTTTATGAATTGAGCTAAAGTATTCAGCTTACCAAAAGGAATTGTCAAATTATTGACTTTTGCTACATGCTTCACTCGTTCTACATTTACTTTGTTTCACTTGTTCCAACAAAACAAATTTTATGTCTTAGTTGTGAGTCTGTTTCAATTGATTTTATCATTTTGACTTCTCTTTCTTTCTTCCAATAAAGAGAGAGAAGTACAAAATAAACACCAGACCAGACAGACACAGAAGACAGACAATAAGAACCTGAGAGAGAAGTACAAAATAAAACCACTGTGTGCTCTTTAAAGCCTGCGAATCTAAACCACAATTTGTTTCTGTAGGATATTCGTAATCAAAACTCTCGCCTTTGGTAGATCGGTGACGTAAACCTAACCATTCGTTTATTCGTATTAAAAAAGCTCATTAACGCTCCCTCCCTCCCTCCACTATCCGAGCTCCTTTCCCTTCCTACCCAAATTTGAAAAGATCATACTTATGATGTTTTCGAAATAAGTGCTACAAATTTACTTGGGACTACTTTTACTGCGTATATATAACTCTAAACCAATTTTTGGTCTGTTCGTTGTTAAATTAATGATGAAAATGATGATGATGATGATGATGATGATGATGATATTTTAAAATATGTCATTCTTACGGAACTTTAAGTTGTACTAGTACTTAATTAATGTAAGAAAGCCTTGCAGCGCTATTTTTGAAATTTACACACGCTGTTAGATCCAATGACAATAGAATGTTATCATACCATAAATTTTATGTCCTTGTCAGCTCCTGGATAATAAGGAAATTATTTTAAGAGGATACCTTTAAGAGGATAACTTTTTTGTTAGTATTATAATTAGCTGTAGTTTAATATAATATATTAAAAAATATTTCGAAACAACATCTGTTATTTATCTACTTTTATATTATTTCTACTAGCTCCTCAATTTTTTTATTTCAAGTAAAATACAAAGAAAATACTGTTTTTCAGCTTTTATTTTTACGCACGAAAGGAAGACTAATAATCCACGCATTGTGCATGGTGGCTTTTCATTTTGTATACACTTTGAAAGGCAAATAGCTGGTAGTGTAAAGAGAAGGTGGCGATGCTCCAGGTTTAAGAACTGTAAAGCTTCTATTCACACAATTGATGATATGATATGTAAAACGAATTTACTGCACAATCATTGATAATAAAAGTGTCAGCTATTTACAAGAATTTCAGTATTATTTTCATTATATCATGTGAAATTGTCTAAGAAAAATTACTATATAGCACTCACAGTATGTAAGTGACCTTATTCATAGAAACTCAGGCTAAATTACTATAGAATCCTAGATAACTTTACCTCAGTTTTTAACAGAATTAAAGTAATAAAAAGTAATTAATAAAAAAGTTTCTTTTATTTCCCAGATCATACCTTCATTTTAAAGGTGTAATTTTATTAATTTCAAAAATTAGCCTATAATTTATTTATAGTTTTTACTTTTAATTCTATATCATTGCATACATGCAATACATATACTTTCTTGATTTTTTTTCTTAATTTCTTAGAAATGTTATACTAATCTTATAATATTACAAGTAACATTATAAAACATGTTGATATATAACAAAAAAGAAAGTATAAACATGAAAAATAAATATATTTAAAAACTAGTGTATTTATTATTACAAGAGAAGATAGAGTAAAGTAGATGATTTCCTTTCTTACTTTCCTCTAGCTATGTACGTAAATGATGCGTGTTAGGTAGCGGTTTCCAACACGGTATTTTATTATTTCTGTCTACGTTGAGACTAATGGACGCAATCCCGGTCGTTGAACTCCCGACCTTCATTGATCAATACTAGAAAGCAGGCTATTATTATATATAAACTAAATATGACAGGTACAAGGCTATATATAAATGTATGGACCTGGATCTTTAGAATATATGTAGGATTTCTCCCAACCTAGTGTGAAAACAGTCCGTTCTAATTTTGACATATTCTGTGTTGAACGGAATCCAACCCAACGCCGTGCTATGGTTTTAAGTGATATTTGGTTACACAGTAATTAATAATTTAATTGTTATTTGGTAACCAAAATTTAAACGATTTCGTGCAATTATTCTTTCATCAATTAATATTATATTTAATCTCCTTTTCAGATTGTGAATACGTCACCAGTAGAAAAGGCACGTACTTAATACGTATGGGGAAATTTTCTTTTCAGCAGCATTTTTCGCGGCCTCTTGGAGACTCGATGAAAACTAGATGGCGTTGTTCGTACCACAACACATTAAATTGTAAAGCTACTTTATATACGCACGATGGCACTATAATATCGACTAAATTAAATCATAATCATAATTAAATTATTGTCGGACTCAGTAAGGTTATTTAACGTTTAACTGACATTAAACAACGTGTACACCTAAAAGAAAAAGATGATAATGAGCCGTTTTATGATGCGACCTTTCAATTCTTGTATATAACAATCATAATAAGAAATCTCCAATTTCGTAGCCTGATGATTGAATATGAACCTAGAACCCCTTAATCAGTAACTGTATATTTTATTTCCTTATACGCAATAGTCACTGTTAATAAAACTGATTGTTATCTTAAAAGTTCATAATAAATTGTTTAAAATATATGTACTAAAGTTTTTATTGATGCAGTCTCTTACAAAGTTTTAAGTTGGGTTAAATAAAAAAAAAATAGATACCTTATTCTATCGGTCGTCCAGCATTAAGTTTCATTACACGAAATGACTAGTTTCACTATATACATTTGAATATCAATTGAATATTTAGAGGTCATGATGCAATTCTAAATTTAATCCTAATATATTTATTGTATGAATGAGCCTATACTTCTTCTATTGCTATTCTTATTTTTTTAACAGTTGCCTATTCTTTTTATTAACCTAACTATCTGTCCAATTTAGATACTTGGAAAACTGTAAATAATAATTTTATATCCACAGATTTTTCTAAAGAAGCTTCGTACCTCCTAACGAAGATAGGCACACGAAAATTGAAAATGGGAAAATATATATACCATTCACATCGGAAACAGCAAATAGGACGGCAGAGTATGAAAATTAGATGGCGTTGTGACCATCACAAAAAGAAATGTAGAGCAATAGCGTATACGATAGATGATGTAGTTGTAGACTACGTTAAAGTACACAATCATTAATTTAGGTACGCGGCAGCGTGTGAAGGCAAGTTCACGCAAAGAAACTGGCTAAGCAGCAGCTTAGTGTGATATTACACGAAGCATTTGGTACCATTATTGAACACTTTCTAAATTTATAATCTATTCACCTTAAAAATATGAAATTTGGTTTATGTAATAAACTATGTTAGACCACCTAGAATCCCAAATGTATTAAGTGTATATATAACAATTTTTGAGATATTAACGTCTCAATATCGTCAACTTTGGCACTTAGTGACTGACTGACTAAGGTAACCTATTTTCAAATTATGTAGATCGTAAAAAATTGGTGTTTAGCTGGGTAATATAATAATTATATGTATGCCAAATAAAAAATCTAAATCCAGCTGATTTCTGTTTTTTTTTATTTAATTTTTTTTTTTATGTTTGTTACCTAAGAATCTTCCTTTGTCGCTAAAGGCTTTATCTCTAACTTCTCAACCTATTTACAGGCATTATTTGGTAGATATTAAAACAGAACACACTTCCAACCAGACTGAAGGAAAAGGTATTCATATTAAAAACATATTTTGTTATCTATTGTGATTCATATCTATAACTTCTTATGCTCCACGCTAATTGAGCAACTATACTAACTAGGAATTAGCGAGAACAATAAGGTATAAAATTATGTAAAACTATTTTATGACAAACTGTTTTACTTGTGCATTTTTTTGCTGATTAACTTTTTACTTTCTTTTTCTAGGTATAAATAACATACATTTTTACTACGGACCTCGAGGTAACAAATACATGATGATAAACCGTCATACGTATACAATACAATTTACAAAAGATATTGGTAACAATAATATTAAAACACGATGGCATTGTCGAGGCAGGACACGAGGATGCAAAGCTGCGGCTTATTCTATAAATGATGTGCTATATCATTGCAATGATGAACATAACCATTGACTCATGACAGAGATGATTGAAATTAATAATTAAAAAAGAGAATAATTTCTCCTACACTTTTGTTCCAATAAAAGTAATTTTACTATGTTTCCCTATAACTTTAATGTCTAATACACAATTATGTATTCAAATTAAATAGTACAATTTTGCATGGTTTGTACCTGTTAAATATAGTAAAAATATATTCAATTTTTTGAGACAATATGTTGTCATGCCAAAATAAAGTAGCCAAATAACAAAATATTCAGATAACGAATATTTTACTTTAAAACAGCTTAAAAGTACTACGTAATTACCGAAATACATAATAGTAATAGTAATACGTAATTACACAAATGAAAATCTGTTTATTGTAATATTTTAAAAAAGTCAAGGAATTGTAAACAAGAATATATTTAATATGAAATAAAATTAATTTTTTTAGTTAAATATAGAATGGTACAAGATATAAATTAGATAAAAATATATGTAAAGATTAACTTATATAAGACTTTATATAGATATAAAATAACTATTATAATTCAATTCAATTGTATTTATCGAAAAATCTCAATTTTGTCAATAAATTATAAAAATATTGTTATATAAGTGTTTCGTTTTATAAAAAAGATGTAAGAATTATATGAGTTTTAGTTTACATTATATGCATATTAAAAGGTAACTTTAAGTTTAGTTTGATATTTTATATACATGACAAAGAGCCATGTCATTTACTTTGACTTCTGATATTCAAAATCTTTTTAATATACCGGATTGATTTTAGCTACTTGACAATGCCATTCTGGAATATTGAGAACTGCAGCAAAGGTTAATAAAATTAATAAATAGTACAGGGCCTAATATAGAACCTTGATGGACTCTGGAATACAACATATTACAGACAGATAATATTTAAACTCATTCACATGTAGGATTTTAATAGAGGGTACATGCAATAGAGAGTACATGTAACATGTAGATTAGAATAGAGAGTTCTTCATATGAATAAAGTATATTTATCTTTTATGTTTATTTATATAATGGTGTACCAAGATGGCATCGGTGAGTTATAGTTAATCAATTATTCATATTATTAACTTTTTTTTAGTTACAGGAATATATCACACAGGAGCTCGAGGTAACACATATATCAAGTATGATAATAACACATACACCGTGCACTCGAAAAGGAAGATGCGGGACGGAGTTGTAAAGACAAGATGGCATTGTAAATATAGAAATAAGGGGTGCAGAGCTGCGCTATACACTTTTAAAAACTTAATGTATTCTTGTTCCAAAGAACATAATCATTCTAGTGATTAGATTAGAAATATATATGTTAACTTAATATTTAAGAATCTCGACTAACTTTTGTTAAGTAACAACTAAAGTCATAGCAATTTTTGAATTATATAATGCGTATGAGATACGCAATGCTATGTTAAGAATTGTTATGTTAAGAAAATTCGAGGAATTGGGAAATTGTCTTTTAATACATATTTGACAAATAAATCTGTCATTACGTCGGAAACTGAGGTTGGAAATGCATGAGAACCATTTTTGGATATTGTTTGGAATCGTCCAAATAAGGTTAAATTCAAAGTGTCGACCGAAATTTCCGAAGATTCAACTCATTTTGCAACTCTTTTTTAGTTTTTTTGCTATAACGAGGTTTGCCTTCGAGATACAAATATTGTGATGGGATACTTTTTTGGGGTTTTTTTTACGCTCTATAATTTAGGTCATATACATTTTTCGCAAACCCTTCTTCTTTGTTGAGAAGTAGAACGATACTCATTTAAATGAGAATCAGTTATTAAGTACATGTGTTGTATATATGTATCATATATGTCGTGACAACAAAATACATGTTAAGTTAAAAAATTTTTAATATAATGAGCAAAAATTTGATTGTTTGTTTTAAATGTTAAAAATACCTTTCTAGCTTTTTTGTTAGCAGTTATATTTTATAAATTTCAATAGCATTAAATTGAAATTCTGTAAGTAAAAAAATAATATTTTCAAACATGTTATTTTTTAATTCTAAGATATTGCGTGTTATATACAAATATACTTTATTGCACGAAAACAAAGAAATAATCAAAATGTACGCCATATAAAAATTTTAATGCGCAATAAGGCCGCCTTGTTGCCTTATCACTTACAGCGATCTCTACCAAATGATATTTCCCGAAAATGTATAAAAATTTAAGCGGGGCTCGAACCCGCGCCATTTGAACAGTCCAAGCGCTCTGACATACTAAGCCAAATGTATTTATTTGATTCGTATTGTATTGAGGATTCGGGAACCAAAAACACGAGTCAATCACACTAACCAATTGCAGGATATGTCGTCAATGAATAATTTTATTATAAAATAATGTATTAAAAAAAAATTAAAATATGATACGCGACATAGAAATCTTTTTTGGGTGGATTCTAATTATTTGGCAAATATTTTATAGAGTAAATTCTAAATGTGCTAGAATGCTGCAGTATTCTAAAGAGTTATTACATATAAGCCAATCGTGTATGGCTTTTTTTTATTGAACTATTACAATTGCGTAAAATAAATTCAAGTGTTCTTAGTGATTAATAATATCAAATGTATTTGTATCTCATATATTTCACTTTACACTTATATTATAAAAATTATGTAAGCCTAGTGATTTATTTCGACTTCTTGTGTAACACATAACCAGATTTCTGCTTCCAACTTGAACGGTTAACAAGAGGCGCGGGTTCGTATCCTGCTTGGTTCAAATTTTTATACGTTTTCTAAAAATGTTTTTCACTGGACGGACCGTACGATGTGACATTAATTTAAATTTGAAACAAAATATATGTTTTATATTTATAAAAAATATGTATTATTTAATATTTAAGCATTTCTATTGCTTATTTTATGTCAAATATATACAATTTTGTAATGTAATATTGTTGTTTATTTAATGCATTTCCATCATATATTAGCTTCTTATTATTACTAATTAGCTACTAACTTAATTCATTGATAAATCTGCTTTTAGTAGATAAGTAAACAAATTTACTTTTATATATTTATTCTATCGAGATACGTCGAAATTTAACAAACGAACAAAAATAAATTGTAACAAGCGTTTAAGAATTTCAATGTAGCTGAATGGGACGTATAGTTTAGTGGTTAGAGCGCTTGCACGGTTTCCAAGAGACGCGGGTTCGAGTCCCGTTTTGTTAACATTTTTATACGTTTTCTAAAAAATGTTTTTCATATGTCAAGTGTGTAAATAACACTTTAGAAGTAATAACTATATAGAACACTTCTTTAACGTAGGAAAACGACAAATCTTAGCAACTACTAAAATATTTTATTTGGAAGATTCGGTACCTATTTTAAACACTAGTTATATTTGAACACTTGTTTCCCGGATCATAAAATATCAGCTATATGCACCACAGTTGTACTGTCTATTTTCTTTATTCCTGTTTTTTGTAGAAATAACTGAGTCAAGCCTCATGCTCCTTGTTATCCATATATTTAGAAAGCAAATATAAGTAAAGGTAGAGATTGAGTCATTAACATATCTTATGTGTTATTCACACACTTAATAAAATTGAAAAACATATTAAGAAAACGTATAAAAAATATAACGCAGCGTCATTTGAACCCGCGACTCTTTAAAACCATCCAAGCGCTCTGACCGCTAAGCCATGTTCAACATGCAGGTACGTCGAAATTCTTATACCGCTTATTACAACTTATTTTTATTGTTAGCATCTCTGTAGAAAGATTTTTACATATTTCTGCTAACCAAAGATTATTCTACGTACAATCGTTTGGCAAGAGAGAATGATATTTATGAAATAATTAAAATAAATATATATATGTGTTATTCACATTCTTAGGAAATTGAAATTAAATTGAGTTGAGTGGCGGAACTCAACGCCGCCTTATGTCGTACTAGAGAGGAGAAATGAAAATAATTTAAATATAATTAATTTGAAAATTACCCCACTTATAAATATATTTTTATCAATATTGTATCTAAATTAAGAATTAACAATTTTTTTTATCAGTCGCCTTTCTTCACAGATGCTGTTTTTACAACGTCAAAACGAGGTTATCCTCAAATTTATCTTAATGGCTACACGTATTCAACCAGAACATCTGCAAGTGAAAGACCGATGGCTAAAAAACGCTGGTTTTGCTCCAGCCATCACTCTAAGAAATGCTTAGCTACTATTATAACTGTTGATGATAAAGTAATGTTGATACGAAATACACATAATCATTAATTTATTAATTATATAATTTAAAAAAAAAAACTTATTAAATACTTGTTCCCATCATTTTTTTTGCAGCATCGTCTTTTTTCTGCATAGCGAGCCATCAAAGAGGACATAGTGTTACAACAATCCTTTCTCCACTTTCCCCCCGAAATTAAAACATTGCTTGTTGAGTGGCTGAAATCAACGCCGCGCTTTGATTTAGATACCAGAGCGGAGAAATGAAAATATTTTAATAAATATAATCATTCTATCGAGTGGCATTTGAACCCACAACCAATCGCGTTTCCCATTCCCACTGTGCCACTGTGCCGTGATGGCCTATAATCTGCAATCGGAATGTTTAAACAGACGTGGTTAACTGTATGCTAATAGTTAGTCACTAACATAAAAAAATTAAAAAGAATATAATTTAATTCTTTATTATAGGTAATTAAAAGCTATTTTAACTATTATATTTTATGTTATATGGCTTTTTTGTACATAGTTTTCCATGATTATATATATACATATATTTATCTAGAGCTCTTGTTTTCCTTAAAAGTTATATACTAGTTATATACTAGTAGTAGTTATATACTAGTTATATAATAAGTCTAGGTTATGGCTATGGTATTAAATTAGAGTCTTCACAAAAATTAAGGACCAGGAAAGAAGTAGGTATATCTAAATCTTGTCATATTGCTGTCCCGTTTGCTTATTACATCATAGCTTTAGGCTTTGTCCCGCATATCAGGGTAGTAAGAGGGAATCTAGTGACAGGACATTCCGTTCTCCACTTTCTGTCCGATTTTGAGACATACTGTATTGAGCGGCGGATCTCAATGCCTTTATTTGTCGTTTCATCTGCCATGTATCCATATGTTTATAAGAATGTAATAATATAATAAACGAAATAACTAAAAAGCTAAAATAATAATTATTATCTCATATAAACTCTTCAATTATCAGATGTGTCGTGATATAAAAATATACATATTTACTATAAGACGTCTAAATATTTATATTTATTTATTTAGATCCATCAGTGATAAAAACAATAAATAAAATACAAATTATAGATTAAATCTTAAAACTATATACATTATCTTTTAAGACGGATACAGCAGCATTAATATAAATATTAACAAATTAACAATGAATAGATATATATACATATGAATAGATAAGTGTTAAAACTTAAACATTGTATTAAATTCATCGCGGAAATATCTGTACGAGTTGGGAATTAAACACGCGACAGTTTAGAGCCAGTCTCCTTGCCCACAACCAAATTTCAATGTAACTAGTGAAGTTAGCGATTTTACTCAGTTTACTTATTATAATAATTTTGTCGGTTATTTCATATACATTCGTAACTGTAGAATCTTATTACTTTATAGGGAATAATTATAAATTTTTACTATAACTTTATATAAAAATTAAGATTTCATAAAATAACTTACGTAATAACTCATTTTTCATACTTTAAATTTTGCTTTCAACAGCCCAATTCACAATTTCCATTCGAGGTAACCGCCAAATAAAGTATGGAGGTTACAGATATTCTACTCGAAAGACTTATAACACAAAGGACGGGCCGCCGGGACGGAAGAAATGGTTTTGCTCCACCCACCACTCCAAAGGGTGTAGAGCCGCCCTGTTCACGGTAGAAGAAGAAGTAGTAGTAGCTAAAACGGAACACATTCATCCCCCCTCGATATATCCTATGGAATAAAATTAGTAAAAGTTTATGTGGGAAAGGATATTTCTCAAAATATTTAAATTAATACGTACGTGAAAAACATTTTTAGAAAACGTATTAAATTTTGAACGCAGCGTGACTCGAACTCGCGTCTTTTGGAAACCGCCCAAGCGCTTTCCAGCTACATCGAAATTCTTACACGCTTTTAATTGTTGTTAGCATGTTTGTGTGTCATTAGAAAGTTTTCTTAAAATGTTTTTGATATACTAAGTGTGGAATTACTCTTTAAAAATATTAAAATAATAAGTGTATAATACAAACGTACTATTATAGTACAAATATTGAATCCATTTGGTGAATTTCTTTTGAGTATTTTATCGGTTCTACATGCATTTTCGTATTTTCTTAAATTCGCAGTCACAGTATGTAGTGATCCATAGCCTTTCTTTATCTTCTCTATAAAATACAAGTTACATATTTTATACGAATATAGCAACTGCATTGCGCTCCTTTTCCCCGCATTACCGCGAAGTCCGAGAGTCAAGACATTCCATTCACATAGTTAGGACTAATAATTACTATATAATAACTTACAGGCCTCAATTACAATAATTATATTAGTCACATGACATAAAAATACAAGATAAAGCTCTCAATCATTTTATATCAACCTTTAAAAGTTTCAATTTGTTCCAATAATCATTTTAATTTATGTCTGTATCAGCATTTTTTATTAAATTGCATTTTTAGCAATTTTTATCATGTATCGAGGCTTGCTCAATAATTTATATAAAAAGGTTTACTTACCTAGTCATGAATGTACTTTAAATGTAAATACAATTTGTCATAATATATGTAATTACTATGGCTAAGTACTTTGTATATTATATACAATAATCATTAAAAATAATTTGTAAATGCAAAAATCTTATAATGAAATGTATATATATGTAAGTGTATATAATGTAACTAAATGAAAGTACAAAATAAATTTACGAACAAAAATATGAATAAATAATCAAATCGTAATCATTTATCTTGTTCATTTATTCCGTATATATAAAAGCGCTGCACAAACATACACTTTTGTGTCTTGTGTGGAACATAATTTACCAGTAAATATGATAAGTTACCAGTAAATATGAAATGATCCTGTGCAGCATAGACACTTTTAGTATCTCTCGGAAATCTAAAAGTTGTCGAGTGAAGACACTAGCAACATTTCTGTACAATTGTATTGAGCTATCCTGCCACCGCACACAGCTACTCTGTTTTCTGTTATAGCTACCGGACACAGTAACTAGGTTTTCTGTAATGGTGTGCTAGGTCGCTAATAAAAAGTTAGCGCAGCGCCTAGCAATAAATAATAAATTATATTTATTTTAACAAAAATTCTTAAACTATGTATTTTTTTCTTTCAGAGGCACTATTCATAACATCTGCAAGGGGAAAGCCGCAAATTAAGTTCGACAGGTATACATTTTCCCCATGGCCCCATTGTGGGGGCACCTGCAAACCAATACGGTGGTACTGCTCTTCCCACCACGCCAGGGGTTGTAAAGCATCCCTTACAACAATAGAAAATACTATAATAAAATTTGCAGGATCCCATAATCATGAACCTGTTTTCCGTATTTTGAAACGAAACGTAATCAGATATAAAATGACTATTCTATAAGATATTGAAAGGTGTTGGGAATATTTATATGTAATGTAAGAGTCTATCGGATATTAAATGTATAATGTGTATTTTATGGTCAGTTTATGGTTGAGTCGAATTGGACGAGTTGATACACAGACCACAGAATTAGCGAGTAAAAGTTAGTAATAAAAGTTAAGTGTAACTTGGATGCCAATTCCTGGTGATCGTTATGAGCGCCGTTTGTATATGCCGTCTTTGCAGCTCCCGACAAGATAATAGATATCAAATTGTGGCATGCGCTATGGCTTTATTACATATATTATATATATTGAGTTAGATATATATTGAGTTGAGCTATTTGAAGTGACGGACAAAATTTCATGCTGCCTTAAATAGGCCAGTTGTTGCTCGCCTTTTGTAAAATCTTTAGCTTGAACATCTATCCTGATGTTGGATTGTACGTTCTGCTAACTGAAATAGAATATTTTGTTAATATAGTGGAGTTTAGAGTCGGATTTGTGTTGCAAAGTAGGTGATAAGTAAGGATTTTTCACATTTTTCTTTTGAATTGTAAGAATTTGGCTTGGTCCGTGTCTGTATTCTGTCTCATCGGCCTCCGGGCCATAAAATATAAATTTTCTAATAGTGAAGTTATAAAATTGAGTCATTAATTAACATACAAGAGTTAATAATTTCTATATAAAATCTACCTACTTTAGTTTGTTGAGCCAAGCCTTGTCACCCCGTATTACTGTATTTCGTATGTTTTCAAGTTCTGAATATATATCGACATCCAGCAGTAAGTCAAAATATCTTCATACATCCTCTTAGTTTTATTAAAGACATCGTCGTTGAAGAAATGAATATTAATCATTCCAGTTTTATCCAGTAGCTGATAGTTATACGCAAATTTCTTCCAGTTTAAGTTTAGTAAAGAAAGACGATCGAAGAAGTAGGAAAATGTCTTTCTGCATGTACTATGCTTTTTATAGTTGATGCTTATTTGTTTCAATTCTTCGAAAATATTTCATTGACGGCAGATAATATCCTGGACGTTCTGAGCCATCGTTGTTTGCAGATGTAGAGAAGTAAGTTAAGTTTGTCGTTGATACCGTAGAGCTCTGTTCCGTAGATGTTGATATCCGAGTCATACTTGAGTTTAGTATTATCGAGTAAACTTTTATTGAGTTAGTTACAAAAGTTATTTGGACGCCAATCCAAAGCCGTCAAAACAAGGCCGCGATGTCAGCAACATAAATATCTCTACATATATCGTACATGTATATTCATGTAGAAATTATTATTTGAATTGACTATGGCCCTTGAATAGCATTAAGCCATGCAGTGCGGGCTGTGAGAAACTTGTTACATTTAAAATACTAAATCACTGTTCCTCTAGACCACTACAAATAAATTTAACTAAGTTAATATAAAATGGACGCACAAAATAAACTAAAAAAATTACTTTAAAAGGAATATATAAGAATGGTGTATTTGTAATGTAATATAATGTTTGTGTAATAAAATCTTTGTTTTTAGCGATTTTTATACATTTTGAATAGAAACTGGATTAATCTTATATTTGCTTTACACATAGCTGACTTCAATACACGCTCATTCTTGTCATCGGAGATGTGTTTTAACCTTTACCCTAATACCGATACTTCTCTTTGTTTGACCAATATAAGATAAGCCATCTCAAGAAATGGGGCTCCGAAGTGAGCGAGAAGTGAGTGTTAGGCTTAATTATAGTTTTTATCGAAGTTATTCTTAAGATGTTGCCAATCCGGTCTTTAGCTCCCTTCATATATGGTAGTAGTGCTGGTTCTCTCAGGTGGTTGTGTCTACGGATAAACCCAACCTTTACATCAGGTTTGATAAACCTCATATATATAGGATGTCAGATAGGATATATAGGATGGTCAGCGAGACTATTGAACTAAAAAACATCCTAATTTCAATAGACAAGACGGTTGAAAACTTTCTACCACCTGGGATACGATCCTGAAAACTTTAAAGTATCAGGCCCATGACACCAGAAAAGCGCATCCGGGGCAGTACGCGAGGCAATTAAGAAATCGTTGGCGGTAGTTTGATATAATAATTATATCAACTGACATATGAATGCCACCTAATATGTACCATGGACTACAGTAAACCAACGAAACGTTGGGCTTTATAATATGTATTTTTGAATACCAATAATATACGCGATGAATCCAGTTTAAATAGTTTCATTTAAACATGTTTGTGTTATGTAATATGGGTTAACTAAAAAGCATTCTTTTACTCTTTTATATTTTATTTTGTTTTATTACCTGGTGATGGGTTAGTGTGTTACATTTTAAAGTGTTATTAACACACTTAGAAAATTAAAAAACATTTTAGAAAACGTATAATAATTTGAACGCAGCGGGATTCGATCCCGTGCCTCTTGGAAACCCAAGCGCTCTTACTGCTAAGCATGGCTTCAACGCATTTCTAAAATATATTTATAAATTTTCTAAGAATATTATTGTTTCATATTTTAATATTTTTAATTTTAGATATGTTATGTTCTTGTAATAAATATTTTTTTAAATATAAATAATAATCTATTTATTTCTGTCCTAACAATGTTATAATTTACCTTGACTTTTTTGACCGAAATAATTCCTAACTATACTAATTTACTCTTAAGTAACTGTCAGCATGTAACCTATAATTTATTAACAAGGTTTTGTAAGGTTTAATATTAAAACATTTCATAAATAAATACATGAATCAACGTTGTGACATTGATTCATGTATTTATTTATAAAATGTTTGTTGACTGCATTTAATCCCTAATATAAGCTTTCAAGCGATAAGTGCCTACTCCTGCTTAATTAGTAGCACTGAATTACGCTTTTAAGTAAATATATGTTACTGTTAAAGCCCGTACTATGGTAAATCTAAAGATTTTAATGGAAATCCATATTATTTAAATTAGTTTTTACAATATATATATATTTCTATATTGTAAAAACTATATATATTTTTTCCTACACATATATACCTTCTATATACACATATATGTTGTTAAGTAATGTCAATATAATTTTTTTTATTGAGCAAATTTCTTATCGGCACAGTAACTTAAATAACAGATATTTATTTTTAAAAGACTTTAATTAACAATATTTAAAGACATAGTATTTATTACACGCGCCATGTATTTGCCAAGCGTCTACACGCTATGGCTTTTTGACTTCCACTTGACTTTGACTTTCACTCGAAATAAAGTTTTTATGTTCAAACTATACTATACGTTTCCTGACCTGATTTGATTAGATAAAGTGCGGCGTTGATTTCTTCTAACACGCGATATCCAAGAAAGTGGAAAGTCAAAAATGAACTAAGATTACGAACTTGAAAAATAAAGGCTTAGAATAACAGTATCGTATTAAAGTAAATATCACAGATTAATCAAAATAATGAGGCCATCGGGGCGCAGTGATATAGCAACTGGCTGTAAACGCGACGGTTATAGATTCAATTCCCACTCGAAGGAGTAATCGTATTTAATTACGAAGTATGAAGTTTCATCACGCAATGTCTCGGGTTAGGGCGGAAAATGGAGTACAAATTGTTAAGTATGTTCCCCTCTAGTGTTATCCTCTCTGATTCCTGATCCTGCTATGCGGGATAAAGCTTGAAGCTGACAAAGTTAACAGAAAATCTAAATATGTCTATTTAAATAACTTTTATTTATAATTTCAGCTGTCTTAATTACATCACATAAAGGGAAACAATTGATCAAACTACACGGCTACACGTACTATACAGCGAAACATGGGGTCAAAACCTATTGGAGATGCTCCACCCACAACAGAAAAGGCTGTACAGCAACCATCACGACTATCGAAAACGAAATAGTATTAATGAAATCATATCACAATCATGGACCTATTGAAGAATAAAATTAGTAGTAAGTTAGCGTATGTTCTGAAGAAACAGTTCAATTTATTTAAATAGAAATAGTTTTTACTCAATTATAAGAATTTTAATAGAAAAATTACTTACTTGACTTTTTTTTATATTTCTGTCACATTTTGCGGGTGAGCAGGTAAAATCCTAATCTTATCAGTATCCTGATTATCTGTATTTATTATTGTTATTAGAAAATTTATCCCGTCATATCGAAACTTATTTTAGAAAACATTTAATTTTGAGCTGCGCGTCTTAGAAGCCGTCCAAGCACTCTGACCGCTTAACCATACCTTCTATATCTAGTTATGTCAAAATTTAAGCTTATTTTTGTTGTTAGAATCTCTTTAGAGAGATTTTTAGAAATTTCGGCTACCCAAAGATATTTCTGATACCTACATGAGAAGAGAAATTATTTTTAACAACAATCGTTTGGCAAGAAAGAATGCTAACAGCAAAAAATAAGTTGTAACAATTGCACAACAATTTCGACGTAGTCGCACAGGCATACGTTGAGAGCACTTGGACGTTTACCACGAAGCGCGGGTCCGAGCCCAGCTACGTTTGTAAAAAAATATTTTTGATGTATGTTACGAGACTACTATGCTTTATGTCTGTTTATACGAGTACACATTATAAAAAAACCCGTTACTTAAATGTTAATAAGTACTTATTAAAACAATATTATTTAAATACCTTTGAAAGCTTTGATTTTAAACAATTAACAGTTCCAATTTTATGCCATCTTAGAATATGTTAACAAAAATATTGTATAATGAAGTTTTAATATAATGTCTAAGTAATTACTTGACATTAAATTAAAATTTAATTATATGACATTGTTGCGCAATTTTTCACAAGCTTTTTTTTATAACTTAATTTTGAAACATATCCTAACCGATAAACCGATTAGTGGAAATTTTGTATACACGTTTAGTAGTGACAATGCATGGATAGCTGTGTGACGTCATTCAACACCCAACATGGCGGACGAGTTATTTTTAATCCACTCCTACAATATGGATTTCAAATGAAAGAAAGCTTGTTGAGAATAATTTGGAATAAGCTTGTTTCCAAAAAAAGTTATTTACTTTAATTTTTTATATTCCGATAGTGTTTTTTTTATGTTTAACATATTGTGAATTATCAGCTATTGTGATATATGTATAATTTAGTTGTTATTTAAGAAAGGTTTATAAAATTGCTTAATGCAATTTATGTTTCACTTGAATATTAAAAGAGAATAGAGCTCAAAATTACTTTAATTTAATTTTTAATAAACGTATCGTTCTTTATCAAATCCCACTCTGTTAAGAATAACAAAAAATATTTAATCTACATATGTTTTAAGTAAAACTCGTAATGATAATAATGACTACAAGACAAATAAATTACCTATTAAGTACTTAAAGCTGAAGTATTTTTTTTTTACAATAATATGGAATAAAATGGAAATAAAAAATGTAAGTAAAGTCTGTAGGAAATATTTATATTCTATTTCTTTTTACTAGATATTATATGGACCTAATACATTTAGTGGGGCTTAATACATTTATAAAACCAGAGATTCTTAACATATTTTAACAAAACTTTCCGCACGAAATCGAGACATTGCGTGCGTAGCGAAACTCTACATATCGAAGAAATAAAGTAATTTAAATTTAATCATTTCTCCGAGCAGGATTGGAACCTGCAACCGATCGCGTTTACAATCAGACGCTGTTCCACTGCGCCACGGCAACCTCTAATATTTTAGCCTAATAAAGACTATAAAATGTCTACTGGATTACATTTCATACTTTTGAAATATTCATATAATCTTTTGTCTATATAAAAATATATTTTTCAGGTGAGTTTGTCTTGTCTAAGAAAGGTAAACGTATGATCAAACTAAATGGTTACACGTATTCATCGACTCCCGGATTGACTTTAAGGAAACGCTGGAAGTGTTCTACCCACCAAAGCAAAGGTTGCCTGGCGAGCCTTCATACTGTAGAAGAGCACATTATACTAGTTAATGATGTCCATAATCATGAAATATGTAGGAATTTTCAAGTTTAAGCGTAAAAGAGAAGTATTATAATAAGTTGAAGTGCGATATTTTGTAAAGAATATGAAAGACCTAGATCTGAAAACTGCCAGTTGGGTGGCAAATCTCAACGCCCCAGTTTTTCTAACCGGATTGAGGGAATAATTTAAATATATATATTTCTGCTTAGTATCGCCATATGTTACAAAGAATGTATTACTCTCTAAAACTGATTATAAATCATAATCCAGTCTTCTCTGCGCACCCGAACCCGAAGACCCGAACCGAACCCTTGGTTCGTTACTAACCAAGATTGGATGGTGATAGGACCATTCTTGGTTATTGAACATGGTATTGTTAAGGGGCTTAACTTCCTTCATAGCTAACACCCCACCAAACAATCACTGAAATCAGATAATGCCTCCGGTGTACTCTGTTGACTTATTGAGAAGCTTCTGAGAGCTTTAGTATAAATAATTTCATTTTGTTTATTAAAATATAGCTTAATTGTAAAGATTTTCTGTGACCTCACTTTGCGTACCGCTTAAGTAGTTATTTTGATTTTACCACCCTATTCTCTTTTAAATTATCAGTAAAAAAATAACCAGTGGGTCTCTTATAGGCTGCAAGTTGTAAGTCATCTTTTAAAATACACGACATGGTTCTAGGTGCTATCTTTATCTCCCGAGATAAAATCTTTTGATTTCGGACATTTTCGAATGCCTTAAACAGTAAGTACTATGATCGAATCGAAGTACTTTTTCATACGAACACTACGTGTAGAGTTTCATTGTACCTATCATTAGCTTGGTACACAAACATTTGACTAATACCATGCGAATGGAGGACTTTAAAAATTGTATTTGGCACCATACCTACTTAATGTATTGATTCACAGCGAGTCGGTTATCTTAATCACCCCACAATATTTTAATATCACAAAATATTTTACATTATATTTATGCGAAAATAAGAAAACACAATGAACAATCATATAAAAATGACAGATTCAAAATTCAAAGATAATATTTTGTTTATTTTTAATTGTAACAATATTTATGACCAGACTAAGTTTACATAAGTACTTCATGTAAAAATCAAACCCATGACCATCACGTATTATATTCTTCATAAATGCGCCGTGATGGTATTGAATATGTTAAAAAAGTAATAGATTTTTAATTTTTATATTTTATTCTAGTGATTTGTTTTAAAAAATAATATATTTTTTTAAAAGCTAAGCAAATTTTAGGTATGCTTTTGGATTTTGTACTTAATGTGAGTTATTTTGTGTATATATAAGATGATGTAAATAAACGTATTAAACGGTGGCAAAATCTACAAAAATAGACATTGATCTAAAAATGATTGCATTAACGACAACAAAAATGTAGTTATTTGAGAGGTAATTAATTTGTTATAGTTCGTCTTAATTTAAAAATCCTATAGGCTTGCTGCCTCCAAAGAGTAGATTATACCTTATAATATTTTTATACAAACCAAAACTACTTCCTTTTATTGTTACAATGTTATTTATTTGTAATTACAATATATGATATTAGTCTTGTACAAATACAATTGGTACAATGATAAATAAAAAAACTTGACAAAAGAAAAAAGCGTTTCTTTATTATACGTAAATTACCATAAGCTACCCTACGTACATAAACGACAGGAAAAAACGAATATAGTAATAGAATTATTAAATTAAAATATTTTATCGAATTATTCACACATATTTTGGTATTAAAAAATATATTTTAGAAAAGATGTTTTGAACAGTAAAGGAACAGTAGTCTGTGGTCAGTCAAAAATAAAACGTAATATGTGTGATTGATCCGGTTAAAATAGTTTCATTTAAATTAAATATAGAGACAAATCATTACACTTTTCACTATCGTCTAATTTTTACATTTGCAAGTCTACCATCAGGTAAGCATCAGCCTAATTAAGAATATGTGGTGTAAATTGTTTTCTAACGTCATAGCGCAGCGCGACAGAGCTTGAATATACACGACTTTTGTGATTACATTGAAATCATTTCCATTCTTCCGCTCTGGTAATACTATGACGCGGCGTTAAGTTTCGCCAGGCAAACCACAATATTCAGAAATTGGACGGAAAATGAATAACGGAGTTTGTTAAGACTTGGCTCTCTCTGCTTATCTTGCTTATATAGGGAGGTGACAGGATTTTTTTAATTAGATATCTTTATTCACATTCGTTGTTACATATCGTTAGTCATTTGGGCATTTCAAATATGCCGCTTTCTAGCAAAACTAAAGCTTGACGCTTTATGATGACGATATAATATTATTTTCTCGGACTAATAAGATACAGTACAGAAATGGGTTTCGCTGCCGTTTTTCAGCCCGCAGTGTACCGAAATTGGGCGGAAAAAGTTAAATGAAGTGTTTAAATGCTAAGTTATCCTTCATGATGTATATGGTGATGAGTAAAATTACAAAATTTTGCTAATAAAAAATAGACTGACTAGCTTCAAGAAAGACACCTGGTTATTGTCCGCCGTTGTTTTATTGCCCTTTATATAACTTCCTGTTCTGAAAAGGGGTTCAAAGTCATTCTTTAACGTATTAAAGTAATATAGTACTTATCTACTTTCAGCTGTATACGTTGTATCAAATAAGAAAAAACGCTTAATCAAGCTCAATGGTTACACGTACAGTGCAAGGAAAGGGACTAGTTGTAAAGTAAGGTGGATGTGTTCATCTCATCACGCTCGCGGCTGCAATGCTGTGATCCATACAATTGAAGATAATATTACATATGCAAAAGAACTTCATAATCATGCTCCGTCTTTAAGACATACAAATACTTAGCTTTTAAGGCTTATCTTCAAGATTAGCTTCAGTACGTGAAAATATAACAAATATAAACATAAAATATTTTGTTTTCATTTTTTATTTGAAAGATAAGAAACACCTACCTACATCTATCTACCAAATTTCATGTTTGTAGTTTATAGAAGTTGGCGATAGCGCTTAGACCTCCTTAATCCGGCCCTGTTAAAAAAACAGTTCTTAGTGTCCTATCTCCCAGCTAAATTTTCTGTTTGCACGTCGATGATGACTTCCTACATTTGAGAATACTATATTTATCTTAATGTGTGGAATTAAATGATGTTGATGCTCACTCTTAATTTATTGTAGAATTTGATTTTATCTTCTCAGCAGGACTACCTTAGTATAACAATAGTACATTTTCATGTGATGTCCGTGTCATTGATATAAATTTGAAATTTCTTGTACCTAATAACCTGATTGAGAAGAATATTATTGATTTTAATTTTAGATTTTAGTGAGATATACTTGTTCTTTGGGATAAAATTTTAATTAAGCATTTCTCGTTATAGTAATTCATTGCATACCATTCTTACTTTTATATTGCATTTTTTTATACAGATACTAAGACTTGAGTCAGCTTTACGCCTATTCCCTCATAGCAATGTGCTCAGAGAGAACCTAGTGTCAAGACGCTCCGTTCTTCATTTTCTGAACGAATGCTAAATCTCGTGGCGCTTCATCTGGTCGCCAGTGCGTAGAAATGAAAATAGTTTAAATATAATCATCCCCCGAGAGGAGATCGAACCCGTAATTATTGTGTATAGTCGTAAACAGGGACAATACTATGACCCATACCTTTATTGGCTTTTTGGAGGCCATAACATACGGTGTTATAAGCGTTACTTATTGTTCCTATCGTAAGTCTGTCACTTTTATGAAACATTAATTTATTTCTTACAGCTAAATTTGTTTTATCGCGAAAAGGAAGACGTATGGTGAAAGTAAATGGATACACGTACTCCCATTATTCAGGGAGTGGAACTAAAATCCGGTGGAAATGCTCAACCCATCAACCAGCAGGTTGTCGAGCAAGGCTGATTACTGCTTCAGATGAAATAATATTTATAGATGAACGCCATCACCATAAGATCCCGAGCAATTCCTAATTCTTAATACGTTGCAACTTGATTTTAATTTTAACTTTGCTTATGCGGCAAGTGGAGAAAAATAAAAATTGTTCCTCTCGCTTAATTTTTAATTTTTTTCCGCACACACAGTTCTCTACAACTAACACACTCAGTTCTCTGTTTATATCCCGAATTCGAGACATGGTGGTGGAACTCAACGCCGCGCATTCTCTTCTACTATGGTAGAAGAGAAAGCGTGGAGTTGAGCGGGGAAATGGTAATAATTTCAATATAATCAATACCTTGAGTGGAGATTGAACCTACTATTAATTAATCATAGTTATAACTTATAATGTTTTAAAGTGTTATTGGTACAAATTGGATGCGATATATTTTTTTATACAATTTTTTACACATACGTATCGTATTGAGAACTCGTTGAGTAGCTGTCAAATTCATTTTATTCATCAATGTTTAGTAAATGTACTTAGATGGTTTTAAGAAATAACTTTCTATAAAGACTTCATCTTCATGCCATTAAAGCTATAATTGAGGTAGATAATTTAAATGTTTTAGAACTAGTTTTACTTAAGCTCAAGTAAGAATGATTGCTTAATTATATTCAATATTAACTAAAAATAAAACGAAGTTCACAATTAATTATTTAAAATTTTGTTTCAGTCCAGTATGTATTATCTCAGAAAGGGAAAAAGTTGATTCAATTGAACGGATATACGTATTCAGCTACAAAGGCTATAGGCGTGAAGGTGAGATGGAAATGTTCTACACACCAGCATCGCGGATGCCATGCATCCATTCACACCATAGAAGATGTTGTAGTCAAGGTCAACGAAGGTCACTTTCACGGGCCTCCACAGCAAAAGGGTATTCCGTATAGTGACAAATATGGTCATCAATAAAAATGTAGTAAATCATTTGATGATTAATGGTTATTTTTTTAACATTATAGTCACACACTTAGGCTATTGGAAAGCATATTTTTAGAAAACTTATAAAACGCATGGTTCAGCGGTCAGAGCGGTTGGATAGTTTCCATGAGGCGCGGATTCGAATCCCGCTGCGTTCAAATTTTTATACGTTTTCTAAAAATATATTTTTCAATGGTTATGTTTTTGCTTGTAATGTTGTGATTATTATAATCAGACACTATTGTGTCTGATTATAAATGCGATTGAATGTGGGTTCGATCTACCATTTCGAGAAAAAAATATTTTTAAAAAAATTTAAAAAAATATTTCATTTCTTTGCTCTGGTAATAACACAAAGCGCGGTGTTAAGTTCCGTTACTCACACATAGCGTCTCAAATTCAAACGGAAAGTAAAGAACCCTCCGTTCTTTACTCCTCCTTTTCTCTCCTTTACTCCGTTTTAACACTATAACTTTTATTTCCTGATACCCTTTTTTGCGGGAAAAAAACGTTTTTTTTTCAATGAATGTATCATAAATATAGTAAGGTATTAAAAATAAAACAATTCTTCAAACTTATATATTTATTTTTTGATCCTACATTTCCATATGATGCGACACGACAACGAATAATATTATCTAGATGAATTCGGAATAAGGTTATGCGTTCGAATCCCAATTCAAGGTAATATTTATATTTCATTAATATTGTTGTTTTTCCAGTTTGCCTAAAACTATTCGCGGCGTCAAACACCGCGGCTCAACAGGCATTGCGTACAAAATGAGCCAAAAGTAGTCATTATTGACTAATCTAGTAAGCCTACTTCAGATTATTTCTGTCTACTAAAATATACGCGAAGATATATCAAGAGATATCATAGAAAATGCCCTAAGAACAGAAATATTGTTTTTCATTTTACGAACCTGTTAATTCACTATGAAATCTATTAGTATTTTCCATTGCGTATAAGCGGACAGGTAAAGGTAATAAGGGTGTAAATTGTAGACATCCATCGATTATTTTATTTGATGTTAACATTGTAAACTTGATATCAATGTGATTAGCTACATTTTTTTTGTGCATCAAATTCTTTATGATACTTTCGGAGTATTCATTTTCCATCTCAATGGTTAAGGCCAAAAAGATAAAAAGTTATTATATCTATAATGATAGTACTTCTTTCACTAATGAATTATCGCTTAGATTTGATTACCTGACATTGGCAATTGGCATTGACAAAAAAATTCAATATGTCAGTGAAAAAAATATTCAAGTCAGTGAAGCTACTTCCAAGTGTATCCTGAACAGATCCATGAAAAATTGAGAAATTAAATAGAACCTTCCATGTTGCGATATCTTAAAACCATATGGGGTCAAAGTGTCTATTTCCTTAAATAACCTGAAAGAATCCTTAAATAACCTGAAAGAATCCTTAAATAACCTGAATAAATCATTAAATAATCTGAATCCTTAAATAACCGTCTCTTTGTTCCGGCTAATCTCTGGAACGGCTGGACCAATTTAGACGAGCTGATGTAATAAGGCGTAACTTAAGCTACTATTATTTTAACTTAAGATACTAATTGTATCGAAGCGTATGAAGTCACAGGCTCAGCTAGTAAATTTTAATGGTAAATAAAAAACCTAAGAACTATATATTAACTTCAAGAAATAGAAATAAGTTAATACCTTTTATTATAGCAGTTAACTGTGAATGGACTATATCAGAAAGAGGAAAGCGAATGTTAAAGTGTGACGGCTATACATTTAGCCCAAGACCAGGTACCACTGTCAAGACGAGATGGAAGTGCTCAACCCACCAACCTCTAGGCTGCCGAGCAGTTGTCCACACTGTCGGGAATACGATATTGCTATTAAGAAACGAACACACACACCCACCACGCCAAAAACATATATGTCTATAATATTTAATGTATGCAAATAAAATTTTATACAACTTTTTGTTCACAATTTTATTTATAATGCCTAAGCCTACAATTCTATTATTATGTTAAGCAAATATTTCGCAGAAACTACAAATTGCAAATCCATTTTATTGTTACTTACGCTGAAATATAAACTAGATATAATAGAAAAGTGTATTTTTCAGTGGAATACGTTACATCGAAAAGGGGCAAGCAGCTTATAAAACTCAGAGGGTACACATATAATTCTACATCGACGACACAAGCCTTGGGCAAAGTAAGATGGCGGTGCTCTACACATTATACTCGAGGGTGCAGAGCGTATTTAATTACTGTAGCTGATGAAATTATTTGCTTTAACGAAACTCATGAACATACCAAGGCTATTAAAATATAAATATTATTAAAAAAATGACAGAAAATCTTATGTTTAGATCGTTTTTTATTTTCCATTGTAATATTAAGTCACTCATTTAATTACTAGCTTTTAGTGTATTCAACGGGGAATTAACAATAACCTTCGTAATTTTACTGCTTATCGATGTTCAACTGCAAAGATTCCGTGATCCTTCCGATCCTTCTTTTACCTTCTAATTGCAAAATTTATATCTATTTACATGTTCCTTTACCAAATAAAAAAGCTGATACTTTGTAAGTTGTTGTATAGAGAAATTCACTAACGCATCATTATTGAAATTAAAAAATGCGGATGATTATATGTAAAATAATTTAATTTCTCCGCTCTGGTATGTGTCTAGTAAACACCATTCAACAAGCAAAGTAACGATTTCGAATGGAAAGTGGAGAACTAAGTGTCTTGATACCAGATTCTCTCTGACTACCGGCTATGCGAGAAGAAGCCTGAAACCGAAAAAAACCTTTGCTCTATTGTAACGTAAAGAAAGGACAAACAAACAGACTTTTCCATTAACAATATTAATATGGATATGCTTGTCCATACAATTTTATTTCTTTATCTACATTTGCAGATTTGCATATTTTAGCAAATACTTTTGTTTGTTTTGTGATACTAATTAGAATATTTGGTTTGCAGGATCCTCTGAGGGACGACATCACATGTTCAAGCGTGGTAATAAAAAGAGGCGTTGTGGAGAATGTTACATCAAACTACGACTTACAATGGGCAGTGCGCTAGCTTCCAGTAAAGCTAGGAGAATCATCACTTATTGTGTACAATGTGAAAAATCTATGTGTTTGTCATGTTTTAATTTAAAGCACTTTCCTTGATTGTGTGTTTACAAGTTTAGACATTCCTTTTTTTTATGTGCAATATGCTGTTGGTATTAGCGGCTTAGGTCTAGCTCAAAGAGATTTGACCTTGGTCACCTTAAGGCTAACAGAGAGAGAGTTTGAAGCTCTGATCTCGGCTTCCGTACATAAACAGCTTTACTTTACTTTTCTCGACCCAAGTTAGGTAGGCTAGGTGGCTACCTACTGGATAGGGCTGTGTACACCCTATCAGTGTCAATAGGCTAGAAAGTCTTTATAAAATATTGATAGCATGAGAATGGTATAAACTCAACCCACCTCCATGTATGGATATGAAGAATTGTATTTAATTTAACAATTCATTGTCTACATCCGAAACAAGCAACATATGCAAAAGAGTTTAATAAAATAGTTGTAAGTAAGTTATTTCTTTGGGCAATATTATGATTACTTTGTATAGAAATGAGGTGAAACCAATAAAAGTTATGCTACTAGTTTTGGTTTTTCATTTCTTCACAGTAAGTGTGTAATATATGTATATGTTGAAATTACATATAAAATATTGTTTCTGTCGTGGCGCAGTGAGATATTAACATCTGACTAGAAACGCGATAATTGCTTCTTAGATCGTTACTCGGGGAAATTTCGGTTGAGACAAAGCACGGCGTCGACTTCTGCCACTCGCCCCACAATATCTCGAATGTAGACGCAAAGTGAAGAAGCGAGTATCTTCCCTCTACTAGGTGGAAAAAAACCGTGTAGCCTTCTGCTTAAGTATAGACAGCAAAATTTTAACAAGTCTCAAGCATTTGAGCAGGTTTCAAAATGTAATACGTTTATGTAATTTATTATACGGGCCATAACAATAAATATTACAATAAAATTTGATGAGTCTCCCATTGTCACCAAAAGATTGAAATTTTTTTAATTAAAAATAGTAAGGAAGCTTTGTAAAAAGTTTTTTACAAAAGCCGTAAAAATCATAAGGAAACTTCATCATAGCAGCGGATATGCACCGTAAAACTTAGTTAGCTAGGATTTCAAAGTGTTATTCAAAAGGCTCAAATAAAAATTTTACTGCCTTTTAATTTTTATTTTACTATTTATCCAATTTTATGATGTTGTTTTTAATTTATAGACGATTATCAATATGTTATATATCATTATTATCATACATCGAATTTAGGCAGAAAATGGAAAACGGATTGTCTTGACTCTATGCTATATCTGACTAAATGGGAAAAAACATGAAGCTTTATATAAAAATGTTTTAAACTTCAATAAAAAATATTTAATGTATTTCTTCAATTTTACATAATGATAATGTAAATCAGAAATACATAACATATATTCGATAAGTTATCTCTTTATATACCCTTCATTTTGATATCAAATTATTTTCAGCCTTGTACATTACATCCAAAAGAGGGAAGAAATTGGTTCAGTCAAAAGGATACACATATTACACAACCGGCCCTCAAGGAGGCAAAACAAGATGGCGGTGCTCTACACATTATCCACGAGGATGCAGAGCATTTATTATTACCGTTGAAGATACGATAGTAAGGTCTCGTGAAACTCATACACATCCCATTCTATATCAATAATAAGAAACTACCTGTTTGAAAGTAGTAGATATAGTATTGAAGATATAGAGTACTGTGAAGTTTAATGATGTTTCATATCTCAGCCCTTTACCTACTTAATGCGACCCTGTCGCAAAACTCAGTATGAACTACCTCCCTGCCAAATTTTATCTTTGTACGTCAAGTAGTTTTCGATATTTCGTAATGAGGGACATTTCCCTTTTATATATATATATATATGATTTATATTATTCGATTGTACACACTATGATTATCGTTTTAATATTATATATAATCTCTGTCAAACTGTTCGTTTTACATTTTATATCAAAGTGCGAGTGTAAATTAAGCTTTATGTAGAATAAAAATAGATTATTTAATACAATAAATGATTTGAATGATACTAATGTTGTATTATTCACCTTTTTAAATTATACTAGAGGCCTTCTTGATGGGTAAATCACATGTATGTCACTTGGTACAAAGGTGCATGTAATTTCTGAAAAAGGTACCCAAGGTTTTTAAGTCGACATCATCTCTTTACAAACATCACATATGGATGAATGTCGTAGTAACAATAGCTAATTGTTTACGCCTAGGTCAATAAAATTATATAACAATGATAGGTTTGATGAACATAGGTTTTACCATACTTAAGTTTTATCATTCACTATACAATATTTCTAATATGCGGAAAGTGAAGAACGGAGACCTTTAACTTTTAGTTCTCTGTCACAAAATACATGAAAAAAGAAATGCATAAAAGTTAAAACTAGTAGAAACAAGCAATTCTAATTTCAGTTGTGTGACATGAAAATAATATAACAATTATCGTTTCTTACAGTGAAGTATATAACGTCAAGGAAAGGCAAACGATTGATAGAATTTCGAGGATACACCTATCATGAACCAGCAATGAAAAAATTAAGAAAAAGATTTGTAACAATAAATAACGATAAATCAGAAAAAAGATGGCGCTGCTCAACCCACTATCCTAAGGGATGTAGAGCCTTCCTTATTACAGTGGGAGATGTTATTGTAATGTTACAAGAAAAACATACACATTAAATGGAATATATATTTACATTGTATGTACGCTATGAGAACCAGATGAACGTATTTGCATAAAAATATATGAACATCTTTTTATTTCATGGTAAAAAGACCGGTTGGCGGTGTCTTTGTGCCTGCGAAACCCGAATGTCGGTGAGCAGTTAAGGTCTAAGTGTTGTTTGAGATGCCGGCAACACCTTCGCAAGCAGCCATATGTTATATTTTCAGCTTCAAACAGAACCACTCCGAACGGAGTGTCTTGGTACATTATGCTTAATTTTCTTTTGTTATTGGTACTTTATTTATATTAACAAGAAGGTAACATTTTAAGGGGCGAATTTTCAAAATTTTTTTCTCCTGTAAAATTAATTAAATGCAATACATTCATCTGGTTTTTACACCTCAAAATCTTGTGTAATTGCAATTACTTACTATAATCGTAAAGCCAGGCGTGATATGTGAGAGAGGTGAGATGGGAGTGAGTCAGACGGTGTCCCACGATGGGTGTAACGAATGAAATAAATGGATATAACTATGGAGCTTTTATATGTATGTATATATATATATCATTTATGACAAAACTGTTAAGTTTAAAAGAAGAAACAAATATTTTTTATAAAAATGTTACATACGATTAATCTTTTGTCTAAAAGCTTCCACTCTAAAAATCTTGTGCCAAAATTATTTACTTAGTGATAATATAGCAATATTTGAAGGTAAAGCTCTTAGTATTAAACCATATTCACATTAAATTACAAACTAAAAATATATATTTAGTACAAAAAGAAGGTGTGAATTTTACCTATGTTTAATAAATATGGTATATGAAATATTTTTTTTTAAATAAATTTCGTATGGACACTTTAAGATGCTTTTTTTATTTTCACGCGAATTTCGCTGTTTATTTGCGAGATAAATATCTTGCAAAAAAAAAAAAAAAAAAAAAAAAAAAAAAAAAAAAAAAAAAAAAAAAAAAAAAAAAAAAAAAAAAAAAAAAAAAAAAAAAAAAAAAAAAAAAAAAAAAAAAAAAAAAAAAAAAAAAAAAAAAAAAAAAAAAAAAAAAAAAAAAAAAAAAAAAAAAAAAAAAAAAAAAAAAAAAAAAAAAAAAAAAAAAAAAAAAAAAAAAAAAAAAAAAAAAAAAAAAAAAAAAAAAAAAAAAAAAAAAAAAAAAAAAAAAAAAAAAAAAAAAAAAAAAAAAAAAAAAAAAAAAAAAAAAAAAAAAAAAAAAAAAAAAAAAAAAAAAAAAAAAAAAAAAAAAAAAAAAAAAAAAAAAAAAAAAAAAAAAAAAAAAAAAAAAAAAAAAAAAAAAAAAAAAAAAAAAAAAAAATAAAAAATGCGGATGATTATATGTAAAATAATTTAATTTCTCCGCTCTGGTATGTGTCTAGTAAACACCATTCAACAAGCAAAGTAACGATTTCGAATGGAAAGTGGAGAACTAAGTGTCTTGATACCAGATTCTCTCTGATTACCGGCTATGCGAGAAGAAGCCTGAAACCGAAAAAAACCTTTGCTCTATTGTAACGTAAAGAAAGGACAAACAAACAGACTTTTCCATTAACAATATTAATATGGATATGCTTGTCCATAGAATTTTATTTCTTTATCTGCATTTGCAGATTTGCATATTTTAGCAAATACTTTTGTTTGTTTTGTGATACTAATTAGAATATTTGGTTTGCAGGATCCTCTGAGGGACGACATCACATGTTCAAGCGTGGTAATAAAAAGAGGCGTTGTGGAGAATGTTACATCAAACTACGACTTACAATGGGCAGTGCGCTAGCTTCCAGTAAAGCTAGGAGAATCATCACTTATTGTGTACAATGTGAAAAATCTATGTGTTTGTCATGTTTTAATTTAAAGCACTTTCCTTGATTGTGTGTTTACAAGTTTAGACATTCCTTTTTTTCATGTGCAATATGCTGTTGGTATTAGCGGCTTAGGTCTAGCTCAAAGAGATTTGACCTTGGTCACCTTAAGGCTAACAGAGAGAGAGTTTGAAGCTCTGATCTCGGCTTCCGTACATAAACAGCTTTACTTTACTTTTCTCGACCCAAGTTAGGTAGGCTAGGTGGCTACCTACTGGATAGGGCTGTGTACACCCTATCAGTGTCAATAGGCTAGAAAGTCTTTATAAAATATTGATAGCATGAGAATGGTATAAACTCAACCCACCTCCATGTATGGATATGAAGAATTGTATTTAATTTAACAATTCATTGTCTACATCCGAAACAAGCAACATATGCAAAAGAGTTTAATAAAATAGTTGTAAGTAAGTTATTTCTTTGGGCAATACTATGATTACTTTGTATAGAAATGAGGTGAAACCAATATAAGTTATGCTACTAGTTTTGGTTTTTCATTTCTTCACAGTATAGTGTGTAATATATGTATATGTTGAAATTACATATAAAATATTGTTTCTGTCGTGGCGCAGTGAGATATTAACATCTGACTAGAAACGCGATAATTGCTTCTTAGATCGTTACTCGGGGAAATTTCGGTTGAGACAAAGCACGGCGTCGACTTCTGCCACTCGCCCCACAATATCTCGAATGTAGACGCAAAGTGAAGAAGCGAGTATCTTCCCTCTACTAGGTGGAAAAAACCGTGTAGCCTTCTGCTTAAGTATAGACAGCAAAATTTTAACAAGTCTCAAGCATTTGAGCAGGTTTCAAAATGTAATACGTTTATGTAATTTATTATACGGGCCATAACAATAAATATTACAATAAAATTTGATGAGTCTCCCATTGTCACCAAAAGATTGAAATTTTTTTAATTAAAAATAGTAAGGAAGCTTTGTAAAAAGTTTTTTACAAAAGCCGTAAAAATCATAAGGAAACTTCATCATAGCAGCGGATATGCACCGTAAAACTTAGTTAGCTAGGATTTCAAAGTGTTATTCAAAAGGCTCAAATAAAAATTTTACTGCCTTTTAATTTTTATTTTACTATTTATCCAATTTTATGATGTTGTTTTTAATTTATAGACGATTATCAATATGTTATATATCATTATTATTATACATCGAATTTAGGCAGAAAATGGAAAACGGATTGTCTTGACTCTATGCTATATCTGACTAAATGGGAAAAAACATGAAGCTTTAAATAAAAATGTTTTAAACTTCAATAAAAAATATTTAATGTATTTCTTCAATTTTACATAATGATAATGTAAATCAGAAATACATAACATATATTCGATAAGTTATCTCTCTTTATAGCCTTCATTTTGATATCAAATTATTTTCAGCCTTGTACATTACATCCAAAAGAGGGAAGAAATTGGTTCAGTCAAAAGGATACACATATTACACAACCGGCCCTCAAGGAGGCAAAACAAGATGGCGGTGCTCTACACATTATCCACGAGGATGCAGAGCATTTATTATTACCGTTGAAGATACGATAGTAAGGTCTCGTGAAACTCATACACATCCCATTCTATATCAATAATAAGAAACTACCTGTTTGCAAGTAGTAGATATAGTATTGAAGATATAGAGTAATGTCGCAAAACTCGTTTTAAGCTAGTTCGCCTACTAAGTATGAACTACCTCCCTGCCAAATTTTATCTTTGTACGTCAAGTAGTTTTCGATATTTCGTGATGAGGGACATTTCCCTTTTATATATATCGATATATGATTTATATTATTCGATTGTACACCCAATGATTATGGTTTTAATATTATATATAATCTCTGTCAAACTGTTCGTTTTACATTTTATATCAAAGTGCGAGTGTAAATTAAGCTTTATGTAGAATAAAAATAGATTATTTAATACAATAAATGATTTGAATGATACTAATGTTGTATTATTCACCTTTTTAAATTATACTAGAGGCCTTCTTGATGGGTAAATCACATGTATGTCACTTGGTACAAAGGTGCATGTAATTTCTGAAAAAGGTACCCAAGGTTTTTAAGTCGACATCATCTCTTCACAAACATCACATATGGATGAATGTCGTAGTAACAATAGCTAATTGTTTACGCCTAGGTCAATAAAATTATATAACAATGATAAAAACATAGGTTTTACCATACTTAAGTTTTATCATTCACTATACAATATTTCTAATATGCGGAAAGTGAAGAACGGAGACCTTTTAGTTCTCTGTAACAAAATACATGAAAAAAGAAATGCATGAAAGTTAAAACAAGTAGAAACAAGCAATTCTAATTTCAGTTGTGTGACATGAAAATAATATAACAATTATTGTTTCTTACAGTGAAGTATATAACGTCAAGGAAAGGCAAACGATTGATAGAATTTCGAGGATACACCTATCATGAACCAGCAATGAAAAAATTAAGAAAAAGATTTGTAACAATAAATAACGATAAATCAGAAAAAAGATGGCGCTGCTCAACCCACTATCCTAAGGGATGTAGAGCCTTCCTTATTACAGTGGGAGATGTTATTGTAATGTTACAAGAAAAACATACACATTAAATGGAATATATATTTACATTGTATGTACGCTATGAGAACCAGATGAACGTATTTGCATAAAAATATATGAACATCTTTTTATTTCATGGTAAAAAGACCGGTTGGCGGTGTCTTTGTGCCTGCGAAACCCGAATGTCGGTGAGCAGTTAAGGTCTAAGTGTTGTTTGAGATGCCGGCAACACCTTCGCAAGCAGCCATATGTTATATTTTCAGCTTCAAACAGAACCACTCCGAACGGAGTGTCTTGATACATTATGCTTAATTTTCTTTTGTCATTGGTACTTTATTTATATTAACAAGAAGGTAACATTTTAAGGGGCGAATTTTCAAAATTTTTTTCTCCTGTAAAATTAATTAAATGCAATACATTCATCTGGTTTTTACACCTCAAAATCTTGTGTAATTGCAATTACTTACGATAATCGTAAAGCCAGGCGTGATATGTGAGAGAGGTGAGATGGGAGTGATTCAGACGGTGTCCCACGATGGGTGTAACGAATGAAATAAATGGATATAACTATGGAGCTTTTATATGTATGTATATATATATATCATTTATGACAAAACTGTTAAGTTTAAAAGAAGAAACAAATATTTTTATAAAAAATGTTACATACGATTAATCTTTTGTCTAAAAGCTTCCACTCTAAAAATCTTGTGCCAAAATTATTTACTTAGTGATAATATAGCAATATTTGAAGGTAAAGCTCTTAGTATTAAACCATATTCACATTAAATTACAAACTAAAAATATATATTTAGTACAAAAAGAAGGTGTGAATTTTACCTATGTTTAATAAATATGGTATATGAAATATTTTTTTTTAAATAAATTTCGTATGGACACTTTAAGATGCTTTTTTTATTTTCACGCGAATTTCGCTGTTTATTTGCGAGATAAATATCTTGCAAGCGAAATGGCCTATTGTTAAGACGCCTCGTTTTCTACTCTTTAATCATTATGGAGAAATAGAATTAACATTGGACCCGTACTCGCGCCTCTCCGAAATCGTCGTAGACTTCTTTCAATGGTACACACCTAAATAATTTAAGAATAGTTTTTTTCTGTCAATCTTTCCTAACTTATATGGTTCGTACTTTGTTTTTAAAAAGAGTGCATTTTTAAATAATTGTTTAACAGTTACACGTATTTATATTAAATTATATTATTTCAAACACATACGTATTTTCTCTCCCCCCTCGGCCATCGCAGTATAGACGGGTGTTACATATCTTATTTTACTTTTAATATTCAATAATTCTCAAATAAATCACAGCGTTGTGCCATGCTTACATAAAACTTGAAGAGGTCACGGAATGCTGACGTGAAAAAAGGGCCAATATGTTTTATGAGACTCCAGTGCTAAGTTCTTAAGTCGCTACCTGCGAAACGGCGTATGCAACTAGCCTAATATTCAATTTTAGGTATTTGCAGTCACGCCGTTTCTAACAATTATCTCCCAACGGTAAGCGAAATAAGCCTACATATATTTATTTCATCAGTCTCAGTAGCGAAATCTGGAGTTATGATATGGACGATTGCCTAAAGTTAACTCATAGTACGGGGCCCACTTTTAAAATAATATCACAAAACATCAGAAGCATATCGTGCAATTTTGATTCTTTTCATGTTTTATTAATGCGGGATGTTATAATCTTGACTAAATACTGGCTTTTCTCGTCTCACCTAGTTCCCCCTTTAGACAATTATAAATCTGTAGTCATTACGCGTAATTTAAGCCAAAATAACGATGTATCCGTTTACTATAAAAAAAAATTAAATGTAATTTCTAATGAACCTGTTATATCTGAAGAACAAGTTAATAACAATACTATTGTCATTGCTATGTATAGACCGCCTGCTATTAGAGATACTTCAATTTTCTTATCATCGTTGGACATATTACTAAAAAAATGTTCGAAATATTATCTTGGCAATTGATATTAATATTGGTATTGGTATATTCAATAAAGCGATCACTCACGTTCACACACATATTAGGACCTACTTGAGCTGCATGGTTTCTTTACCCATGCGCATCCAATCCTGGTAGGACCACATTGTTCTGAAAACTCGCTTATCTTCATTTTTTTCGCGTTGTTAAGACTGCTATTACCGATCACGACTCAGTTATTTTCTTCCTTAACTTCAAGCTTAAAGTTCTTTTAAAAATAAGTTCAGTAATATTATAAACAGAATAATGATCTGGATGCTTCAATGAAATCTCTTGATATTTCTCCCATGTACAAATATTGAGATTAACCTCGCTACAAAATTTCTTCTATCCAAAGTAACGAACGCATTAGCTTTAATACATACATACTAAATTAGTTAAGGTTTTAGATCTCACAAAGTCAACAAGTGACGTAGTCTTTTAAGCCAACTAACTTCATAGTAACAAATCTGGATAGAAAAAGGAAGATTTTATCTGTTCTAGATCTAGCGAAAACCTTTGACACTGTCTCTATTCTTATGCTCATTTGGAAGCTTAAATGCCTGGGGTTACGTAAAACTCCACTAAATCTTCTTTCAGATTATCTGAGGGTACCAAAGGGAGGTACCAAAGAGCTAAGATTGGGGACTTAATCAGGGTAGTATTTTTGGTCCTACTCTCTTTCTTAGCTACGTCAATGATCTATGTAACCTACAGCTAAAAAATGGTAAATTCATAGCAAAACCCTTTTTTTTTGTGCTAACTAACTGATGGAACAGTTAATGAGTGCCTCAAATAAAATTAAATTATATCCATTTCTCCAAATCGACAAATTCTAATTGTATATCTCCTATGCCTCTGGTCGTCCATTCCTGTAACTGTTCTTGTACGTTCTCTTAAAAAAAGTTATGTAATGAAATACACACATAAATTTACAACTTCTTTGCTTACAAAATATACATTCTCTCACAATAGCTTTTTCTGTTCGCTTTGGTTGATACGTTTTGGTGATATATTTTTTATGATCAAGCTTTGTGAGAAGAAATAAAGATATTTTAATTATTATTTCGTAGTTAGATAGAGGGAGGAGCTCGGATAGTGGAGGCAAGCATTAATGCACATTTTAATAGGGCTCTTAAGTGTACACTTGGGTCGCAAATCCCAGGCACTGCTCCAAACTTCTCTCTCTGCATCGCGATGGGCACCCGTACGGTGGAATGTTAAGAAGTTTGTTCTAAAAATATAAAATTTCATATTAAAATCAAAAACGCTTAATTAATTAAAAATATTTATTTTCAGTGGAATATGTACTATCTCAAAAGGGAAAAAAACTTATAAAAATGGAAGGTTTTACATTTTATTCAGCTTCCACGAACGGATTGAAAAAAAGGTGGCAATGTTCAACGCACTATCCGCATGGATGCAGGGCTTTTATTGTTACTGTGGAAGATGAAATCATTACATATAATAATCATCATATACATTAGATAAATAAATAGCCGATACAATAATTTATTGCACATAACAACACAGATATAAATTATATATATATATATATATATAATATTTCATCATTATCGGCTTAGAAATTGGGCGTGATGATATTACAGACAGACAGATAAAACTTTCGCATTTATAATATTAGTATGGATTGCAGCATGAAAAGGCGACCTTAAAATGATCTCGTACAGGTAACCTTAGGCACAAGCATTTTAATTCATAAAATGCAAAATAAATAATAATAAGTAAAAATAAATATATTACAACATTAGTTAGAATTGTAGTGTAATTTTATAATACTACAATAAAATAAAATATGTAAAAAATTATAAAGAGACAGAGATAACCGTCACTAGTACCACATCAGTTTTTTCCTTCATTATGTATAAAAAAAGTATTTTATTATAAAGTATTAGTAGTATAAAGAAGCACATTTGCGTATCTTCAATTTTAACAAGATATATAATATTCTTTTTGTACGTTAAATTATTGTATATGTACTGAATTTTGTTACAGTTTTAAAATTAATTAACATCTTGAACTAAGGGAAATTTATAATCAAACTAAACTCATATTACAAATAAATCAGATATTTCATACAAAATTCTATTATTAAATTACCAATATTCAACTTATTAGACATAAAATAAGTCTAAATTGAATTCAAATATATTTAAATACTTGAAAAATCTTACAAAGCTACAAAAATCCTATTTTTCAGGTCCAACATTTGGCGTTACATCAAGAGGTGCCCGTGTAATATGTATAGCTGGCTACAAATTCCTTAGGCAATGCGAATTGGGACAGAAAACTCGATGGTGGTGTGGGTCCCATTACAACAAGGGGTGTAGGGCAGTAGTGTATACTATTGGATGTCATATTATAAAAGTCAAAAATATTCACACTCATCCACCTCCACTGAATTTATGAAATATCCTGAAGGAGAATAAGGACTATATCACTGAAGCAATGATATTTTAAATAATTATATATGTTTTGGGAAAACGTTCGTATTGTAATTATATTTGTTATATAAATTGGACAGCTTTACAGATTATTGTACTCTTTTTTAATAAACTTTGATATATGTGTAATATATTATTGTAGTAATCAGTAACCGTTCTTTCCCTTCTTTTCTTTTGTATTACCAAATTAATTACAAAGAAAACTTATTATAAAATATTATTAGTTTAAAAACATATAAATATTTAATTGCTTCATTGGTATAAAAAAATGTTAACTAATTTATTGTATAAAGCTAGGAATATTCTACGGAATCAGTAATATATTGGTACAAAAACGTAAATTATAATTTTGTTAAGAATTAACTGAAATTCATAGTAATTTATGTTAAAGGATAAGTTTGAAATATATAAATGTATATGTTTATATAGCGTGTGTAGAATAATCTATTCGACAAGCTTTAGACGATTTAATGATATTTACACAATTTAAACAAAGCTCTTTTAACCGAATTATTCATATACATTTTGATTTTTGAAAATACGTTTTAGAAAATCCGACGTTTTGAACAATTTACACCGTAGTCACAGGTAGGCTGACTGATCGACCATTTAAAACAAAACAGTTTCATTTGAAAAAAACGCCCTGCTTTTCCCTTAATGGGTGATTTACCCAAAAACACTTCAGTTAAATCATAAATCTATTTATAAGGTACAAAAGTTATATTCTTAATAGTAGTCTTATTACTTACTACTTAATATAAGTTAAATGTAAAATAGTAATAGAATTATTACTGATTCATAATGTTCCAGTGTTTTATTATTTCTTTGATATTCAAGAATTAATTTTATTATTTCTATACATTTTATTACAATACACGAGTCGTAATTATATTAAATATAGATTCATGCATTTATGATCTAGTGTCAAGACAAGACTCCGTCTTCCGCACGATATGAAGATATTGTGTGATGAGTGACGGAGCTCAACACCGTGCTCTGTCCTACCAGAGCGGGGAAATTAAATAATTTAAATATAATAATTTATCCGAGTGTTGATCGAACACATTACCATCGCGTTTGCTGTGAAACGCTGTCACAGAGCCACGGTGGCCTGAAATATAGTTTTAAGTTTTTTACATGGAGTGTTTTATCCTTATATATTTATATTATATTCATGTATTTTGGGGTCACAAGAATAAAACTTTACATATGAACATTGGGTGGATATCACTTGTACCTGTAGAAAATAAAACACCTGTATATATAATTTATTTGTGAAGAAATAATTAGAAAAATGTTAAAAAAAACAAATATAATAAATAAAAATATAAATTATTTTACATACTATAACCGCTTTTTTTGTTGAATTGTGATCTTTGTATGTAAACTAATTTATGCAACACCATTAAACACACATTTTTTTATCGTGAGGAAACCCGTTACGGATTGCCCGATTGATGTCTGAGACGGATTATATGGGACTCCGGACCGGCCCCTCCTCGACTGGCACTAGCCGAAGCCACGGGAACGCGAGTCTTCCGTGAACCTACCACATGTTTATATATGCAAGTGCTGTTTTTGTTTTTTTTTTTTTTAAATATATTTTATATTATATTTTCTCAAACTTGTGAATAATCGTTGTATTAGATATTTCGCTTACGCTTTCTTTGTTAGATATTACGCTTACGCTTTTTTCCGCATAGCAGGGTAGTCAGAGAGAGGCTAGTCCTAGACATTAGACTCCGTTGTAGACATTACGTGTTGAGCGGCAGAACGTAACGCTTTGCTTTATTTTGTAGCCAGAACGGAACAATGAAAATAATTTAAATATAATATAATAATTCCCCCAAATGGGAATCGAGTTACTTTTATTGGCCAGATATTGATGTTTACTTAATCACTAAGTGAGCTGACTGTTCACAATAAAAAGATATAAACGATTATAAATTATTATTATATATAAATGAATACATGATTTTGGGCCTATAAGAATGACTTTTGCATGGTTTCAAACGGTCAGTTATGAATATTTAAAATAAGAAACATTGTCAATTTACAGGTAATAATAAACAAAATTTATATATTTGCTAAGGGTCAGATAAGGACGCGCTGTGCCATCTGCTACGCAAAATTGCGACTTTCAATGAGCGCCGTACAGGCTGGAAGGAAAGTTAAAAAAATTATGACTAGTTGTGTGTAATGTGTAAGCAAGCCATGTGTTTCAAATGTTTTAAAGAACTTTTGTACTGTTTAAATGCTTTAACGTGATGTGTGATGCAATAAATTTGGATGACCACACGTAGTTTGTATTTTATTGAGCAATTCCTGGCTATTAACATCATATTGTTAAAACAACTAGCGACCCGCTCGCGGCTTTGTCCGCGTGAAATATTTTGGCCTATATAAAATTTCGTCACTATCGGTTCAGCGGTTTGACTGTGAGGACGTCACACAGGGCTACTTTCGCATTTATAATATTAGGATGGATATATGTAACTAAAATAAAAGAAACTAAAAATATTAAATTATATATATTCATCAATATCACGTATATATAGATAGCAATGAACTTTATTTCGTAATTATAGCTCAATTTGTATATCAATAAGTATATACTCAATACGTATACTCTTTTAGGTCAAAAAAATCAGAACCGTCCTCTTTGACCCCTCTCTCAAGAAGCCTTGCATTTTTCAAAGTTATCGAGCACCCTCATCCCTCACCCCCGGTGTCGCTGTCATTTAATTAAGACATTAATAATTTTACCATAAACTAGACATCGTTTCTTAGTCAAGTTACAACACCAAACCATTATAACCATTTTTGCCAATAATTTATTTGTATGTATTTTGATTTCATACTTCAACTCTTCTCAAAGTTATTAATTTATAGCACGCATTAATAATAAATTCTCATAAAGAATGAATCTTCACAAAAAGCTTACGAAGTTTTTTTCAATTCATAAAACCCCTTTTCTGCCTTAAAAAGATATAAACGGATGTAGGTTTGAGTCTAGAAATTAAGACATACATAATACATATATTATTTTTTTTAGCTGATATATATTTATATACATATATATATATATATATATCAGCTAAAAAGATAGATTAAGTATATTTGACTATATCTACATAAGACAATTCTCTAGGTGCAATTTTCACGACATCCAGCAGAGGCGCGCGAATCATCGTTATATCGGGGTTTAAGTTCGTGAGACACCAGCGGATTGGACAAAAAACAAGATGGTTTTGCGGCTCTCATAACAGACTTGGTTGCAGAGCTAGTCTATATCTGAATGATGCGCAAGAAATTATTAGTTGTAATAACCAACACAACCATTCCCCACCTGCCGTCTTATAATAATGTACTTGTAAAGAAAAATAGTTTTTTTAAATTTATGTTCTCTATTTTTTTAGTAGCGGTTTAGTGTTTTATTATTCTAGTACTGTCCTTTTTATATTAATTATATACAAAGTAGTGTATTATAGTTTGTATGTGCATATGCTGTGTGTTAAAATAAGTAAAAAATATAATAATTTGCATAACTTATTTCATTTTAATATTTGAAAGTAAAGATGCCCTTACTTGTTCTACTAGCCCCTTGACTCCTAAAATACGCGTTACCTTAGCAACGTGTAGTCACTTTATGTAGTCACTTAATACAAAATTGTAAGTCAAACACATGATGTTGACAGATGATATGTGTGTGATAATTTTTTATTAGCTTAATGCATTTGTAATATTTTTATTTATAATAAAAAATATTGAAAATTTGCAATTTTTCTATATAGAAACTATATTTCAGCATCGTTATAAGGGTGAATGCACACATATCCGATGTAAAGAATGGGCGTGTATTGAAGTCTGAAGTCAGCTGTATGTGAGCATACAACGAATAAACCCAACCACTACATCAGGTTTGACAAGCCTCATGTTCTCGGGATAGGAAATATATTTTTAGATCATTCCAGAAATATATCCGCAAAGCTAGTTTCACCTTCACATTGTCAACTACTATTGCAATATCAAAGGAGTATTTTGTTAAAAAACCTTGGATCGAGAGGAAACCAGCTAAATGTAGTTTTTAACCAGCTAAATGGAAATTTACCTAAAATATTAAAATATCTTACATTTTTTTTGTTATTTCTAGACATTATCCTAACCACGACATCGATAGGCACGCCTATGCTGACTGTAGGAGGCTTTAAGTTCTACAGACGTGCCTTATCTTGTGGCGGAATAAAGGCGAGGTGGATATGTGCATCTCTTCGCAGAAAGAAATGCAAGGCTTTCGTAGTTACGTTTGAAAATCAAATTGTAAAAATGGTTGCTAATCATAACCATTTGCCACCAAAGTAAATGGCTATTATTTTATTTGGCTGTAATTTTAATTTTATATAAGTTTTTTTTTTAATTAGACACGTTTTCAGCAAAGCGGGTTTGGGAAAGAAAATCTAGTCACAATACATTCCAATTTCTACAATCTGTATATTTCAGAAACAGTGCATATTGAGTAGCGGGACCGGGCACCGTGTATTAACTTATCAGGTCAGAAATTGAAAATATATATATATTAACATTTCATCGAGTGAAGTTATGGATTCGTGATAAATTCGCGATAAACATAATATTCTGTATTATTATTTAATAGGCTATTACTATCATTAATTTACTTAAAATGTCAATATTGTCAGTCCTATAACAAGCTACCATTGGTTTCGAAGGCAGCCTGCTGTGAACAGACGGCGAATACTCAACAGTTGCTCTTTTCAAAAAAAAAATTAAAATAATTACACAACCAACTGTGGTTATTATATTATCCTCCCTACTCAGCGTCAGCAGCATTTAATTCTACATATTAACGTCAGTATAGTATTCTTGGACCGAATTACTTTCCTCAAAAATGTACTAATGTTTCAATCTAAACTTTAAATTGTTCAAATGGAAAGTCTGAAATTATTTCTGGTATTTTATTAAATATACAAGCCTTTTGACATAAGGAATTTCGCCTAATCTTGCTCTCGCTGCTCGCTTACGTCTGACTGAAGCTGGCAGGTGATGACAAGTAGCTCATTCAAGTATCGAAATCAGAGTTATTCCTAAGAGCAGAGCCAGTTAAGTTAACAATTTAATTATGAGACTTAAGTTAAACTTCTGTCTCTTCACATTGGGCATAGTAAATTCTATAGGAACATTTTTTTTACAGTTTTGCTATACATTAAGTTTTACAGTTAGTTAAGTTTTACCTTATAACTGCGATACGCGACGGCGTTGAATGACATTGAAATAGGACATGAAAAGCTAAGTATAAATACTGTCGGTATTTAAAGCAATAACTTCCAGTTTAATATTAAGAGTAGCCAATATAATTTAATATTTCAAAATTGTATTAAGTTATAGTATACGTTGTCATAGTGCTTTTGGATAATCACGAATGCAAATCCTACCCACTGAGATTTTTATATTTAAAAGTTTCTGAAAAGGCGAAAAGCCGGCATTATAAAATAAAATACAGGGATATAATTAAAGTGTACAAAATTAAACGAATATTACGAACGAACTTAAAAAACCATTATTGCTTCACAGATCGAAGGGGTATATACGTAAAATGTAAATCTTTAAAAGTATTTAAATATATTTAATTTATATTTAGAAGAAACTTAATGTATAAAAATATATAAAGTTATAAATTCTTAGCTGCAAGAGTGACTAATTAGTTTTCTTCCAAGTAGATTAAGCACCTACTTGGACGAAAACTTTAATTAAGTTACATAATTTGTTATAAGTAATTAATATACTCGTAATTAAAGAATATTTACGTATTTTTTAGCATAAGGTAAGGGAAAAATCCCAAATATCCTGAGTCTCAAGACACTTTGTTCTCCACTTTCCGCACGAATCCGAGACATTATGCGTGATGAGAAGTGGAACCATTGCCTTGTCACCAGAGCGGAGAAATGAAAATAAGTTAAAAATAATCATTCCCCCGAGTGACGCTGTCACATTACGCCACTATGGCCTCAATAATATATATTTTATGTACAGAAATAAAATGTAATATATAAAATAAGAATTGTTAACCATAAGTTATCCTTCACGCCTCTAGATTTATATCCTTTTTACCTCAAAATATTCTTATTATCTTATTTAGCAATTATTAAGCATTCGGACTTTGTAATTTTGTAACTTGTTTGAATAAATAATAGTGTAGGTAAAAGTACAAGTTTTTTTTCTTGGGTAAGGATTGGATACTTCTATGGATGGCTTTTACACATGATTTAATGCACCTCTTGCATATAAATAATTATAAACCTTAGACCCATATTTGTTGGTCACTATGATATTTTTTTCTTGCTATATAATAAAATTATTATAACAGTATTGGTAAAGTTTTTATGATATTGTATTAGATATTTGTATATATATATATATATATATATATATATATATATATATATATATATAATTATAAATAAAAATTTTACTATAAAATATTGATATATAGTTGTAATTGTTGAAATTACGTCAGTATTGGCACTACAGTATAACCTAACTTTTCAGTTGCAGTCTTCGAAGTATCATCGCGGGGTGGCACTATAATAGTAATAGATGGATATAGATTTAGTAAACATAAGCTTTCTGGTGTAAAAACTCGATGGCACTGCGCTAGTCATAAGAGTCGCGGGTGCAAAGCCTCAATGTTTACTATAGAAGAGGAGATCGTAGCTTGCAATAATAATCATCATCATGAAAGACCTAAGAAAGTGTATTCTAAGTATATATAATTCTCAACGGATTTGTAATATTAGTTATTAAGTAAAAAGGACAGAAATATGTGAAATTATTTGTATATACGTAAATGCATATCAACACACATATATTTCAATATATAGAATAACTAATACACAAAGTAGAATTATTTAGAATCTAATATGACTAACGAAGCATCTGTATTTTGGAATGTAACTATTTTTAACTAATTCGAAATACATTTTAGAAATCCAACGTTTCGACCACACTATACAGTAGTTCATGGTCACAAGACTACCTACACAGTCTACCTGTAGCTACGGACTACTTAAAAATAGTTTCATTACATAATGTGTAAAAATCGCGAAAGCCAAAGATCGATTTAAACCTACTCTCAGTGTATGCAATATAATATGTATAAAAATGTTGACCATCATGGATCATAAAGAAAGCAGTCTCATTGACTGTGGGTTTGATACCTATTTCAAGAAGTGAATATATTTATTATGTCTATTTCTCTCGATTTCGGGCGGAAAATGGCGAACAGAGTGTCTTGATACAAGTTTATTTTTAAGGAAAAGCGTGAAGCTGCTCAAATGTTTTCTCGGTTTGGTGAAATACCATATAAGGAATACGGTCTAAAATTAAAATAGTGTATAAAATATAGTAAAGAATTGTATTTAAAAGATTTTCTGTCTACTAATATTTTAAAAATATTCTTAAAGATTGTTGAATTTATTAAGCTTACGAAATATTTTGCTTATATAAAATTTCGCAAAATCTATTTGTCATTTAAAAATGTACAGTGTAATAAATGTTACCGTATAAAAAAATTCTATTAATTAATATTTCTTAATTTTTACAGTATTCAAAAATTATAAAATTATATGAACTATAGCTATATAATATAACTTTTCAGTTAGCGCAGTGTTCCAATCGTCTGTACGAGGCGGTAGAGTAATAGTCATAGATGGATACACGTTCAGTCGACATAGGAGATCCGGTATAAAAACTCGATGGCATTGTGCAAGTCAGAAACGCCACGGCTGCAAAGCCTCGCTTTACACTATAGAGGAGAAGATCGTCCGATATAACTTGAATCACACTCATGACAGGCCAAAAAAACCGTTCTTTCCCACGATATGTATGCAATAGCTTTGTGTACTATATATAGTAAATAGTAGCATTTTTTTTCGTTTTTTTTACGAGTACAAGTCGATTTTGTAAATAATTATACCTGAATGTTTCTAAAAATTACTGTTTTTTTTTATATACTGACCCGTCGTCTTGCCCTTTTTGTTCAAGGATTTTGACATATGTAAATGTTATGTGATATGGCCTTATCATTCATTATAAGTGATTTCGTACAGGCAACCATTAAACTACATGACTTGCTGAAGAACAGCTACATGAAGAATCCATTAAAACACGGAAAACGCAGAGGGAAAGAACCAATATTAATAAAACCGTATTTAATAAATACATTAATTAATTTTATCGTAATTTATTTTATTTTCTTCCTTTTTTTATATTACCACTGTATATACAGACTGGAAAGCTTATAAGATATAAAGATAGAAATTTAAATAATAAATGAATAAATTAAAGCAAATAGTTTAAAAGATTTTTGTATATAAAATAATAGTTTATAATGTATGATTCATGTCAAAAGTACAATTTGCTTTGAAGAATTGGTTTTTCAAATAAATTGAAAGTACAGAACTTTGATAAAAAAACATTTTCTGAATTATTCTCAGCAAGCTCTTTCATCTTATATTCACATTGCAGTACGCTACCTCGGAGAGTCCGCCATGTTGGGATTTGAATGACGTCACACAGCTAACCATACGTCATCTAAACTAAACGTGTGTGCAAAATTTCAGCTCAATCAGTTAAGGATGGATATATGCTTCTAAATTGAGTTGGTGAACGACGAATCATGTTTAAAAAATGCATATTACTTTTATGACATTGTATTTTGTTTTTGTAATACTCATATTTTGACATATTATCTTTTTCTTTAAATCCATTATATTTTTAAGCCCATCGTAGCACAGCACAATGTTACTAACTATAAGCGACTGTATGTGAATTATTTTAATTTTCCGTCTGTGGTTAGACAAAGCGCGGCATTGAGCTCCGCCACGAAACACAGGAGAAGACAATAACGAAATGATATTAGATTTAATATATTATTAATTTAAATACTTTTCTATAATAATATCTTTGATTATCGCGATTACTACACCTATTTGAAATGAAACTATCTTTAACCGGATTAATCGCGTATATTATTCGTATTCGAAAATACATTTTAGAAACTGGACATTTCGAACACTTTACAGTAAAAGACATATTTAGAATTTCCTTAATGTGGGAATAACACTTTAAAAAATGTTAACAAAATATACACTTTACAGTAGTCCCGTGGTCACAGGTAGACAGGTGACATTTGTTTATATACTTTTCTTCTTACATGACATATATATATATATATATAATTTACTATAGAAAAATATATATTTTTAAATTTCTTTAATGCATTTCTGAATTTCCAATAGTTGCTCTTTCTCTTCAATGACAAAAGTATTATTAAATATATATTACTAAAATATATTAATTATAAAGCGCGACTTTGAGCTCCGACACTGAACATGCAATGTCTCGATTTCGGATTTCGTGAACGAAACGGGGTGTCCGTTTTCCGCTTCCCGCCTGAAATTAACTCTTTTACTACCCCTACTATACGGAAAAAAATAATATGTATTTTTTATTATTATTATTATGTTATTATTTGTTTATATTATGATTTATTATTAAAAAAATATATTATTATTAATAATATTATTATTACGTATCTCTTGAAAAACTTCCCCGGTTTAGAAGAACCTTTGGAAGACTTGCGCGGGGACACAGGTCTATTATTAAAGTCAATGTCAAATTAGTTGTGGGTTCGATGATTATTAAATTTATTTTTATTTCTCCGCTCTGGTGAAGACAAAACACGGTGTCAAGCATAGCAATACACAATACGCAATTCGGGTGGAAAACGGACAACAGACAAGACTACAGGTTCTCTCTGGCTGACCCTGTTATGCGGGAAAAAGCGTGAAGCAGCACAATAATAAGTAGGTTAAATTTTTTGCAGGTTTGTGCCGTGCTCTTTTAAATTTACTTAGAACATGTATAAAGAATAGTATATACATGTAAGTTTACATTCAACACGTTTTTACACACATTGTTACCAATCTATTATTTAGATGCTACAATTAAGAAAAATTGTAATTTGAAATATTTCGTTAATTTTATCATATCATATCATACTCTCAGCATAACGTGAAATTTGGCATAGTTACAGTTTATATGGAGAAGAGCTGAAAGCCAATATTTTTTATAACAATTGGACATACATTGTTATTTAGATGATACACATACACGTCGCAAGACACAGCGTAGCGAATTAATATAACTAAACACATTTTCAGGACCCATTTTCGCGACCAGTCGCAGAGGAGCGGAAATGATTCTTTATGGTGGTTACAAATTTCTGAAACACCGCACTAATGGTTTTAAGACCCGATGGTTGTGCGGAACCCATAATAACAAGGGATGTAGGGCGGTTGTATTTTCTACACTTGAAGAAATCTTCGTCACTAATCCCGTACATAATCATTTACCGCCTAATGACGTGTGAAACGAGAAATGAAGACTACAACGCACTTCGAATGAAAGTGGCTTTACTCAAAAAAAAACAATGAAGAAAGAATAATCTCTTGCTGCCAGTTTATAGCAAAATTAGGAATTCACACATTTCTTTAGGTTATGTCACTTTATTTGTAAGTGTGCGAATACTTTATTTGTACACAGTAATGAATATATAGCTTAATGTTTATTAAGTACTAATTTGTTGAATACAGTATTATTTAGTATTAAATGTGTATTTGTTTTACTTTAATCGATTTAAAGATTTACGATTCACATTACTGGAACTTTTTTGACCAAACAAAAGTTGTAGTTTGAATAATCGCTTACTTTGTGATTTGAAGATAATCAATTTATTTTTACTGAAATTGAACTTGTTACTCAACAGGTCCTATTATAAAAAAGTCAATGCGTGGAGCAACTTGGATGTTCCTAACAAATTCGTCAAATTATTATTACGTGAAACATAGAGCAGACGGTATCAAGACAAGATGGAGATGTGGAATGCACTATAAATTTAAATGCCCTGCATCTGTTTACACTTTGAATGGCGATGACAAAATGATTTTAACAGTTAATTCGGAACATAATCATCCACCGACATATTAAAATTATAATTTACATATATGCACGATATATTTACGATATATTTACGATTTTACGTGTAGGAGTTACACTTTAAGGTTCCTGGCACCTGGCAGACATCGCTTATAGCGATAAGGCCGCCTTCTGTACATTTTATTTTTTTTTGCCATTTTTTCTGTTTTTCTATATAAACTTGTGGTGTACAATACAGTATATTATTATTATGTATATATACAGTATCTGATCTAAAAAATGATAGCAATTTGGCATCTAACAACGTAGACTTACCTAGAGATCTTAGGAAGTCATCAAATATTAAAAGACTAGACACAAAGAGACTACGTTGATAGCCCGGCGTGCCTTTAGGATAAAGATAAATTTGTAGGACTTATCATTACAAAAATATAAGGAAATAATATTCATATGTAATGTGAATATTATCGATCCATAATCACATACAAGATGTTAGTGAGAAAAATGCTGTGAAAAATAACTAGAAACTTAACACTTATTTATACTGTGTATAATTTATTATGTGACACACGTCTTAATTAAGAATAATCAAAAATATAAAAAACTTATAAACTTATACCTATCAGTGGCGAAGTCTGAATTTTTTTTAGATGTAAGCTGACGTTAAAAGTAAATATAAAAAATCTAGGTTCACCTGTATAATTATATAACTATTCCGTTCATTAAAATTGTCTTGTATCAATAAAAATTGACTTTGTAGTGGTTTTGTCAGATCATTAAATAATTATATTTATTACTACATTATTTAAACATATTATATATTACAAATTGTAAGCCGGTGGGAAACGTGTTATGGACACTTTGCCACTGATACATGTGTATAATGTATGTACCTATATGTGAAACACAGACTGAGTGACTGACACACAACGCACAGCCATAACTACTGGGCCAAAAAATTCCTGAAATTAGTAACCGTACTTCATGTATTAGAGTCAGAACTATAGAAGATATAATTGGGTAATAGAGCCTAAGTAAACAAATGCTGTAAAACTCATTGTATACGAGTTGTAAGGCAAATTGTTATGAATATTATAATATTGCTATAAATACACCATAAATGAAATAACTGAATCTCAACAGTGGAGACAAAGGTCGACTTTACTGAATTGCATACAATAGAATGGTTGGCTAATTTTTGTTATATGTTAACTTTTGGCAATATTGTATTAATTTTATATATATATATATGTTCCTGAGTATAAACCTCTTTTGTAAACATTTTTCAGCTGTTGATTTGAATTTTATAGTAAAGACTTACTAAAGATGATAATTAAATAATATAAAATATTAAAAAAATATAGAACGATTTAACATTTTTTACTAAACATGACATCTCTTTTAATATTTTTGTAAGTGTTATTCACAACATAACCAAAAGCATAAATTAGAAAACTAACTAAATTTAATTTAAAATAATTAGTTTTAAAATAATGAACTCGCAAGACCAGATTCTAAAACAATATTTATTTCAGATCGTCCGTCATTTTTCACATCCAAGATCGGAGCCAGGATAATGAAACTTCGCGGCTACTGGTACACTCGGCACTCAGTTTGCTCTTCCCGAGTGAAATGGCTATGCGCTGAAAGCCGCCACAGACAATGCCACGCTATCGTCGTAACTATAGGCTGTATGACTGTAGATAGACAAAACAAACACACCCACCCTCCTCTCTTGAACGCTACGAGGCAAACCGATTGTGATTTCCTTCAACTATTAGATAGTAAAGATCGCTTGTTGTAAACTTTTGCTATGTAATAAATTGTAATTGTAAATATTGATGTTTTTTTTTTATTATTTTATATCCTTAAAAATATTCTATAAAAAAAGAATCATTGTTTTACTTTGACTACAGACAGTTTTGAACTAAAGTAGAAATTATCAAACTTTATTACATAAGTAGTTCTCCTTAGTTCGAATAAAATGCACTACGAATAAAACCTTAGTTATTGTGATTGTGGGTAGTTTGTTTTATTTATCTTATATTTGTTTTAGTTTATCAATATAAAAAATTCCGGGCACATAGGTAGTAAAAGGATTATTATCAATAACAACAATTTATAAAACTCGGTTCTTGTTTTGAAAAGGTGCACTTAGTGTCTTATGTAATACTGTAAGATCGAATAGTAGCGCCAATATTTAAAAGTTCTTGATATAGAAGTGTCCATACATGTTTTTTACTACGATCAGTGAAAGTTGATAAAAGTTAATCTTTCAAAATGTTAGGAAAAATAACTTATTTTTGAGAGTTTTGTATTGGAACTATAGTGATTCTGGTATTTTTAAGGATTGTGATTAAGAGCGACGCTACTAAGGTTTCTGGTACAGAAAAAAAAGATTGGATATTCAAAAAATTGTGATCGTGATACACATTTTTTTTTTCAAAGCCGTTCTTATAGAAATAGTCCTTTGAAATATTCAACAGTCACCTGCTGCTTTTGTTAATACACAATATATATAATATTACTGCATGTACTAAACCAGTCAAATTGATTGAAAGTTTAATAAAAAATATTATGTTCGAATCATTAAAACACATTTTCAGCATTAATAAGCCTGTAAGAAGGATAATGTTGATATTTATTCAATAAAAACGGATTTAACATAAATTACTTTAGTATATCAAAAATACTCATATTTTAACTTTTTGTGTGGTTCCTGTCATCAGCGTAAATAATAGCCAAAGTGTTTTTTTTTATTATATTTCAAAATCTAGATAGAACTAGTCCTGGTAATAAAGAAATTAAATTTTAGTATCTGTATTTATAGTCAAATGATAATTATTCTTTAAATTGTTTCAGGAATGTTCGTGAGGACGAGACGAGGTCACACTGTGCTTATATATGACAGTCATAAATACACTCTTCACAACGATATTAACGGCAGGCAGACCTGGCGCTGCTCTAAGCGTAGCTACAGAGGGTGCAAAGCTAGAATTACCATTATCGATAAGTGTGTTATTTCCTCTTATGTAGAACACAATCATGCACCATCTATTATATTGTAGAAATAAGATATTTACTTTTTATATATTGTATAAAAGCGAAAGGTTACTTATCGCCATATATATTGGACACCGTTTGACTCATAAAGATGGAATTTCTAAGAACTAGGCTAAGAACGAATTTTGTGAGAGGGTTCCCGCACTGATTGAGGCCTTACTCAATAAGACTAGACTCCTAAGGACTCTCGCAAGCTTGTACAAAAGAAAATCTTTCATATGTTTGCTAAAAAATTGAAATTTGGCAAATATATCTCTATTACTACGCTGACGACGGGTGGACAGTAGTCTACTATTCAATACACACATATATATACTACACAGACACTTTGCCCGTATCCTTTTTTTGCCCATATGTTTTTTTTAATCTTTTACTTTCAATTAATATAAACGATTACTTAGAACTAAGGCTTTGTGATATAAGTGAGTTCTTGTTTGTTGTACTTATGTTACAAATTATTTAGATTATAATTATTGTACCTTAATAAAAGTCGTGGCCATAATAACTTTATAAAACATATGTTTTAGTAATTAAAGTCTGGAAACATTTAAATTGTTTCATTAGTAAATGTTCTTTTATTTTACTTATTTTCTAACACTGGCTTTGTGGTAAGTGTTAGATTGTAATGTGTAATTTTGTGATGCACTGAAGTAACAAGTATGTGTTTATGTATTTCAAAGTGCATACGTGTATGTGTAATTAGACGATAAACGTGTGAAATGTCCAAAGATATTATAATGTTAATTTATGAATGATATATGGTAAGAGATAATATAGTGTAAGAGTGACTAATATACAAATAACTAATGATGTACATTTGTTTTTTCAGTACAATATTTTTGTAAAAATTTGTGCTATTAATTATTTTGTAGAGATCTACGTCGCATGCTACTGGAAAGCGTTAAGACGTTTTGTTCATTGTTTAGTTTTTGTCTTCTGTTTTAGAATTTTGTATGACGATTCTCTAAGGATTATCTGGAGATAAAACTCAAATTTATGAATAATATCGTTTATTTATTGAACATACAAATTGTCATTGAACATTGGAATTTTAATACAACAGCACAAAGGTATAAAACAGAATATTACAAAATATATACTTTTACACCAATTTCTTCTCATATATATAGAAATTACATTACATTTTTAATATTCGATGACGTTATACATACATACATATTCATGCAACACATGGAGTCGGAGAATGGAGTCTCTCAACACTAGGCTCTCTGTAAATACCCTTCTGTTAGGGAAGAAAGCGTGAAGCTGCACATAAAGATATAAAGATAGTTTTATATAAAATACCTAACACATAAATATTTTTTTACACATACAAAACATATCGGTATATAAAAGTTACTGCTTAAATTTATTAAGTTTAAGTACATAATTTTATAATATTGATACCGACGATGTCGTAGTACGATAGTTATAAGCTTCCACTAAGAATATAAGAACTAAATTATTTAACAAGGAAAATTCTATATAATTTAAAAGAGTTCTGGATAGTTAAAAAAAATTAAAAGCAAAATGATATTATATCTTGTACATATTATGTAGTTGTGTTATTAATATTATAAAATTATTTTTATTTATCATACATTTATGTGCATTTACTATGCATAATATTATATATAAAAAAAAAAAAAAAAATATATATATATATATATATATTTATAAACTATAAATAATATTGAGGCTATCTTAGCGCAGTGGTACAGTGTTTAACTGCAAACGTGATTGGTTGTACTTTCGATCCCCTTTCGGAGGAATGCTAAAAGCTGTAATATATTGATATATTAGAATCAGTATATATTGATTTACTTTAATGATTTACTGTTTTCGCCTCTACATTAGATAAAGTTCTCTCTAGAGAACTTTAAATCGTGTAAATATTAATCAATAGTACAGCTAGTACATAGCAATGTAAATTCTTATACCTGATTATACATGATTATATTATATTAAATATAATTTTTGATAGAGTTATGTTTATTAATATATAGCGTCTAATTATGACAAGAGGCGATTTAAAGAAATAGTTTTATGGTTATATAAGATAATAATTTTTTGTCACTTCTTGCTATAGATATGCTTATGATTATGATTTATATATTCGTTCATTTCGGATTTTTAGTGAGAAATAAATATAAGAATTTCTACAAATATTATATTTATATAAAATAACAAAATTTTCTATGTGTATGTCTATTATATTTTTGGAAATAGCTTGATTTGTTTCAAATAAAAAAAAAATACTACCACATTTACTACGTACAACATGTTATCAGCAACATTTGATAATTAAATATTAGAATAAATTAATGTGAAAAAGAGGCTTTATTTCTTTTTTATCAAGGCATTCCGTTCTCCGCTTTCCACCTGAATTCGAAACGTAGAAGGGCGGAACTCAAAGGCACGCTACGTTATATTGACCAGAGCGGAAACACAAATAAGTAAATTATATCATTAACCCAGTGGAAATTGAACCCACAACCAATCGCGATGCGACTGTCTAAATGTGAAATTTTAGTTTATTTTTATGGTATATATCGATAATACAGAGTTTATTATGAAAAGGGATGTGATGTTACTTTAATATTTTAAAAATAAACGATTAATATTCAAATATTTTTCATGCGTTTTATTTTTTTTACATTTTTACCCAAAATTTTTTACTACAATAGCTGGTCTATTAATATTAATTCTACATCAGGTGTACCACTCTTCGTAATTAATTGTACCTTAAGTCCTGCTCAGACTCCTAAAAGATATACAATAAAAAAGTTTCATTCAATAACTACAAAAGCGTGCGCTTACCAAGAGACAAACAGACGTCTGTCTGTTAAAAATCATCTATTTATATAAATAACAGTAAAAAAAATAAAAACAGTAAAAGAATATTCTTTTACTATTTTTGCATGTCCCTAAAGTACTTTTTGTGAACATATTCAATCTACAGACAGATTTTTGTACAAAAAACAATTAATCCATTTTTTTATTAAAATTGAACATAAAAATCTTTTGTTTTCAATTGCTCACTTATTGCAAACTTTCATGACGAAAAAATGGGTCGCTAGCGCAGTACTGCTTACATACAGACAGTCAATTTGATTAGTTTAATATAGAACCCTTTCAAGCAGCCATTTAGTGCTTGCATTTCACAGGGACAGGGCACCCTGGCTGTAAGAAGTCCTGATGGTCTTTACAGCTATATTTCATCAGTATCGAAAAATATTTAAATTAATAACTTAAGTAATTAGATTTTAGTATATATACTATGGGAGGATGCGAGTATAAGTAAATATATCGGCGTTGAGTTGTATGTAACGGCTCACAGATATTTCCACAAAAGTAAGAAGAGAGAGGAGAAGACGAGGGTGATGTATAATTTTCTTCTCTTCTCAAAAATGCAGAAACTATTTAAATTTATCTAAACGTATCTAATCTAGATAAGTATTGTAATGTATATAAGGTGGTTCTCGTATAAGATATAATATTATCGTGTATGTACATTTTTAAATAATACATTTTTAAATAATTTAAAGAGTCACAAGAAAAACAACAACAGGCCATGGTGGAGCAGTGACATCTGACATCTGACTGTAAACTCGATTGGTTATGGGTTCGAATCCCACCCGGGGGATTGATTATATTTAAAATATTTTCATATCTCCGCTATGGAACTTAACACAAAGCGCGGCGTTGAGTATCAAATTCGGGCGGAAAGTACTGTGCGGATTAAAGTGAGAAACTGCTAAAATAGAGTAAAGATTTTTTTTCGATTCGCGTCTCTCACATCAAATTAATCAGCAATTCGTCCTAAAATAGTAGCGTTTTACCTGACTTAATTGGCTCAAGTGCTCAAATTCATTGAAAAGAAGATTTATATTTAAAGTAGTGCCCTTTTTGTTTTGTTGCTCGCCCCCGTTCCCACTTTAACCACTAACTTTGATTCAATTTATATTTGAGTCGAATTATGAAAATTGTTATCATTTATAGACAATATATATTTATATATTAGCCAACAATATATATTTATATATTAGCCAACTATACGTCCTTCCTTCAGCACTTGGAAAGTGGAGAATAGCCTGACAAATCGCACAAATGGGTCACTAGGGTTCGCCTCCCCTTTAAATATGCAGAATATACGAGGAGGACTGTCAAAGAGAGCGACCTCATATTTGTGCGCATTTATGGACAGTCCAATAAAGATTGGAGTTGTTAATTCTATTACCAACTCTCTTACTGAATTTTTAATGATATCCATAATGCCATGTCTTCGTTAAACTCCAATCTTCATTGGACTGTTAGAATTATAAGTAAAATTCTGTAAAAACATATCTTATATTCACGCAAAGTAAATAAAGCAAACTTAGCTATTGCATATAGCACATTGTTTCTGCTTTCCAATAACACGAGCCGCTACGTGACCGTTAAAACCCCTATTTATCTTAGTCAAGTTGGTACTATGTCAATATATGCATTAACTCATGAACGAGTTTTACGAAAGTACTACGTTTTGAATTTCAAATTTTTAACTCATCAATTTCAACCTTTTAAATTATGAATTTGAATTTGAAAAAGGTGAAGATTTTAGATAGATATTATTAAGATATTAATTGTAAAATAAATAGTATAATAAGCAGCTAACTAGCATTATTTTTGACTTAACGCATCTCGTGCACTTTTACAGGCATAATCTGATGGAAATGAATATAATTTAAATATAACAATACTCTCTTGTAGGGAAGTCAAAACCATTGTGTTTACAGTTTCACGCCTACAAGCTCACTTTTTCTGTACATTTTCAAATTCTTTAAATTTCACCCTAAACTTTAGAATTCATTTAAAATTAAAAAGGTTATATCAACCTTAATTCGCTAGCGTTTCCATCCGAATATATTTTTTAAATCTCTCTTTCCAACAGGGAGTGTGATAATACATCACTTCGCGTTGTGTCCCTTATCTCCCCCTAGAGAGATGCAACACGAGCTTATTTTTCTTTGTGACAGTGACAGAATGGGTTTTAAAATATGGCCTGTAATATATATCGCACGAACTGCTAAAATTAGAGTTAACTGACGTGAATTAAATGCACATAACATTGATGACAAAATTCAAAAGAGATTAACGTTTTAAAAATAGATAACTTTATTACCATATAGTGGTAGTGATCATTATAATATTTCATTATAACTTTATATAGTTCCGAATAAAATATAAGATTTTTTTTTGTTCTGGTATAATTTTGCATGAGATGTTCTACTGTCAACAAGTAAAGTCCAATAGTAAAAGCTTTTATTATAGTTTATATTTATTTGAAAAGTAATATTATATTAATAACTTTTTTACTGATACATATTATCTGACAAACATGTCTCAGTATATAAAGCTAGAGCTAACCTATGCCGCGTTTATTATTAAAACTTTTTTCAAATAAAAAAGAACATCCATGTAGGTAGGACATGATGATGCCGATCTTGTAATTTAAAATTTAATATAAAATTATATTTTTTTCGACTTCACGCTTTTTATAGCAGGGTAGTCAGAGAGAACCTAGTGTCAAGACACACCGTTGTCCACTTCACGAGACATTGCGTGTTGAATGGCACAATTCAATGCCGCGCTTTGTCTTAGATACCAGCGCAGAGACTTGAAAATATTTTTTAAATATAATCATTCCTCCGAGTGGGTATCGAACCCATCGAACTCAATCGAAGTCAGACGCTGTTCCGCTATGTTCAATTTTTTATATGATTTCTAATTTTTTTTAATTGTTTCACAATGTTAAAAATACATATTTTTTTATTTTAATTTTAAGGTACTCAATTAAGAGTCAATTATGAGAAAATGAACAGAACAGATGTTTTTGAAATTCATATTAAATTTAATTCAAGATTTTTAAAATACAGGCATAGTTCGGGAGCTACAGGCATAATAATATGTAACAAATATACAAATAATATTACACATTAAATCATAAATTACAGCTAAAATAAAGCAACACACAATGACATTACACATAAAACTTATTCTATAGGTAATTTGGTAAAATTAAAATAAACTAACATTACGGAACTTTTCCGGAAAACATTAGAAATACACTGGATGATTTAGTTTTTTAACTATAAAATGTGTTATTTTAAGGCACAAATACACTAAATATATCTTTTTCCGCTATACAAATATACATTATAAGTACGTTAATATCCAACATGTATTTATACCTTCTGACTGACAGACAGAGTGCCTGACAGATATCCTGACTGACAGACACAGTGATTGACTAACAGACAGCGCACAGGCGAAACTAATCGGCGGTGGAACTAACACTTTTGTTAAAATATATTTTTGTTAAAGTATATAGGAGAGATCAATAAGAGAGGATTCCTACGAAGCAGGAAAAGAAAAGACCTTAAGTATGTTACGTACATCTCGCAAATAAGTCACTGTCTTAGAAGAACTAATAACTTATAATTTTTTAACTTTTCAACATACACTACAAAATGGTAACACCAAATATCCAGTGAACAATCACTCCGTTGTACACTTCCTGTATTTACAGATACAATTTTGGACCAATACTTTAGAGTCAGTAGACAATTTTTCAGTTACAAACATTCATTCAATGAGGCATATCAGTAATTACGACCTAATGGTTTTTTCAACTTACTAACTAATTGTTCACAACATGTGGTGACACTTTAGTAAAGGTATATATATCTATTTATACTATACTTTAATTACTAAAGCAAAAACAGCAGCGTTCGACTGTGACCGCGACGGTTGTGGGTTTGACTCGGGGAATAGATTATATTTAAATTTTTATTTCCTTGCTCTGGTAAGACAAGGCCGCATTGACTTCCACTAACATGCAATATCTCGATTTCCGGCGGAATGTTAATAGGTATCTTTGCCTAGACTGCTATGCAGAGAAGAACGTGTAACCAATAAACTAAATTAATAACACATTAAGCTTGTCGTCAAGCACAACGCAGGTTCAAATCCTATGTTTACATATATATATATACAGAAACAACAGCCATAATGTAAGAATAAAAAATATCATCTATACATCCTAAAGTATGTTACTGAGGTCTGTTTTATTTAAATAAGCTTAGCTTACAAATTTAAAAATATAAACACCATGAAAAACATAAAAAAAAGCAATAATTGTCACAAAAAAGTACAGGAATTCATTGCAAAAACATTTTATTATTTCAATTAATAAATCAATTACAATAATCACACACTTTGATTCTATTTTAAGAACATCAAAAATTGGAACACATTTCATAATAATAAAAAAAAATTAAAAAAAAAAAAAAGCTTTGGTTGACAATAAACTGTAACTATATATCATTTGAGCTTTCTTAGGCCGTCATGTTTATGTACATTGTACATTTTGATGATGGCATCATTTAGCGTAGTCAGTTTCGCTTTGCATCCCTTATCACATTTATTACACACCCAATGTGTTTCCTGTTTTTGATTTATATGTTTCGAACGTTTTTTGAACCTGTACTCGCCTAGCATGATAATAGCGTTGCCCGCCCTGCTCCAACTGTATCGAGGCACCAGTCCATCTAATAATCAAAAATATTATATTAACAAACTTTTATTAATAGTCAGTTTAGTAAAAAGTTTTTGAATAAAATTCATTTTCAAATTATTGTATGATTTCGGTTGTAATTTGCAAAATAAAAAAAATAAAAAGCAGAAACAAACATAATGCCTTTAATCATTCGAAATTACAATTTTCTCGTAGAGCTGCACTGCTAAATTAAAAAAAAAACTATTATTAATTATTATGAATGTGTCGTTTTTTTGTCACTATTCCATCATTAATAGAAAATAGTAGAGTTATATGGATTTAATATTTTTTTAATGTTTTTTTCTTTGACAATGTGAACCGTACTAACTAATTTTAAACAGTTAAGTACTCAGTTGCTGTACTGTAGAAGTTGCTGTAAAAGTTGGTATATGCAAGTGTGAAGAAGGAAGTATATGAAACGTGAAAATATTAGAAAATTTTGAACATTAACTTTTTTATTAAAATATTTTATAAAAACATAAGTAGGTAGGAAGGTAATAGGAGACATAAATAAATTTATGATTAAATCAAATTTATTAATTGATGTCGAGAACAAAGATTGTGACAACAATGATCCCGGTGAAATGAAAAGGAATCGGTAAATCTAAATTTTTAATCTAAATTTGAAGACAGTTAATTATTTTATTATTTCAGCTTTCCGCTTTTGTTAGTCACCGGGGCGATGAAAATGAAAATAATTTAAATATAATCATTCGCGATCATCGAACCCTCAACCATTAAATACATTGAATAAATCTTTGAAAATGTACCCACAGTATATTTTGTATTAAAAATGATAGTATGAATAATTTCAATCAATTCTATATTTATATTAGATATTATTTTAAACAAATAAATAAAAATAACAATAATTAAAACAATACTTTTTTCTACTTATATTAAGTTTTTTAAAAAAATAAACATTTAATTTTTTTAACCAATAATCGCATTTAATTCATTCTAAAATTAGTCTATTCAATTTTATTAAAAATATTTTCATTTAACAATTAAAGTACAATCACGTCAAAGACGACATCAACTTTAGACATTATACTATTATTAAAAATAACCTTAATCCTGCCCCTAAACTAACAAAAATTAAATCTAAGTAAATGTTGTAAAACAAAAAAGATTTTTATTTTACTATATAAAAATAACAAAAAAGATTTATGAAAGAAACATACTATATCTTATATTAATTTATAAAAGTAGTTATTCTTAGTTATAAATTTTAAAAATGTATTAAAAATACAAACGTATTATATTCACGAATCAGTAATATTGTCTAACCGTTCCTGAGGTTAGCTTCAGGGGGCGAAGTGATAAACCACTACCTTTTTATTTCCGCGTATTCTGTAAGAACGAGACGATAATAACCATATGATTTGGTTTTAACATAATATAGCAAGAAACTTCACCCAGATCGCCACTTTTCGTTTTTTTTTTAAATTTTGTTTTCAAATATTGTAAAAAATATAGCATTAAAAAGGTGTATGGGGGGGGGGGTTGTGGTAGAGCTCGGTTGACGCTCAAGAACACCAGTATCGATGATACTCGAGGAAGGTCACGTAAAAAGCTTGAGCATCACCCGGTGCGTGAAGAAGTTGATGACACCGAACGACACACAAGTAGTGTACAGGGACTGGGAGACTAGGGTTAGACGAGCTACTCTACTACGTACGTTCCCCACCCAGTAGTTAAGGCTGTCCGTCAGTCAGCAATAGTATATGTACTCATATATAGATTTTAGTACAGATGTCTAAAAAAATAATTTCTTAACTATAACCCATAGTAAACATGCGTGTAGGTCTCACCATCAACGGTTGCATACCCACATAAATGCATTTATTGTACCTACATAGCCTGCAATATGATCTAGTCGTTGAATCAATATGACAGCTCACTTGAAGTCCTTTGTTGAAGTTTCGGCAAGTATATTCAGATTGCTTTTTCATTTGTATAGTGCGTTTAAAAAATAACTTGCAAGGTTCACAAGTAAATACTCCATAGTGCATGCCTGATACGATGTCACCGCATACCGGACAAGGTGGTTTAAATCCTGGAAATGAAATTAATAATATATATAGTAAAATAAATGAGAGAAATATTTCATACGCAGATTCGAAGCCGCGCCTCTTGGAGACTTTCCAAGCGCTTTGACCACCGACCCATACGTTCTTATGTTGGAATCTCGTTAAATAAAAAAAATATACGTTATCTACAAATGTTTTTTATACCTTAAGTGTTTGAATAACATTTTAAAATGTTGAAATATAGAAATACTTGTATATTTATTAGAATTACTAATTTTTATAGGATTTTAAAAAAGAATACGCAGATTTTTATTTGAATTTCTTTTAATATTTATTGTAGGTTATTTTAATATGAGGTCGATTTATACTGATTGGTAATTATTTAGAGGGAAGGTATTACTTATCTAACCGACCAATTTAGTTCATAATATTGGTATTGGTCACTGCTTTTTGTGTAACAGAGACATTGTAAATAAGAAGGATTAAAACAATCGAACAAAACAACTTTGAACTTAAAAATAAATTTATTGACCTTGATCTCTTTAACACTATATAAATTTCACTTTCACATTCATTTTCACGCTATTATCAAGTATAACACTTTTTATTAACAGTAGCTTTATTTTTTGATATTTTGAGGCTCCTGCTACATTTTACGGAGTAGGTAAGCAAGTAAATCATTTTGTTCTACACTTTCCATCGATTAAAGTATATTTCGAGCGGAAACTGAAGAACTAAGTGACGTAACACCAAGCCAGTACTTCCGAGCTAACGCCGTTTTGTATAGGATTTAACAAAAAAAGTTCAATAAAATTTATCTTAAAAAAGCGCTAAATGATATGACAGTTAAGTTGTTCCTATTTTCAAAGCTCAACACCACGATGTGAACTCACAACCGTCACGCACAATAGCCAATATTTGTAACACCACGGCTATCTCTAATATTATAACGTGAAATATATTAATAATCTTATAATAAATATATACAAATTATTTACTACAAAGATTTTAGTATTTACATAATATATACAGTTTATTATATCATTTATTCACTAAGGGTCGTGATTATGTATTTTATTTCGATATACTGTGACACCACCGTATGTGTGAATAACGGCTTTACAGCCAAAGTAGCTTCGTCTACTACACTGCCATCTTGCCCTTTCATTTCTTGAATAGTGTAAAGAAAATTTGTAACCGTCTACAACCATCATTGTCCTGTTGTTTCTTGATAACATAAACGACACTGCAAAATTAATTGTAATTAATCATAAATTTTGAATACAAATTTCATGTAATTTAAAGTATATAAATTAATATAAAAAAAGCTTAGCCTAATAAAGTTTAAAAAAAAAACATATTATAGAATAGAAATATTACAAATGTTTGATTTGTATTCATACTATACTAGAAATAAATATTATAGTATATAAATGGATTGCGAACATTATGTATCAAATATTATAACTTTTCTTTTTATTATACATAAATGGTTTCCGCCTCGCGATTTTGTATTAGTGTTATTAGTGGCACATCGACAGAATTATCAGTCAAAAAATAAAATTTACGTCTGAAGACCAATGCTTGTGGCGATAAGCGAGCGAAGTTCGCAACGGCGAAGCCGAGGCGGGTTTATAATAATAAATATAATTCTCTAAATATAAATATAAATCTACAGTCAAAGATAATATAATTTTATAACATATTTATTGCAATACAAAACTATACTATGAAAAAACACATAGACTAAAACTACGCATAGAGATCTAATCTATATTTCAATTTAATTGGCATTAAACAATTGAAACACGCCAGACAAAAATTCTTAGTTCATAGTATACTTAAACGAAATGTGCAAAAGTTTTTTATTTATTCTTTCTTACTCGGCTTTTATGCTTGATCTCGATTAAAAACATTGCGCGATAAGTGGCGTAACTAAACGCCGCCGCGCGCTAGAATATATTGATGTCAAAGTCATGTTGAAATCAAATATATATATTTTTTTTACCCATTCCACATGCAAAATACACGTCAATCTACGCCCCTAATGACATGTCAATCTACACTCTCTGCACAAATAGAAATATAATGTTTAGGTGGCAAAACGAAATGAAAATCAGCTGTACGGCTAAACTTTTACTAAAAAAAAAATAAACCAAAAATATTTGAACCCACAATCTACTAATCTCTTATTTTAACTGAGATACACAAAATTGTGTGCTTACTATCACTTTACATTAACGAAGAGAGACCAGCTCAATTTTATCCACCATTAAAAGTACCCACTCATACAATCACATTATTGCAACTCAAAGTCTTTTGCATTTTTTATGTAGTGAAATAATTCGAAATCGCCCATACCATAACGGTCCGTGTCTAGGGCCCCTAGATTCATGAGGGCCCCGAATCTCTAAGAAACTACAACGTAGTGCGTCGCGTGTACAGACCGTTTTGCAACAGATAACCCGATTGGGGACTCGGACGCGGTTATGTGGGACTCCGGACCGGCAGATGTTGGGCCAGCCGTTTACCCACTAAAACCTCACGGTGCTCCTCCTCCACCGCCACTGGCCAGGGCCACGGGAACTACAATCTTCCATGAGCCTGGCGGAGCCCTAAAATGTCCTAAGACAGCACTCAAGTAGTTGTAAGTTGTGGAACTAGACACCACACAGTTTAAACAAACAGATAAGGAATGATCTGAATGATGAATTTTAATCTACAACTTCCTTCTGCTTATCAAATTCATCTTTTTGATATCGAAATTTGTTGTTACACTTACTTATCATTGTTTTCTTTTTAAATTTTAATTCATTTTTGATTAATTGAATAAAACCACGAATTTGATGCATTTGGAGTTCACAATTTATATCAATAGTATACGCGTATATCTTCACGGTCTTATATATAAATATTAAAGTAATTAAATATATGATCATTTAAAATTAAATACAAAGAGATCTTAGATGACAAGAAATTGTTTATAGGATAAGCTGCCAATCACATAAAACTACATTTTTATTATATTCAACTAATAATTATTATGACTTCAAATCACAGGCAAGTTGGTATTGCTCGCCAATTGCGAAAAATCATTCAATGATTAATAGCGAAAGCTAACGTATTAAATAGTGTTGAAATCACATTTTTGTACTAAATAGGTAATTCTTTATACACTTAAAAAAAACTTATCCTTAATTGTTGTTTTCAACTTAAACTGACAAAATATATGTATTTAGTATAATTTTTTGCTATAATTGCAACGAAAACTATATTTATATCTTCGAACGACTACATAGTAGTCATCTTCACCGAGGAGTACAGAGTTCGATTCTCATAGCCTTTTCACGATATTCAAAGCTTGTATAAAGCTCACTAGTCATTGCATCACAAAATTTCTCTATAGGAATATAATTACCGATTATAAAAACCCTTAAGTATCAAATAGGCTATGCTTAAAAAGAAAATCGTTTGGATTTATTAGATCTACTTCTAAATCAGTTAAAACTGCACTAAACTTATTTTTGTTGATAAGTAGTTCCGAAGCGTCATGGTTATGCAAACCTTTTACTTCAACGATTATTGTACCACAAGTTTTTACGACGGCCTTACAACATTTGTATGAATGTGTGGAACAGGTCCACCTTATAACACCGTTCCTTGTAGAATGCTTGCAGTATGTGTATTTATTGTACACAATCAAAGGTTTCCCTCTCATCGACTGTGTAATGAAGGCTTTACGTACTGTAAAATAACCATTTTATTAGTATAAGCTGTTAATTTATTTATTTTCCAATCTAACTTTACTATATACGAAAATAATATTTTTTTTACAATATATTTTCATCTTCATACTTCACTTAAACATTTTTGAGAACAAAACACAAAGTTGATGTGTAATCATAAGAAAACACAACATATCATAAAAAAACGTTATATTTCAATAACATCTAGAGAGCAATGGAACACAAGTGCGTTAATACTGAACAATTATGCCACTACATTTGTACTACTTACTGACTATTATTAGTCTTATGGCAAGGGTTTACAAAGATCAATATATATATATATATATATATATATATATATATTAACACTTTTAGTGTGTTAATCACACACTTAGGAAATTGAAAAACATTTTCAGAAAACGTATACGATTATAAGAAACGTCACATTCGCGTTATAAAAACGTATCTTTCACGTTCTGATCGCATGGCTTAGCGGTCTGAGCACTTGGTTTCCAAGAGATGCAGGTTCGAATGCCGCTGTGTTCAAACGTATAAAACGTTTTCTAAAAATATTTTTCAATATACGATTTATCACATGCTTAGCACCTTAGAGTTACACTTTAGCACCATTAACTTACATAAATTTGTTCTAGAAGTATAAATTGCTCCTTAAGTTATATTCATATCAACGGAGCCGACTAACACACGTCATCTATCGATGCGCCGAAAGCGCTGAATGGTCTTAAAAATAGTTTAAATAATCAGTACCTAAGTTAAATGTTGCTAAGTTAACAATATGTCTGCTATTTCAAGTATAGATAATGTTAAAAAATTGTCGTAATTAAATTAAGAAAGAGGAATATCCATTTTTGAACACCTAATTTAAACTCAGAGAAATAAATAGACTTTCTAATATAAAAACATTTTTTAATATTATTTATATATTTGAGAAACGCATTTACTTATTACTTATTAGTAAAATAAAGATATAAAAAAGACCATCAAAAAGAAAGTTGTGTATCAAAAAAGTAAAATAAAGCATTGATCTACTTATATACAGATATAATTAGATCTACAGAGATAGTATAAAATTAAACGAAATAAAAGAAGCTGATAGCCACAACGTATGGCTCACTCGTAAGGGCTTGTACAAAATCATTATAACTTGCGCCATAACCACTAAAATAATATCAATAATTATACTACATATATAACATTAACATACAAAATATAAAAAAATATGAAATCGTCATACAAAAAACTCAGTTGGTGGATGGTTATGACAATTTTTTGCATATATAAGCCTATTTAGTTCCGTGTAAACTCGGGCTGGACAACCGTGCTTGTTGTGAGTGTAACAGCTCCAAGACCACTTGTTTTCCACGTATAGCTGTCTCGTAAATGTGAAGTCACCAAGCCTTATTAACGACTCGCCGTCTCTCGAGTACATGAATGTCACTGAAAATTTATAATTTATAATCTATTAATATAACGGTAAAATGAATGTCAAGTTAAGAAATATATATAAATATATATCAATTTTCTTCATAATTACATCCTATATAAAATGGACGATTGAATACATATTATATAGTAGTGGCGAAATGTCCATATAACATTTTGATTCTCACCTTACCTTACCTTTTGTGAATTATTATAAATAAATAAATAATAAACATAATTATTTAATAATCTATAAAATTTCACACTTCGCCACTGTTATAGTATATATATATAGGAAAGCGGCGAATCTGGACACTAGGTTCTCTCAATTTACACAATTTGAAATGACACTATTTTAACCGGAACAATCGCGTATATTTTGATATTTGAAAAAATATTTTAGAAAATCCGACGTTTGGAAAAGTTTGCAGTTCAGTTCAGTTCTTTAATTATGGCGCTTCGAACGTGTCAGTGACGTGTGCTCCGTCACTTCACCAATATCACGTTGTATGAAGAACACGCCAAGGAGTTTGATAGTTAACAGAGATAAAGCTACACATTACAGTACTCCGTGGTCACAGGTAGAGGTGGCAATCGTCTATCAGACTACTTTGATATATCAAACTACCTATATAGCAAATTACCAATTTGTACATAGATCTATTTTAAATATGTTTTACTTTACAAGGAAAACTATTAAGAATTTATTTACTTTAAATATTGTAGAAACATATTCTGGAAATACATAATTCTTTCTTCGTTGCTGAAACTTTCTGTGCTGATAAGAAAATTATTTCTTACAAATTTTCATATTCACACGATTTTTAATATGATTGGATATTTCATAATAATTAAACTACATATTTTTACCAGTTAACTCATATATTTATTTTTTATCAGATTTACTTTTACAGAATTAAAAATAATTTAAGCACTAGTACTGCAATGAAACAAAATTTCATATCCTAATCCGGTATAGAAAACCTATATTAAACATTTTGCATACATTTTATTAGCAGTTCACGTTTTCTCCCGCATAGCAGGGTAGTCAGAGAGAACCTAGTGTCAAGACACTCCGTTCTCCACTTCCCGCCCAAAATCTTACCCCATCAATCAAGTTTAAAATCAGACGCTGTAGCACTGCTATCCCAAAAAAACTCACTTGAAATTGATAAGTATCTTCATATAAATGTTTTATATTTGAGTATACATTTACACTCCAATAATAAATGTTTGTCCATATTACACACATATAAGTTTAAGTGTTAAGTTAAACGTATAAAATCAATCTTCGTATTGTTTTCACCTATACAAAAACTTAATAACTAGAATGATTCTTAAATATAATTTCTTGAAATTATCTTTTTTTCTATCTAAACTTTTACGTAACGGCCACACTTGGTCGTGTAATAAGCTGGTGGCTTATGGTTATGTGTAGTATTTAGATAGTATATTGTTTCGTCAGGGTTTACACGAACTTTTGCTTTGCAATTCTTGTTTCTGTTGGAGCAGCACCACACGTAAGAACGATGGCTGGGCGAGTTAAAAGTAAATCCGTTTACCATTAGAAGCCTGGCACCGCGTAGTGACTCTATAAATTTGTAGTTATTTTCTGAAATATAGATGTAATTTAGTTAATAAGTCATTATATAATAACACTTAGGAAATCGAAAAACATATTTATACATTTTCTAAATATGATTTTTTTTTATACAAGTCATAAGTCTAACAGGTTATCCCTGTTATCTACTTAGTAAACTTTTTTCTGTATTAGTGCCAAATACAATTAAATCTACATAAATTATCTAACACGCCTAAGTATAGGACAGGGTGAAACTCCCAAACAATTTAACTATTTTTTTTTTATAATACAATGGTTTCTCAAAAACATAGTCTGAGAAATAAATATCTTTTATTAAATTCTAACGCTACACTTTTATATACTGGATAAGCGGATAAAATTGAAACTATGAGATGCACAATTATTTATTTATTGTAATATTAAGAAACACCTACAAAGGGTATATTTTACATGATTTTGCAATATTTCATTTGCTTTCTTTGGATAATCAAGAATTTCTACACACTTAATATAATTTTCATATTTCAATGTAATTTAACCAATTCGCCGGTCTTCGTCCTAAAGTAGGTAGGTGGTGGATGATTATGTATTAAGTTATAGTACACAATTGTATTAGAAGCGTTGAGCCGTACTCTTGCCTTGCATTGGGTCGACTTTCCAGAGCAAGTCCAAATGTAACACGATTTATTGATTCTGGAGAAAGTGTAGTCTTGAATCACCATTAAATACCCACCTCGCGATGAAGAGATGAACTCGTGTTTTATACCTAAAAAATCGTTAATGTAAAGATTGTTATGTTTTTTAAGCTTAAAAGTTAATATAAGATAATATAGTTAGTTAAATATAATGTTAAGCCAACTCTTAATAAATTACCATTTTATATAGAGATGGCTTTAAGGGTGGAAAGTTAGGGACTTTTGAAATACAGTCGCTAGTTATAGAAAAATAATAAGAAAAAAAATTAAAATTAACAAACACTTTTTATTTGTTAGTAAAACATTTTCAGTGTGTAAACACAATTTTATTGTAAACTAAAATCGTTAGACAAATTACATATTCTCAGTACTGACAACACTTCAAATTTTACAACTAACTCAGTCACAACTAAAAGAAAAAGTCGATACATCAAATGTGTGAGACTGATTATAAAACGAAAAATTTGCTATGTTTCTTTTCGATTCTGTCTACGTTACTACATAAAAAAGTTAGAAGTCGGATAGTCGGCTTTACCCGAGTAGTCGATACATCTCTAATATTTACACAAATCAAGGTTTAACAATTCTTTTATATCTGCTTAATGAGTATGATTTGCGTTATATTTTACAATATTACTATACTTGTCTAACACCACTCTAGCTGGACATCCTTTAGATTTCCTTTTTGAACAGTACCAGCATCTTGCCTTCCAACTGTCTGAGAAGGAGTAATTTTGAAAAAACATTACTTTCCCTCCGCTTGGATTGTCAACTATATGATATATATTATCTAAAATAGAAAATAAATTATAAAATAACAAACAAAAATTAAAAATATAAAAATTATCGTAGAATCAATCAATCAGCCACAACCTAGTACTAACTTTTTTTGTTTTATACACAAATACCTCTAGAAACCTTATTAAAATCACCAAAGCGAGACATATCGCTTCTTTGGGAAACAAAACTCGTTGTTACATAGATAAGGTATAAAAGATGCTAAAGTAAACAATTATAAAACCAACCTTAGAAGTCGTGAGTTTTTGACTTATTCCTAAGTAAATCTGAGCTCAAAACTACAGACAGAATGATGTATCAGGTGATGACATATTTACCAAAATTCAACAATAAACGACAAACGTATGAAACGTATAAATTTTTTTGGACGCAGCGGGATTCGAACCCGCGCCTCTTGAACGGTTTCCAACAGATCAAAGAAATTTATACGTTTTCTAAATATGTTTTTCAATTTCCTAAGAGTGTGATCAGCACTTTAAAATGTTAAAAATATTTTATAATGATAATTGACATTAGAAATTTTGTATTCTACTTGACAATCATAAAGTAATATTAGCTAATTATTTTTATTTACAAATCTAAATAATCTAGTTAGTTGAAGTTGGGTATCTTATTTTTATAAGGTGCGATGTAATGTCGGCCAAAAACGTGACCAAAAACCTTTTTTTAAAAAGCAACTACATGCACTAAATGAATTTACCATAATCAATTATGCGCAGTACTGCCAAATGTCAAAAGCCAATTTACACCTTAATTGTAACTTTTGTCTATTGCTACTTATGTATTTATCTTGGTGTAACAAGGAGTTAAATAATAAATAAATAATTTTAACCAAAAGTAAGGACCTACCGGTAGGAAGATCCGTGTTTTTAAACCGTACCATAATCATATGTAGTAAATATGGCTAACAATTAAAGAACAACAAGACACAGCTTCTAAACGAAGTATCGATAATTGCTTTTTATTTTTTATTATTATTTTATTAGAATATATAACGTTCGTACAAATTTGAACGTTACAGTATTTGAACATGTGCCTCATGGAAATCGTCCATATGCACTACCCAATTAAGCTATACGTTGAAATTCTTATACAGTAGTTACAACTTATTTTTGTTTCTTAATATATTTTTAATATTTTTCTCGTATAAATATATACGTTACATATAACGAAATATGATACAATATTAATTATGAAATAAAACAAATATTAAAAGTAAAAAGAAATACTAAAAAGGCTATCCATTGAAAACATATAAACTATACTGTCCTAGAGTTGATTGAATTAGAACTTATATATGTATAAATAAATGCCAATGAAATTAATTAAAATCAAAATCACGTAGTACTATATCTGTAGATTTAAATACACATATTAATCATACAAGATATGTACCGAAAATAAAACTAAGCACCTCGTAAGTAGCAAATCTTAAACTGTAGGTAATGCAGGCTTAAAATAAACGTTTATAATTTGACGTACAACCCATCTCGTTGTTTAAAGTAAGTTGGCGGTGAGTGATTGTGTTCTAGGTTATGAAACACTAAATTTCCACTGCTATCGAACCTTAGACGAGCTGGACACTTCTCTTGGCTGCCCTTCTTACTGCAGTTCCAATATCTATTGTCGTTTGTAGTTTGGGCGAAAGTGTATTTTTGGAAAAGTATTAATGGCTTCTTCATATTAACCACACTTATAGTTTCAAAGATTAAATCTGTAATAGTTTATATAACTTGTTATATTTTCAGTTTTTTATAATGCATTTTAAAATATTTTAATTCCCCAAAATATATATAAGTAAAAAAAAGTTTTTAATGGATTTAATTTAGTTTTATATACGTAGCGATTTAGTAAAAATCAACAAGATGTATTTTGGTGATTTATTATTGACAGTACTACAAACAAATTACTTAACAGACCATACCAGTAGTATTAACATAATATATATATTATACTATTATTGTCAAAGACACTTTTAACTGATTTTAATTCATAACGAAAGATACTTTTAAGTTTTAAAGTTACTTTTATTACAATATAATCGTGAAGTACATTTGTGCATTGGCATTTGGCAAAGAACAATTTCTTAATCATATGTTGGATATGACTTTGGTTACAAAAAAAATATGAAAAAAACGATTGTAGTATATCAGCACTATAGACGTTGTAAATTCATATTAAAAACAATTATATAAGGGCAACTCTACTTTTCGATGTCTAAAAACTAGAGTATAATTAGATAAAGATTAGAGTATAATCAGATAGGTTTTCAGCGTTAGGAAAAACAAGGATTATTCAAAATTGAGTGTTTTTCGTCATGATAGAAATATGACAAATAAATATAATAGGTAAAAAACAAAGAAACATTTAATTTTTAAATCGTATAGAAAATTTTACGTATCGGAACTCGCCTTTAGGAAACTATCCGCGAATTCGAGTCCCGCTACATTCAAATTCTTAATAGTACTTTTAAAACAGTTGGGTATGATATTTGCAATATAAATTCTTATGAACATCTTGAGAAGCGTCTTCACGTGAAGCTTACGAGGCTAATTCTCGTTTTTCTAGCAATTAAATTGCTTTCGTCTATATAACGCACATCTGTCGTGTCTTGCTTATCTTATCTTTGGCCTCTGGATACCGGAATAAAACAGATTGAGCATCAGCAACTGACCGTGGCGTTGAATCTGTTATTAATGGAGTTTCAATATCTCCGAGTACAATATAGGCAGCTCATTGACGCTCTTTACTTTCTCTTTTGCCTTCATATGTTCTTTATTTGTCATATCTCTAACTATTTTTTTCTTACATTTATCATTATTTATATCTTTCTTGATCTTTTCTTTTAAATGCTGCCCATCTCTTCGGATCAAGCTTTAATTTGTGCCGATAACGTCGTTGTTTCTATGCTGGTGTTAACACCCTCTTGTAAGACGGAATACCTTCAAGCATAGGTACAACTTTTAACTAGGCTTTAATTAGTTTCAACGAGGCTCAAAAATTACAGAAGAAACATTACCTATTCATTTTTAGACGTACCGTTTTTAACTACATTTATTTTAGTAAGCGTCTACAAATTACTGCTGCTTTACGAATTCAACATCTGCGTTACTTTTTAACAACTTACATCAGAATATGAAATGATTTAGTTGAGAATACCTAATGTGACTTTCAGGATACAGAGTAAAGAGTTGAATTTATCGAAATATAAATAAATTGTATAAATCGCTGTTTCCCGAAAGTAATAGTTCCAATGTAACAAATCTGTTAAATTATTTGATTTAAAGTATACTTTCATATGGGTTGTAAAGATTTTACTCAACGCCGACGACACAGTGTTGTCGATTGTTATGATTGTTGTTACAGTGTTGATATTCTTATAAAATACCTATTGCATCCAATTAATTGTGCATTGTAAGCTATTAAATTATTGTGTGTGTTTTGTTGATGTTGTATAATGGGGCATCATACAGAGACTTCCATATTTAATATGAAATACAACTGAGTTGCCCTAAATATAAGAATCATTATTACGATAACATTAAAACTAAAATATCATATGGAAACTTTAACCTGTATATGCAACATAATGTAATTTACCCGAAAGAATAAATACATTCTTGTTTATGAGAGAGTAGAATATCTACTTTGGGCACTTAAAAGGTAAATGGCCCAAAAACATAAACAATTAAAATATCGAACAATTGACAAATTTCTAACAGCTTTTTCAGCTTTTTCCCGCATAGCAGAGTAGCCAGAGACTCTTTGACACTACGTTCTCTACTTTCCGCCCGAAATCGAGGCATTGCGCGTTGAGTTGCAGTATGTGGTAATAATTTATATCATTATTTCTCATTCTTTATATAATTAATAAAAAAACAAATATCATTTTTTCTTTTATTTTAAACCAGCAATTTAATTACATACGGATACTTGAAACAGCAAATAGAATAACAAATTTAGAAAAAAAATACATTTACCTAAATTAAGTACTTTTTAGTTTTTAGAAACTACAACCATCAACGTTCTCGCGTAAACCAATTTATTCGCATCACAGTTTTTGACAAAATCACATTTACGAGAACAAAAAAATCACAATTACTTAAAAGTCTACATTTTTCTTACATACGCTAAGGTATATTTCATTTAAATGTAAAATATCCAAATCATAGATACAATTTCATGTAAGCAAGTGTGCGTTTCTTTGGGGAAAATTAAAATTCGAGCACAATACACTATTAGATAAAATTAACCGTCCCAAATTAATACTGCAAATAATTAAAATTATATTTTGCTAAGGTTGTAAATAATTAGTAATAAAATCTTTAGTTTTTACTAAATTAACTAAGATCTGTCGCGTTTTGCAAGTAAAGAGAAGAATCATACTCGTATAATACGTCACATTTGTTTTGTGATGAATAAACAAATTAAAGGGGCGGGCGGTTAATTTTAGAAGTAAATGTATGTAAATACTTTATTATCTTCTAGCTGTACCCGGGACTTCGTCCGCGTTGAATTCTAAAATAAAAGTATCATCTACCTGCCAGTAAAAGTTCCATCAAAATCGGTCTAACCGTTCCAGAGATTAGCCGGAGCAACGAGATAAAAATTGTAAAAAATGTTATTTTGGTAAATATACCATGTATACATACATACATATATGTATATGCATTTAGTAAATACCGGATATTTCAATATTACAAACAAACACTCTAATTTTATTTATTTTTTTAGATTATTGTTTGTTTTTGCAGCTTCTAGTTTTTCCGTTTGTCCCTTAACGCCGTGCTTAATTTTACCAAAGTAAGGAAATAAAAATAACCTTCCTACGAGTGGAGATCGAACCTACAACCATTATGTTTACAGTGAGACGCTGTCCCATTGCGCCTCAATAGCCTCTTGTTTATTATGCCATCAGTTTTAATTTAAAAAAAATACAGATAATACATTACAATTTAATTATAGTAAACAGATTCATTTTGACGTAAGCTACCAGCACGAGGTGGATGATTGTGTTCAAATGGAAAACAAACGACTTCGGTGCCTTCTTCATTTATACGGACTTTAGCCCTGCACTTTTTCGATATTCTTCTGGAACAGTACCAATTGTGAGCAGATTTATTCATTTTAACGAAGGTGTGACCTTGCATGATGAGTATATAACCACCCCGTGAAGACTCTATAAACTGGAATGGTCTTTCTGCAAATACATCTATTTATAAATATTTGTAACTATTTCACTTTCATGCTAATTATTTTTTAGAATTTTTGTTTATTAAAGCCTCACTTCATCATTGTCTGCCAAGTTATTTATATATTACTAGGCATCAGTTTACTGTCGTATGCCTTTATTTAAAATCGAAAGGTAAATTTAATAAAAAAGGCTTTAAACTGCTTTATGTCTAATAAAACAAGTATTGATTTATGCAAATAATTTAATGTGATAACCAATTCGTGCTAACTTAGTGCTCTTTAAGTACACAAAAATAAGTAAAAAATTATTTACTATTTAACATTTTGTTCTATATACATAAGTTCCCAAGTCTTAATACCCTTGAAATTATACATACGTGTTCTTTATTATTGTGCAAATTTTTTGCACAATATGAAAATTATTTTTCCATATTAAAAAACATGTTCTGAAGGAGAGGTTCCCAGACTTTTTCCTCATAGACTACTTTTCCCTTGGCCAATTTCTACCATATTCCCAAAACTCGAAAAAAAAACAGCGGCAGCTCTTTGTATTTCTCGGCACGAACATTTCTTGAACATAGAATATGCAAGTTTTTACAAGTAACAGTTATCTTAAGAAAATATTATCTGCCTAGGTACAACATTTTAGTTCTTCACTATCGAAAGCAGATAAATTTTGGTGGACCCCCAAATTGCGAATTTCCATTTTTTTTGTTACGCCAACGTCGCGTCGTGTCTCCAGTGGACCACTTTGGGAAGTAAGATTCTGCAGCAATGTAGAATTTCCTACAATGTGCAAGTATACTGTACAATTACTGCTTTATTTGGATTAATGATAACATTCGGTAATTATTATGTGCTTATTTAGTCTGTAATGTATAGATAAGAATTACAGTTTCAAGCTGTAGAAGTTTAAAGTTTCCTCTGTATCACACATTCTCTGTCAAAATAATCTAACGAGTTGCATTACGTACTGTTTTTAAATGATCAGTAGTTTCAAATTGCATTGCCTGTCATGGCTTACTCGACTACTTTTACAAACTTAATTATAAACTTTAAACGTTGTATTTGGTAGCTATTTTCAAAATAATCCTATAACAGATTGACAGCATTAAGATCGCTTCAATATCTTAAACTTTTTGGTATCGGACCTTAGTCTATTTACTTCACAATTGTACCAACACATAAAAAAAATAACAAAAAAAAATCAATTATAATCATGTAAATAAATGTTCCGGGGCATCTTTGTGAATAAGCCACTTGCTGTTTTCCTATACATAGTGGGTGGATGCGTGTGATAGGTGTCTGCGAATACAATTCGCTTGTCCTTATCCATTTTAAGATATGCTCCACACTGCATACTAACTTTTCTCGAACATTGCAGTTTTCTAGCACCTTTCATGTGAAATGAATATGAATAATTTTGGAAGAGCACCACCGACTTCTTTCCTCCTAGCGGCAAAACTACGTAATCCATACCTGAAAGTTTTTACTGGTTGAGCCAAATTTGAAATAAAATTACGGAACTGAACTGACATGACAATTGGATTATTGTTTCATTTATAATAAAACAATATAAATAATAGGTTTAAAAATGTTAATTTTTTATTTATTCGTAGTACCTATTTACATATTACATATCAACCAAATTGTTATTTGTGAATGTTCCTTGTGGCTGTAATAGCATAAAACGTACATAAAATATTATATATATATATATATATATATGAAATAAAGGTAACTAAAACAAATAATCTTTTAACCTTTTAAAGTGTTATTCACACAATTAGGTTATTTAAAAACATATTTTTATGAATAAAAATTTGAACGCAGCGAAATTTGAACCCGCGTCTCTTGGAAATCGTTCAAGCGATAGGACCGCTAAGCCAAGTATTCTACATATGTTTTACATATGACCTTTTTCTCATAATGATTTACAAACATTACATTTGGTATTTTACTGGTTTTGTGTTGAACTTAATCTTTTACTAACTTTTTATTTAGAGTAAAATACTATATGAAATCTAAAAAAGGATTATTTTATATATATTTAGATTTCTGTAAAATCCTTGAAGTTTAAAAACATGAAATTAGAAGATTCTCTATTTAATACATACATTACCTAAACGCACATGAAAAAAAATATAAATAATACAATTATTATAAAGAATAGAATTTAAATAAAAATTTGTAGTCAATAAATATTCTGATGAAAGATATTGACATAATCAGAATCTTTTCCATTATTTTAATGTTTTAATAATTATATTGATTGACTTTTATTATAGATCCATCTGGCGCTCTTTCTACGAAGGGTGGCGGGTGGTTATGGTCTAGGTAAAAGGCATCAATAACATTATCTTTGAATCCCAGTCGAGCTTTGCAGCCTCCTTTACTTTTTTTAGAACAGTAGTAGGTATTTGGGTTGCCACCTTGTACTGAAAATGAGTACCCATTGACGACTATAAGATTATATTTTCCTTTGTTTGATGGAAACATTTCATAATGAATGTGCTCTGAAAGAAAAAAATAAGTAAATAATATATGTACAAATAAGGTTAATACATTAGTTTTACGTACTTATACATAATACTCCATCACTTATTCGGTTCTGTAAACCGTAATGATTATGAAGGTATGACTAAATATGAATTTATATTAAATTCTATACATATACTTTATTAGCATAATTTTTATAATATGCAAGAAAAATATATTTATTTGTTAAAAAAAGCAAAGACCAGCTTTACGTTCATCCCACATGGCAAGGTAATCAGAGAAAGAGATACTATTCAGAGGGACATTGCGTTCTGAGTAGCGGAATTCAACACCGCGTTTTGCTTTACTAGAGCAGTGGACAATTATGGGAAATATTGAAATAAAATCATTTTCCAGGACTCGAACCAACAATCAATCAAACAAGTCAATCACAACAACTCAATATAACTAATCAAAAATATATTTATCTATACATATAATAAAAATGTTACTGGTCGCAGTCTGTACATGGAAGATATATAATAAAAAAAAATTATTATGGGTATTCATCAATGTAAGACGACCCAAAACAACGATTAATAATTTTCTTTTCTGTTTATCTTTTTATTTGTGCATGCTAATCTCAGAAACGGCTTAACCGATTAAAATGCATTGCAATGATTGCAATGATTTTGACTATTGTATGTGGTAGCCGTCCCTTAACATTTAGTGTTTATTTCATTTCAATTGGTCATAAATCATAAGTTATAAATAAAACAGTTACAGCCATTTAAATTATAAATTTAATTCAAGTTTATGATTTAAGTGAGAACGCGGGCGGGCTAAAAGGAAATAGTCTAGTCATGTAGGCTTACGCAGGCTAAGCCGCGAGCGGGTCGTTAGTAAGTAGTATATCATAAAGTGAACGAAGCGAAAGTGGTGTGCCGTACCTTTTGATGCGTTTATTTTCTTTTGTCACTAATACAGTTAGAATTTATTATTTTCAAGTTTTAGCTTGAAAATATTTTTGAATAGTAAATAATAATTTTAATTAGAAAAAAAATGTCACACATTATTATTTGTTATTACAAGAAATTATTTACTTACATTTCCTTCTATCAGATGGGATATCATCCGACTGTAAACGTGATTGGTTGTGAATTCGATTCTAACTTAGGGGAGTTATTATATATAAAAAAAAAACACATTTTTATATGTTATAATAAATAGCCATGTTGCTTAAAATGCTTTTAAATAATATTTAATACAGACAAACACACGGTAGTTTTTCCACCATCTGTTAGACATTTCATCGATTTTTGTAGTGTTTTCGAATTTAAAATACCTACAGTATTAATATAAAATGCTCAAATACGATTCTAGTGTTAAATACTTCATTGTAGTATTTTTAGCTATTTTATACCTTAATATTTTTAACGTTTTAGCACTTTTTACAATATATAATCAACATAAAAACAAAAATATGGATAAATAATAAGTGAACCAAGTAGCATAATTTTAATTAAAATTCTTACATATAAATAACACATGACAAGAAATTATAATAAGATTAGATACAAGCCATTATAAAACAGATCCATTTTCTTTATAGACATACAAAAACAATTTATTTTATAGAAATAATAGCAAAGATAGCAAAGAGAACCTATGTTCTCCATTTATGCCCGAATTCGACATATGCATGTTGAGAGGCGGAACTCAATATCACGCTTAATAACGCAGGGAAATGAAAATAATTAAAAAAACATATATATCCCCAAATGGATATTGAAACCACAAACTTCGCATTTACGGTCAGACGCGATCCAACTGCGCCACGATGCCCTCATGTTTAGAATTGACAGTATTTAGTTATGTATCTTCCAAACGATGATTCAAAGGATGAATACAAATGTACTTGAAAAAGACATATCTAGAAAACGTATAAAAATTTGAACTCAGCGGGATTTGAACCCGCGCCTCTTGATAACCGCCTCTTGAACGGTTTTCAAGAGGCGCGTGTTCAAATCCCGCTGCGTTCAAATTTATATACGTTTTCTAAATATGTCTTTTTCAATTTCCTTAGTGTGGGAATAACACTTTAAAAAATTTTAATAAAAATACAAATGTACTAGTCAGTATTATACAGTGTATATTTACAGTCTGTACTTTAAAACAATAAACAATCTTACAGAAATATTTATACTTCTTTATAATAAAAGAAAAACTTAATATACAATTTTATTATTTTATTTTATTTCTATATCTTCTATATATATATATATTTGTGTATATATGAATAATGCTATACATATATATCCGAAAGTTTTCAAATATCTAATTCTGAACAATTTCTTTATCTAAAATATCTCAACAGGTATTTAATTAATAGCATTATGAACTTCAAAAAAACATTGCATACACATGGTTTTCTTGCACGTGGTGCAAGCAGTTTTAACTTTTTTCGTTTTGTTCTGAGCTTGATGACTCGACATACTGAGGCGCCACTTCGCGTAGCAACTAGCGCATTTTCGTTTTTTGCTACCGAGGTGCAGATTATGACTTACTTTTAATTGCGCCACAAATATCCCTGGAAATTGTAAATATTTTCATTTGATCTTTGGTTTACCGTATATTAATTCGAACCACATTTTTATAAAAGCCCTTGTAGGGCGAAAGGTACGCTTGTAGCATTATAACTACGGATATTACCACAAGTTTCACACAAAAGTATTGACTAAAATGTATATAGAACTATTACATTTTTAAACTCTCGTTCTCTCATATATAAGAAAAACCCCAAAATTACATTATAGTATAAAGTAATATATATTAAATAATTATCATAAAAATTGGCTTGGTAACTTTTAAAATGAAATAGATTCAAATATATATCAATAAAAAAATCCTTTTGCTTGTAAGTTAGTACTTTCAATAGATTTTTTATATCACACTTAGCAAAACAATTGTGTTGGTGAGGATCACTACTATCGTTCACAATTTATACAAACTCGATACAATTTTATGATAAATGCTTAGTGAAAAAAGTGTTAAAACACTCCGTTCTCCGCTTCCCAACTGAATCCGAGAAATTTCGTGATGAGTCGCGTAACTCAACGGAGTACTTTGTCTTATCACCAGAACGAAGAAATGATTTAAATATACTCGTAATCATTTCCCTGAGTGGAAATCGAACCCACAACTATCGCGTATACAGTCAGACGCTATTCAACTGCGCCACAATAGGCTTAATATCATATTTAAGAAGGTTTTGTAAATTAACATTATTTACATTTAAATATAGACTATATATAATATAGGCTTATTATTATTTACAAACATTCAACGTGAAAGTCGATAACAATTCTATAAGTAAAAGTTTTTATATTAGTTATCTCCCTTAGTTATTAACACACAAATATCTAATTTTCAAAATAAATAAAATATAAAATTTTACATACATTTTGAAGATATTACACAAGAATTGTAAATATAAGTAATAAAAAAAAGGAATATTGCAGTATTAATAAAACCTTAACGTTTTTTTCTCCTATAGCCGGGATGGCAGCGGGAGTACCTAGTGTCAAGACAATCCGTTCCTCGTTCTCAGGCCCAAAAGCTCGATACGTTACATTTATCGTTCATAATAAATACCGTTATTACCTCTAAAAAATACCGGAGCCGGATGATTGTGGGTACTACTCGCTCTTAGTATAAGCCCGTCGGTGTTAACAACCAATCTCGCTGAACATTTCAGACTCGCATATTTAGAGCATCGCAGATATCTCTTATCACTTCCGAACGAGTATGTAAAGTTTCTAAACATCGGCACTTTCCTACGTAGCGTTGGCAGGAATAGTAATCTTTCTGTAAAATATGTTGGATAATAAAAATATATTCTTAGAATAACAAATAAAATATAAAATGCGTACGTACAATATTATAATGCAATTATATATATGATAAAAAACTGATGTAACTATTAAAACCTTTGGAAAATGAAAAATAAAAGTACATACAAACACACATGTACATTGTTATCATATATTTATTTTTTGGTTACATATTTATTATTGTATACTGATAACATATTACATAAATTACGTTGATATAAGTAGCTTAAATATGTAGATTTATAATTAAATATGGAATTTATTTCTTAGTAAACACTTACATTTACCATTACTCTATGTAAAGTGAGGAATAAATCACAGGCTTTTAGCCCTCCGGCGAGTACCAACCGATTTTGAAATTGCGTGAATAACGCGCGATTCTATTTTATAATAATATTGTCGTACTTACGTTAGTCAAACCGCAAGGTATAATTAAGGTCCGTGCGGTTTCCACGCGATTTTAAAATGGTGCGGTGCCCGCTGTGCCTGAACGTAGACTTATAGCAAAATTATATATAAGAAAATATGTTTTTTTTTATTTTCAACAGACCTATGAAATAACAAAAACGATCGATTACCATCACTATTATTTGATTATTTGGAAATTTGGGTCACACTTATAAGATATTTTTATCTAAGCAAATTTAAAACTTATATTAAATTTTTATTTAAATATGTGTTTCATTTGACAAAGCTTATTCTTAAGTTTTCTTTATCTTAATGACGTCAAGAAATAGCTTGGCTAGATAAACAATAATAAGAATAGGTGTTTGTAAAAACAAACGAAGAAACTTATTATATAGTAATAATTTATGTATGTTTATATAATACTTACTACGAGTAGAATAAATAATTTAAGTAGGTGAATATGAAATATTATTAAGAATTCAATTTGTAAAGGTTTTTTTTCTAGATAGAAAATGAATGTACATGTATAATTACCCTATAATTAAACCATTACATTTTATTATTACTAAAACTATATTCTACTCGAACGCATTCAGACGCTAAGTTCTATTAATCCTATAAGTCTAGTCTAAGTAATGAAAATGGAAAAATTAATAATATGATTTTTATTTCTAGAACTTGCTATATGACCGCCTTCGCACGCTCTGTTATCTATCTATATGTATGTAAAAGAACCTGATTGTTAACTTATGATACGGGTCATGTGTCCTTAGTTTATAAATAAGAATAAAAAGCTTCTTCTTGTAAATCGAGACATTGCGTGTACACACATTGCGCGTGAGGCGGAACTCAACACCACACTTTTTAATGCCAGAGCGGAGACATGAATTAACTTTAGCATAATCATACCCCCGAGTTGGGATCGAACCCATAACTACTGGTTTACAGTCAGACACTGTCCCGCTGTACCACGAATTGAGCCTTCATCCATACTAATATTATAAATTCGAAAGTAACTTTATCCGTCTGTAACGTCATCACGGCCAAACCGCTGAACTGATTTTGATAAAATTTTATATATAGTAAATTTTCTTGGGATGAACATAGGCCAATTTTTCAATTATTTCTTTTAGTTATTCCAGGAATTTAATTGTTTTACGAAAAGGCCGTCGAAACTACGAAACAGCTATAGTGCACGTGAACGGGTCGCTAGTTATAAATAAGAAAAGAATAAAAACACTACCCATGTACACATGATATATGGTCTATATTTTTAAGAAATATGGTCTATATTTTTAAGAAATTTTTAAATATAGACCCTCTTTGGTTTTGTGTAAAACAGGTGGCGGGTGGTTGTGGTCATACTGTCCATGTACAACATTCCCTTTGTCGTCTACCATTAACTTTGCATTACATTTGCCTCTTAGAGCTCTGGAGCAGCGAAGGTTTCGTTTATTTCTCAGATTCGTATAGGAGAAAGTGTAATCTTTGTACACTATTAACTTTCCACGACTTGATGGTAACATTTGTATTTTTCCTGAAAAAAAATTAAGTTTTAACTTAATAATAATATTACTTTTTTATATTAATAATATTACTTTTAGCTATGATTTTTTAATTATATCCTAAACTAAGTCGATATCAACTATTCTCGAAAAATATACATTTAAAAAAACATATACATTCCGTCATATAAGAAAAACAATATAAGCAAAATAACAAGATAATTGAAAAAGACATATTTAGAAAACGTATCTTGAAAACCGTTCAATCGTTCTTGAACGATTTTCTAGAGGCGCAGGTTCAAATCCCGCTGCGTTCAAATTTTTATACGTTTTCTAAATATGTCTTTTTCAATTTCTTAAGTGTGCGAATATCACTTTAAAAAATCTTAAAAAAATATAACAAGGTCTAAATTAAAAGTAAAAAAACTTAAATATCAATATTTACGTATAAAGCGATATACCTTTCTTAAATAGCTCCAAATATTTAATTAAATATAATAAATAAGAAAAAGACGTTCGTTTTTAAATTTTTTATTTTTAGTATTTCGTACAATAAGTGGCATATATTTAATTAATGAGTAACGTTTTAGCTTTAGCCTAGTAGCGGGATGAGGCTTGAAGCTGAATAAAAAACTAATTTTTTTAGAAAAATTTCTAATTTTCTTATAGATGTTGGAAGCACAATTTCAAGTTGTACCTATTTTGCAAATTATATACGTATAAATAGTCACCACGTATAGAATGAAAGCTCGTCAAAGTTTACAAAAATGCTAGGATTGAAAGCTTAAGTTCTAGAGCTGGCGCACTGCGCACGCAGTTGGATCGTTACCAGAGAATGGAGCTACATAGATCGGCCAATGACGGAGGGTAGCGTCACTTCCATTTTTAGCACTGGGCCTTCAGTGTGAGAGAAGGCTATTTATACAATTTTTGTGCCTTTTTGCCTTTTGTGCTAAATTTAGAGTAGAAATAATCAATAAGAAAAACAAGCTTTAAGATTTCATTCATAATTTATTGGCAAAACGCATATAACAAAATTTTTATACTATTTTAATTCTGATTTTCAGAAGTCAATATTTTATAACTATTTTCATAGCAAACATGGAATGTATTTTAATATGATCGTTCAAGATATTAAACTGGAGTACAAACAGATATGAATTATGAAATGATTAAATTACATTATACAGTCGCAAAGTACGCTAAAATTACGTACGATTCGAATAACTTTATTTATCAAAAGTGAAGAATAAAAGAAAAGACTGTATACTACAAGTTATGTCAAAATACAATAGCGCCTCTAATTAATAATCTTCTCAGAAAATTCAAAATTAAAAAAAAAAACAATTATTACAAAGAAAATATGTAATATTTTCCATAATTAATCACGAGTAATATTAATTAAAAACAACACTATAAATTTATTAAAATTCAATTCATTTCTTTAATTATGACGCTGCAAGATGCAAGTTGGAAGTATTAAAATTAAAAAAGCAACAAAGACATAGTGATATGTGTTGCCACAAGCTTTGTTCACAGATAATATAGAGTTATATATATTTTTTCAGATCCACGTTTTTTTCCACGAGTTAGAGAGAACCTAATGTCATTCCTTTTTCCAACTTCTACTAGAAATCGAGACATTGCTTGTTTCCTGACGGAACTCAATACTAGGTTTATCTTACCAGAACAGGGAAATGTAAAAAAAAGCAATATAATGATTTCCTTGAGACGCGATCAAACCCACAACCAGTCCCACTCACAGACGCTTTCCCACTGCGCCACGATGGCCTGAATATATATACTATAACTAGAAATATGATGAAATTTGACAATATCTTTCTTTGCCTAACAGATAAATTAATCTATAATATATTTATATTTATACATGACCTATGAAAAAATATATTATTGGAGGCATTTATCAATGTAATAGAACCTAAAAATATATTTTTCTGTTTGTATGTGCGTTTGTGCACGCTAATCTCAGAAACGGCTTTACTAATTCATATGCAGTTTTGACTATTGTATTTTGGTAAATTTTATTTAAATCGGTTAAAAATAAAAAAGTTACAATCATTTAAATTTTAAATTTCAGCAAAGCTAGTGATTTAAGTGAGAACGCGCGCAGGCGAGAAAACGTAATAATTTAGTCGTGTAGTTTGGGCAGGCGAAGCCGCAAGTGGTTCGCTAACTTATACTATATTTACAATGACTTTCTATTAGGCATAAAGGAACTAAGGATATCTGTCACGCGACTAAGATGATGACTTTGCTCTTCGGATATTGCTTGAAACCGTTCTGGATTTTGCTGCTTGTACCTCGTGTAATAGCGCATAAAATCCGCTTCGGTGAACAGATCGTCTAATAAAAAAATATACATGTTTTTTATTGATTAAAATAAAAATAATACGTCGAAATACTCACTCTGCAGTGATTGATGTATACGTGAAACTCTAATATTAGTTATGTTTAGTACATATGTCTATACGATAAGATATACGTGAAAAATTGTCATTAAGAGGAATTTATCAAAGTAATAGAAGCCAAAAAAATTACATTCCATTTTCATTTATGTTTGTCTGTACGCTTGTGCACGCTAATCTCACAAAAAGCTTAGCCGATTTCGATGCAGTTTTGACTATTGCATTGTAAGCTTATAAGTTTAAAAAATAAAAAAGGTTACGACTATATAAGTTATAAATTTCAGCAAAGTTTGTGATTAGAGTGAGAACACAAGCGGGCGAAAGAACAAAATAGTTTAGTCGTGTAGATTACGCAGGCGAAGCCACGAGCGGGTCGCTAGTATAACCTAAATATGAATCTATCTATCATAGATCAATTCACTATAACTAGACTAATGGATGGACGAATTGCCACATCCAGCAAGAGATGTTTTAGATCCATCGAGTACCTAAATTATAAAATTAACAGGCCAATGAAAAATGAATTCTGTGTATACATGTGCATGTATTATTACAAAATTTGAATAAACTAAAGAAAAATCTTCAAATATAATGAATGTTTATTGCAATTGTATACATGCATGAACAATATTATTGTGATCTTAGAGTGTAATTAGCCTAAACATAGCCTTCGGATTTTGCTATGAACACTAAATGGGATAAAAAGAGACCAATCGTCTATTTAGTTTTCTCTACAGAATGTGAAGGTGACGTAGATTAAACAAAACATTCAATCAATATAGCCACTTTTATCACACAATGCAAGACAATAATAATATTTAAGAAATACTATTTTACATTTCGAAAACTTTGCAACAAAATAATAAAGAAATTGGGATTCGAGTAAAACAAATATTTCTTTAAACATATATATTTTCTATGTGTTGACTTAATAAAAATTATGCTTAATAAAGTTACTACGTAAGTAAGTTAAAGGTACTGATGCTGTAAGGAGAAATTGAATGCAAGGTATATTTTAAAAGTATTCCTTTCATTTTCTTCTCTTGTCGCAGCCACTTCAGTGCCCATGTTTATTTAGATATTTTTATATATTTTCCACTTTCCAGTTTCTTTAAAACTGGCGGCGGGTGATTGTGATCCGTATCTTCTGCGGTTATAAGTCCAAACTTGTCTAACTTAACCCGGGCTGAACATTTACAAGTTATTCGTCTAGAGCAGTATAAATACCGTTTTATGTCTTTCTGACCATGGAAAGAGAAAGTATAATTTCTATACAGCACCACGGATTTATTTTCACAACCAAGTAGCTGTATTTTTCTAATGCCTAAAAAAATTAACTTTATCTTGTTATTATCCATATACATGTGGGTTCTAGAAATAATACATAAACGGTAATATACGTTTGCTACAGGAAATATGTGATGATTAAATAAATAAATACATAATTTTTATTGACTTGCAAAATGAAATATTAATAAAACACGTTTTAAAAAAATAATTTTATTTTTATGGACCGTTGTATATGCTTATTAAATCCCCTTCACTTGATACCCATGGTTGTAAATAAATGTCTAATCCGCCAATTTGCTGCGGCGCCCTTTTAATATTAGCAACAGTACTAATTATACATATAAAACTGTATTGTCATCAGAACTAAAGGCACATTTCCAATACCGGAAAGCGTATATTTTTAGGTTATAAGAAGTATCCCACACTAACATATTAAATAACATATAAAATAACAGGACATGACATAAAAAAAATTTAAGGCCATCGTGACCAGCATCTGACTGGGTGTGTAACTCGGTGGAACTATTTATGTTCAAATTATTTTCGTTTCGCTGCTCTGGTATCTGAGACAATGTGCGACATTCAGTTCCAACACAAAATGTTTCGATGTCTCGGAGAGTCTTGACACTAGGTTCTCCCTGCTTTGCGGGAAAGAATGAATGAGGTGAATTTAAAACGATTATACCTTTTATTAAACAAAATCAAACGTTGAACGTAGTTTATATTAATTTTGCTTATTTCATTTCAAAAGTTTAAAAAAGTAGTTAAATATTTTAAATATCATTATAAAACAGCAAACAGACTATTGATGATAAAAGATTCTACCAAAATAAGGCTCACATACTAACTGTATGTGAGCCTTCTTTTGGTAGAATCTTTAGTGGTTACAAATAATAACATGTATATTTATTCATCCACCTTCGGACATCTTAAAATATAGATTAGACATTGATGTCCTAGGTGAGTATCAAAATCACAATCAATCTTTAGTTCAGTAGTCCAGTAAAATTGATGAAATTAACACTACATGGACAACAGTTTTAATTGAATTTGCGATAACCTAAATTTTTCTAATCTTCAACCTGTGAACATGATGGATCCCCAATCCACAATTCTATATTAAATTTATAATACATGCCATTAGAAATTTTTTTCGACATAGGTGGTAGATGCTTATATTCTGTTTACGCATATATTATTTTACAATCTTTGTCCAAATTCAATCTAGCCTTGCATTGTTTGTTGTTTTTATTGTTTTTGTTGTTTGTATAAATATATTTTTACATGTTTAGGGCCTTGGAAGGAGAATGTGTGCTGATTATACAAAATAAGCGACGAACGATCATTTGCGTCTAACCGAAACACTTCGAGTGATGATTCTGAAATATAGGAAATTTTGTTTTATCACGTCTAATTTTTACCATATTTTTATACACCTCTATTATATCAAGACTAGCGAGAATTGCTTAATCAATAAAGGCTTAGTGAGAAATCACTTCTGTATTTACTTCTGATAAACTATACATATACATAATGCTACGAAGATTAACGCTTAAATAAAATATGTAATAATCCATCAAATAAATAAAAATTTTAAGCAGTAGGCTGATGCCAGCTTAAATGTACCCTCTGCGGAAACTCACAAATTTTGTCTCGCAATAGATAACCGGCGCTGTTATCGGGGCTACGAGCGTATTGAATTGTGTAACCATAGCACTTCGCAATCGATAAGCCGATGTTTCGGACTCTCCTTGATACGGCCCTTAAATTAGCCTCCTTTTGTATTTGAGTCTTTCGTCTTTCACGTGCGTTACCTCATCTTTAAAAAAAATACACTTTTCTACTAAAACTCCCTCAATAGCCTGCTGAAAAATGTGGGAAACGCTTGCTAGTCCAAATACTAGGCGTATATTATTCAAAACAACCCATGACTTGTATTTATTTAAAAAAAAATCGTTTATCGTGGGAAGTTAACATTGTTCGTCGTGCAATTATTTACAAATACTAACTGAATAATCAGCACACAACTTAACATAACTGTCTCGTTTTGACACCGGAGATTGGAAACGTATATACTAAATATTCGACTGGTTCAAGAATACCTAACCAGACTCGAGACATTAAATCAATCAAAAATCAATTTCCCCTATAATTATGGCGTACCTTATAAAAAAAACCAGTTGTGTGAATCGTATTTATGAATTGTTCCTAGCTTATCAGAGGAAGAGTAGGTTAGTGTATTTTCCTTCCAACATTTTAATATAAGATTAATTTTCAAAGTATTATAATTTAACGAGTAGCGGAGTACACTCGTAACTAAATCAACCCTAAACAGTCTTTTTTTTATCAATTTCAAATTATCACCGGTCAAATGTACATGGCGATAAATTACCACCGTTTCTACCACGGGCTCTTCCCTAACTAGACAGATAGAAAAAAGCTTACTGTCATCATCATTGTCTTCACCATTGTCACCGTCATCCACTTCACTTTATTACACATTTCCTTAAGTGGCTTTTGACGTGACACTTTTCACACGTATTATTCTCGTACTTCAAACTTTTCACCTCAGTGATAATCTCACCTCAGTTTGGTCTAGCGCACATAGCTTCTCTTTCTTGAATTCCGGATGCATGCCTGAAATAAATTTGTCGAGGAGAGATGTGGTCATCCAGAGGACGTAAAATGCATTCATATGGTATATCCACGATATCTTTTGAAAACGCTAGGTTTGATTCCAGCTTATATATGCTCTTCTTGCCCGTTGCATCCATTTGCTCGTTTAAATAGTTCCCAACAAAACATTGCTAAATATTACCATACGTATCACGTATGGACATTGTGGTCATATTTAAAACTCGAAAATCGTACTGCAGAAGAAATATATGAGTAGCCCGTTGTCGTGACTTTTAAGAATGCAATAAGGAGAACGCAAGTGAAACGTTAGCTGGTTGATATCGCACTGTTTTATTAGAATTTGTTGCTATCCTTTATAGTGGTAGACGCTTCCACGCACACAAACGCAGACACATGTTACAGTTTCAACACTTCTGTGTGTGAAAATTCTACAGAAAAAATATAGTCGCTGTCCTAAAAGGCAGTAATTTTGCTTCTTATATGGAATCGATGAATAGATAAAAAAACATAAATGAATAATTTCAGTTTATAGAATATATCTATTATGATATATATAATATGATATTAATTAAGAAGTAAATAATTATCATGAGAACAATAATAAAATTGATAGATTGCTGTCAACGTTTATTTATGTGCAGAAATAGAATTATTAATTTTTATTGCTCTTATAAGAGCACAACTACTATTTACTAACCCCACCACAGAATATATTTTTTTCAGCTTGTTGCCGTCTACTGCTGAATCTAAGCTTCTCTCACAGAGCTCGCTCATTAAATATTTATAAAAATTTTAACCAATTAATTTTATAGTATTACTTAAAACATGTCATATCTCAATTCAACAGGACCATGTTATAATCCACAATCCTCAAAAATATAATATTAGTTTTATTAAAAAGAAGCAGAATCCTAATTTAACCTTCATATCTTATAAACACGTCCATCTAAAGATCTGAAAATAGGGGGAGCTGGGTGGTCATGCTCCCCTATTATGTCCGAGAGTTTTCCATTTCTTGTAGTAGTAAGTTTGACTTTACATCCTCCTTTTCGCTTGGAACAGTACCAATAATTTTGGCATGCATTCGAGAAAGTGTATCCACCGAACAAAATGAGTTGACCTGGACCTCTGCTGTTATATATATATTCCAAGGCATCTGAAAGTTCTCTATTTTTTATTATCGCATTAGAATAAAGGGGGATGCCCAAATTTCCGTTCATGTTCGGTATTCTTTACTAATAGAACTTTTTATCATAATTAACTAACTCGTTTTTTGTTTAACTGGTTAATTTAACCCGATCAGGAAAATATAAACATAAGAACTTTCTTAAAAATATTGAATCAAGCAGAAATCATTTTCATTACTCAATATAAATAAAGGAATAAACAATAAAACGCTAGATTTTTTCAATAAAAGTAATATTCTAATAAAAGTTATTGAAAAATCAAAAGTAATTGGCATGCAAAAAAACAAAGGAACTAAATAACTATAAAAATAGTCTTCTATAACAAAATGATACATCTCATACTCATATTTTGTTATATTATGGTATTTTTTATTAAAGAAAAGAAATTTTAATTACTTCACTAATCAATCACAATAAGGAACCATTTGATGACGATGGTTGATAATGATGATGACATGATTTTTTATAAATTATGAATTTTAACGCATATTAAAGTGCTAAACAATATTAGCAAGCCTTGGATCTATTATATATAGCTAGCTACCTTCTTACAAAAATGAACAAAAACAAAAGAAATTAATTATCTAACAAAAAGAAAGCAAAAAATGCTAGTATGTATGTCGTATTTCATTATTTAAAAAAAATCTAACATTGATATTGTCATATAATAAATATGTACTCGACATACAGATTCTGTGCCTTTACTGTCTATTGTTTGCGGCCTTTGAACTTGCCAGCTGATCATAATACACTGCAAATTGCTTTGAATGGAAGCAAGAAGGGGATTGGTAGTTAATACTTTTATATATTATAATAGTATAGAAGATACTACAATTGACATTTCCAAAGGCCGAGTACACTATGGCACAATGAGTACCGACAATGAGCATTAAATTAGTTTTTTTATCTTAACGCTTCTCTAGATATTTTATGCCAATGTACCAATCTTTTCAAACTTTATATATCTTTCCATTTGGACTTCTAAAAATATTAGGTGGCAAGTGATTATGTTCGCCTGTCACTTCTACCAGCTGACCGGACAGAGTCGTACTAATTTTGACTTTACAGCCGACCAATCGCTTAGAACAATGCCACCTAGTCTGATTGTAAACGTTTACAAAGGTATAACCTTTGAAAATAAGCAAATGTCCACCCCCGCGATTGCTGGGCATAAACTGTAACTCTGAAACAAATTCATTGAATTAGTTAAATTATTTTAACCTGAAATTTAAATTATTATATTAGTATTAGCAAATAAGTTATTTCGTAACTTACTTTTATTTACTTACAGAGTTCAATTAAACTCATAAACATATTTAATGTGAAGTTGAAGTGGGTAATAAACTTTAAACATCGAATATTTTTGAAAAATATATTAAATAATATATCATTTTTTCATGTTAATAAGTATTATTTATTCCAAATTTAATTACAAATTTACTACTACTAATAATAAGATAAAAGTGTTTAGACAGATCTAACTGTATATATACATCTATTTGAATATTAAGCCCATTTTACTTAATGGTTAGTAAATCCTTTTTGTGCATGTTTAAGAAAAAAAATTAAGTATAATGAATTCTATTCGAAAAAAAAGCTGAATGCGGATGAGTATAAATTACATAATTACACTTAAATAAATATAATACAACGCTTTTGCGACCTCTTTACTCTAACCTACTCGACCATACAATATGAGTATAGCGGGCTTGGTAACCATCATTCCAGACTCTAGGTATAAAATATATTTTGAATCTAGAATATACAATTCAAATGAAATCCACTTTTTTATTAATATATTTTAATAAAATATATATACGAGTATATTATAATTTTATTATTAGTTAAGATTATCATGTACTACACATTTATCACGATTTACATTAAATTACAATGAAAGTCTATTATTCTATATTAAGTAAAGAACGACATTTTTCATTTTCTTAACTTCGACTTTAATCATTATTTGCCCCTGTATGCTGCAATTATGTATGCTTCTGTTCCGTTTATTTGTTTTCTGTTTCGTTGTGTGCAATAAGTAATTTTATCTACCGTCTTCTTTTAAAGTATTTTATTTGTTTTATTTTACTTAATTAAGTATTTTATTTCGCCACTTTATTTTATTCTCCATTCGCCATTTTATTCTCGCCACCAGTTAACTCTGTATTTTTGTCATGCCAAAAGCAACTCGATTGTTATATCAAAAATTTTTATTCATTAATAATTACAATACATAAATAGCAATATATTTTTGTCTAGGTGATATATGATAATTAAATATATATTAAGTTTAATTTAATTGTACTGTTATTGTGTTGTTATACATGAATTATCAGTAGTGGCCCACATATGACATAAGTGTTTATTTGAATCAATTTAACTGATCGCTGTCTGTATATGGAATATATATGAAAATAACATACTATTGGGGGCATTTATCGATGTAATAGAACCCTAAAACAATGAGTTTTTTTTAATTTCCATCGGTTCATAAACAAAAAAGTCATAACCACTTAAATTATAAATTTAAGCAAAGTTTGTGATTTAAGTGAACACGTGGGCTGGCGAAATAATTGAATAGTTTAGTCGTGTAGTTTACGCAGGCGACGCCGCGAGCGGGTCGCTAGTAATATAATAAATACGTTAGTTTGTGATAATGGATGGATGGCTTATAACTATTTCACGCAAAACCCACTGAACGGATTAAGATGAAACTCTACAGTAATATAGCTCAAACCTCAGAACGATACATGAACTACTATTTCCAAAGATTTTGTAATGTAACGATATTCTTGATATTCTTTTTTTTGTAACGCCTTAAAACTATTATGTCTTGGAATAATCGTTTTGAAGATAACAAAACATTTAACTATCACATAACAAAAGGTTACAGATTTAAATAATTATTAGAAATACGTTAATATAGAATATTCAAACCTTACACATGGTATACTAAAGAAAACATTTTTTTAAAATAAAATTATCATTTTTATGTTGATGTATTTATTTGTTAAATTTTGAAGTGAAAGGTTTCATCAATATAAAATTAGTTAATTGAATAAATAAAAAGAGATGAGTTAAAAATTAACTTTTATTAAGCAATGTCGGACGTTGTACATAGCAAATTAAATCTTACTTATTTTATATGGATTTTATACGTGACAGAATTTTTTTTAAACATTTTAAAAGTCATCATCGTTGAATACTTCATACTATTTAAAACTATTAGCACAAAAAAGCACAAAGTTAAAATTATTCATGTATACTTATCAGATAACAAGTAAATATTTGTATAGTTGTAATCCATATCTTAAAATATAGAACAAATCGATTCCTCCCACGTAGATTGTTGTACGGCTCAAAGACCCCGTCTTGGGACACACAAACTTACGTCAGATGTATCAAAATATTGATGCCTTAGATAGAAAACGAAATTACAATCTTTAATGCAGCATTCAAAATCATTAACCACTAGGCTATCAAACATACACATGAGGCCAGACCTATTTAAGGTTATTCTATAGATTCAGCTTTATTTAAAACTATACTAATGAAGATTTATCTACCTACTATTATATAATTTTGATTAATTTCGAAAATACACAAAGCTCTTGAAATTGAGGATCTAATTTTTAACTGTGCTAACGATAATCTAGAGATTAATCAAGGACAACCTATCAAGTATCTGAAAGTCAAACACAAAATGTCTTAATTCTCGGATATAAATGTTCCATTAGAATGTTCACTTCATTTCAAATTATAATACTTCCCATTAGAAAACTTCCTCAAAATTGGTGGTGGATGGTTGTGTTCTGTATAGGCGTATCTTATGCTACCATCTCTATCCAAATTAATTCTAGCCTTGCATTTGTTCTTGTTTCTCTTGGAGCAGTATAAATATCTCTTGATATCTTTAGGGCCTTGATACGAAAATGTATAGTTATTGTATAATATAAGCGACGTACGGTCATTTCCAACGAATTGAATCACTTCGAATGTTGAATCTGAAATATGGAGAATTTAGTTTTCGTTCTGTTTAGTTTATGCCAATTCTATCTACAAAGGCTGAGTAATAAATCACTTTATTCTTTAATTTACTTCCAATACACTACACAAACCTATATTATATTAAGAAGATCAAAGTTAAACAACAATATCTGATAATCTCTTTATATACTACTTTAATTTAACTAGAACTTTAACTTTATAATTACCTAACATGTTTGTAACTGCTGTGTACAAACAATTAATATTACATACCCTACAAAGCCAGTCATATTGTACTTACGCATAATCTAAAAAAGACCAAATCGATAGTCTCAAATCATAGAACAGTTCTATAATTCCTTTTTTAATAAGGAATTTAAAGAATTAGTATGTAAATAAAAAAACATTAGTGACTGTAATACACTTGTAGATTGTTATCAACGTTTATTTGTACGCAGAAATATTTACTCATTTACATTTCTACAAAACGCGCAGCAGAATGGTTTTTTACGAAAATTTTTAATTTTACAATCTTTTAGTGATAGGTATCTGATTAAAATACTGCGCAGTTATAATATACAATTTGGTATAAAATAAATAATTAATTATGAAATCGAAATATAATATACGATTTAATTATGACGGAAAGAATTCCGTCATAATTAAATCTTATATACTTGTCCATCCGTTGATCTGAAAATCGAAGGAGCTGGGTGAAAATGCTCGCCTACTATGTCCAAAAGTTTACATTCTCTTGTAATAGTTAGTTTGACTTTACAACCTCCTTTACGTCTGGAACAATACCAATAATTTTGGCATGATTTCGAGAAAGTGTATCCGCCGTACAAAATAAGATGACCGTCACGTCTGCTACTAGGTATAAATTCCAAGGTATCTGAAATTTTGCCAATTTGTTATATTTTCTTGTAGCTTCTTTAATATGCAGGAATATTATCCTGCATATTAAGGAGGGTTCCACTATCCGTTCACGGGAAATTATTACTAATGTATATAATAAAGTTAAATGTGTATTTATAGTAAAGTTACATATATATGTAATATTTTATCATTTTTATATTTGAATATGCAGTAAGAGTAAAATCAAATGAAAAACTGGATTTTTTAAATAAAATCAATATTTTATTAAAAAATGATCATAAAAATAATAAGTATACAATATACACTCAAAATTAATTAGATCATTTCTTTCCTTATTCAATAACGCTATAGTTAAAAGACTTTATACGTATATGACATCGTTCGATCATGACGAAAATCATATTATATTATTTTCTATCATATCATCATATGACGGTGCGACATGTGTACCATACATAGTACCGCCAAAAGGCTTAAAAGCCCATACAAAAGCCCACCAACTAAATACATCTGAAAATTATTAATTGAATTTGTATAATCAATTAACTAAGGACTATTTTTAATTAGTTTAATACACTACTACTGATAAAGGACTCTCTACTTTCAAATACTGATTAAAACATCCTAGTAATGTATTCTTACATCGCTTGCAGAGTACCCTCAATTTGTAAGTATTTTATTTTTTCGTCGAATAGACCGAGTTCTCGTCGTATAAGAGAAAGAGGTATCCAGTGGGACAGCGTCTGGCTGTAAGCTAAGTAAGGTTCTCAACGCCACGCTTTATCTTATATACCAAAGCGGTCTCAGTATTTAAATTATTTAAAGGACACTTATTGTATATCTTAATTAATTTATTGAAAGTAGATTTAAATACAGAAATGTAACTAAAAAGTTTTATGTTTAAAATTTGTAACTTTAAATATTAGAAAATAAATTCTATAATTTTGCAGCTTTATACTTTTTCCCTTATAAGCTAAGCAGAACAGAGAACCTAGTTAAGCCATTTCGTTCTCTACGTTCCATCCAGGTTTCCCCAAGGCATTGCGCGTTGAGTGGCGGAACTCAACGCCGCGCTTTATCTGCTCACCGGAAAGCCGAAAAATGAAAATATTTTATACATAATCATTTTCGAGTGGGAATCGAACCCACAACCATTGCATATACAGTCCGACACTGTCACACTACGCCTCATGGAGGCATTTACGATTGTAAATTTTACTTTTAATATTATTATATATACTTCAAGGTATATTAATTATTTAAAATAAATGTTAAGTAAAATTTAAACGAAATAATTTATTTAATTATATTTGTATTCATCAGCTGCACGTTTTACATGATTATAATTGAAAAGTCACTTCCACAGTCTTTCTTCTGTCGGTGTACTTTGTATTTAATTTCTTAAGTCTTTGTTTGTATTTCTATCACAAAACGATTTGAATGTGAATAATCATACTTTTGTCGTAATAACGATGTCAGTCTTTAAGATTAAAGAGAGAAGAAGAGCGGGCTACTGCGTTCCTACGGGGTTCCTGCTTCTTCTTTCGCCTCGTCCATTGTCGTCAACGTCATCATACAAGCCCTGCGGGGATCGTCATGCTGTTAACGTCATCTTCTCCAAGTATCACCGATACTGTGCTCTCAAAGGTCAAGAAAGGTCAAGCCAAAACAAGTGATGAACGGAGCTACAAATGTGCTTAAGCACATTTAATGTGAATTGTTAATCTTCGTGGTTATCTTTATAACAAAAAATCTACTTCATTGCTTCGATAACTGGATAGGGTGTACAAGGCTTTAGCAGATATTGCGCGATTTAAGAATTTAGTGCAGCAAACAGTACGAGTATATCAAACGACAAACGATCTTTGACTGATTATCGATATTTTTATTTATTTCTTGCCTCTGGTACTGTATCAGCTTCATTCTATTTTTACGAGGTACACTGGGTAATGGTAAGCGACTCAAATAAAATTTATTGTAAATTTGATGCTCTTATATCAATATTTGAAAAAATATACATAACACACCAATACCTCGCTTTGCGTCGTTTCGTTTTGCGTTGTTTTCAAAGTTTCGTCGCTGCTTTATAATATAAGCAACACCTATGTTTTTAATTGCGCCATGCCATAAAAATCATGAAATTTCCAATTTAGCTAGAGAGTCTAATTTTGAAGGTATGGAGGAGACCGACATAAATGAATTGCTAACCTCGCACAACCAAGAATTCTCTAATGAAGAACTATTGCAACTGGAATTGCATTTTGCTAATGAAGAAGATGACTGACCGTTTAATAGAAATCTCCAAAGAACAAAATTTAACCTCCAAACAAATTTATTAAGCGATGTGTTTGATTGACGAAGCTATCGAGGTTTTTTTTAAAAACGATCCTGACAGCGGAAGGAGTTTAAAAGTGTCCCAGGCGGTAGCTACGAATATCAATTGCTACAAGGAAATTTATCTTATGTTGAAAAAAAAGCTATTCAACAAACATTGGACCAATTTTTTGTGAAAGAAAGCCGACCTAAGACAACAGCCACAATGGACTCGTCAGACAGTGATTAATTTTACTTAAACTTTTATAAATTTAATGAATATGTAGTTTATTTTGTTTAATTGAATACGTTTTTTGTATATTATTTTTGTTTGAAAAAATTTACTTTGTTCAATTTTATTTTTAAAAGGTAGTATTTTCGTAAGCCTGGAATCTATCTTCGATCATTAAATGGTTTGCCATAGAAAATCTATTTTCACTTTGCGTCGTTTCAATTTGCGTCGTGTTTTTTTTGGAACGTTACCCCGACGCAAAGCGAGGTATGGGTGTAATGTAACAAGACGATATTTTAACGTACATTTTAAAGTGTTATTCACGGACGAAATAAAAAATATATTATTTTGAAAACGTATTAAAATTTGAACGCAGCGAGTTATAACAATTTGAAAATCAAAATTAAGTTGTTATAAGCTTTTGAACATTGCCACCAATTGTCTGTGACAATAAATGGAAAATCAACAATTTTTTTATATACTGTTATAATTATAATTCGAAAATATTTCATTTCAAAAATATTAAGCTAACGTTAGCTAGCTAATTTGGATCTGGCACTCAACAGATAATGTCTTCAAATGGAGAAGGATAGGTCATATCTATATACTCAGCCTTGTGCCTTTTCTGAAGCAATGTGAAGAAGGGCAGATTGTGAATATTTTAATTTAACCTAAGTGTTGTTATTGCATAATCTAACCGATCAAACCGTATATTCGCCATTGTACATTGGACCTGACATTGGACAAGTAAATCATACTCAAGTTTACACCTTAAAGCCATAAATGAAAGTTCTTGTAAATATGTAATAAGTTATAGGTATAATAAAATCTTTGGTTCGCGCTTTTTACATATTTTAAATGAAATTATTTTAACAGGACTAATCGCGTATATTTCGGTGTTCGACCACGCGTCTACGTGTGCCCACGGAATATTGTAGTGTTCGAAACGTCATGTATTCTAAAATGTAACTTCGACTACAATTCTTTTTGTATTAATCCAGTATATCACATTCCAAATTGTACAAGAGGAGTTCATTTTAAATAGTTTTGTTTAATATGCGGCACCATTATATGCAGTGACCTTAATTAAAATTTCTGGAACTACTGGTGTTGTTAAATCTTGATCATAAAAAACTTTTTCATTATTCAATGGCGGTAACAGTATATATTTTAAAAGCATTTTTGATTTATTTATGTCTGACATCACTATAGATAAAACAGCCACAAAACAAAGTACAATTAGTATTTAATCGGTAAAACAAGTAAGCTAGCTAAGTGGCCTTTTTCCGCATGGAAATATATATGGATAGGCAGATACTACCTCCGCTTTCGGTCCAATTTTGTGACATTGCATTTTAAATTGTAGAAATCAACGCCGTACTTTGTCTTATTAGAGTGGGGGTTAAAAAATAATTGAAATACTATATATAATTATTCTTCCAAATCGAGATCGTCGCATTTGTAGTTAGACGCTGTCTAAATACGCAACAATGGCTGAACTGATTACTACTAACTAATGTTATATAAATAATAAAGTGATTTATTTAAAATAATATCAATAAATTAATTTTAACGACATAGTCAATATGATTACATACATGAGCGTGCAATTTAATAAAGAGTTTCTCTTTGTACCAAATAATCTACCACTTTCAGTTCAGTTCAATTATCGCACTTCGAACGTGCCAGTCACTTCGCCAATGTCACGTTGTATGGCGAACACACTGAACTGGCAACTATGCGACATGGATTTCTATTTTACATTCATATAATAATCTTTAAACAAAACGAATGATCCTCCCGTCCTTGGTCCTAAACATATTAGGTGGTGGATGACTGTGATAGTCGATGGCACTCACAAATTCTCCATCAGGAGTAGTTATAACTTTCGCCTTACATCCTGAGATTCTTTTAGAGCAATACCATCTAGTTTTATTCCTTGTATGTGCATGAGAATATGAATAACCTTGATATATAAGAATGAACCCAGTGCCACGATTAGATTTTGTTATTTCAATAATGCCTGTAATAAAAATGTTTAAATGAAAAGTAAAGTTTCCGCTCATTTCAACTGTAGATAGAAATATATTCGTCAATTTATTTCGTTACATTCATATTTTGGGATAAAATTAATAAGAAACTAAATAATTATAGCATTTTTTTATTTAATACTAATTAATAAACAAAATTAATTAAAAACAGACCATCTTTTAAATAACTAAGTATGTAAATGTTATTTTAAGCAAAGTATATATTTTTTAAATTCATAAATTAAATCAATTCAGAATTTTTTTTAGCTTGTTTAAATGTTATCCTTATACAAAGCATAGATCCATAGTAAAAAAAAAACATCATCTTAAATTGAAGATCTTCCCATATTTAGTCCTATATAACGAGGGAGGCTGGTGATTGTGCTGGTAGTCGCTGACTGTAAGTAAGGCCCCTTCGGCAGTAGTCAGTAGACGGGCCTTGCATCCAGTTGCTTTCTTGGAGCAATACCATCGAGTCTTACTGTTCATATGAGCGTATGTATATCCTTTGTATATTAACATCATGCCTTTACCGCGGTTACTTGGCATGAACTCCAATACATCTAAAATTATTAATATTTATTTGTGTTATCATCAAATTATAATTATATAATATTTAATTTAAAGATGTAAAATGCTCATTTCTAGTAAACCTAATGTTGTTTTTAATATAAATTAACTTGAAAATGGTTGAAAATTTCCGCATAATGGGATGTCCGATGAGCGTTAAACTTCATTCCCTGAATTCGCATTTGGACTACTTTCCTAATAACTGGGGATATTGATATTTTACCAGGGTTTGAAAGAGAAGGAACGTCGCTAGCATGGTATATGGAAAAAAAAAATGATGGCAGACTATTGTTGGCTGTTAAAGCGAGATGATCCAATTCGGAATTTCGGGCGAAAATTTCACATTTGGGGTTCCGGTGAAAAAAAAAATTAAGATACCATAAAATCATTTAATATTTTTGTTGATATATTAACGTCATTCAAATGTATTTTTAATATTTAAAATTTATGCAATAGATTCTTAATTGAAATTTAAAAAAATAACTGAATAAAGTCGCCTTTTTTAATTCTCACAAAGCGATTTTTCAAAAAACTAAGGGTGAAAGAAAAAGATTAAGTACATATTCGTAATCAAAAGACCCCAAGATCAGCATTCAAAACCAAAACGGGAAAATAAAAGTTAAAATTTGTAGGCCTGTGTAATTATGAACTTATTATAGAAACATAGAAAGAAAAACAACAAGAAGTAAGATAACAACTATTGAGTTTCTCGTCGGCTTTTCTCAGAAGAACTGCCTTCGTAACATCTGGTAGGTTCCGGTCGAAATGATAATACCGACATTTTTTGTGAATTGACGAAAGTACAATAGCCAATTTGAATAAAGAATATTTTGATTATGATTTTGTAGCAGGGTACCACAAGGTACAGGGTTCTATACTAACAATAAAAATACATGACATTGCATGTTAAGTGGTGGAACTCAACGCCGCGTTTTGTCTTACCGGAGCGGATAAATAAATATATAATTTCAAAAATAATCATTTCCCAAATCAAATCGAATTCACCACCTATAGCGGTTGCAGTCACAATGGTCTCATATAATGAGTATTATATATTTTCATTTTATTTTGCACGCATTTAAAAAGGTATTTAAAGAGAGATTGTAGTGTTAAAATATTCTTATTCTATGTTTTTTGAGACCCATTAAGCGTTCGGTGTAATGCCTGGGGTCGGTAAGTAAATATTTATTCTATTTTGTCGTATAATTTGTACCTCTAACGTTTAACCCCTCCAAAAAGAAGATTTTAATCAGTAAAATCGCTGGTTACATATATTTATCATGTAATAAAATAATTTATCATATAATAAAATAAAACTATGAACTATGTATATAGGTCCTATAAATGATGTTTATTTATTAATGTCAAAGTACTATATTGCCTTTAAATGCAGAATGGAGGCAGAGTTTGTACTACACGTATTTTATATAGGCGTACCGTTAGTCGCGTGTACTGCTAGTCACAGTCCTAACATTGAAAAATTTCCAGAGGTATATACTTGAAAAGATAATAATTAACAAATAGTTAATTTTGTTAGTTACTAGCGACCCGCTCGCGGCTTCGCAGGCATAATCTACTCGACTAAAGTTCTACGAATTACGCCCGCCAGTGTTCTCACTTAAATCACAATCTTTGCTTAAATTAATAATTTTAATAGTTGTAACTTTTTTATTTATGAACCAATTGAAGATCTGTTACATTTTTATTATATAACTAATGACAGCATGTGACTTTTCTGACTGTAAACGCTATGGGTTTAATTTTTACTAAAAGAATAATAAAATTTTATTATTTTTTTTTACTTTTTTGTTAGCGCGGCATTCAGTTTCGTTACCCGCACGCAATGTCCGATATCTTTTACACCAATGTCATAAAGCGGTTCACCAGGGTGTTGCTTCGATTCAAATTTGGTTCCCTTTCATAAAGAAAATGAGCTGTACGAATTATTATACAAATAGCATTCTGTTCGTAAATCTTCTATTTGTTTACTTTTTCAACTTACTTTCCATGCAGGAGATACGCAAAAATAAAAATAAAATATTTTGTTTTACAAAAAATATATATTAAATTTGCGTTAAACATTTAACTTACATATCCAGCGTTAAACATTTAATTTATATATAAGAAAGGATAGCTTATACCAATAATACTGCACTTAAAGTAAAATAAAAACAAGAATTATTTTATATTGATAATTATATTATTGGTTTTAAATTAATTATTAAAATATATATGTAAATAAAAGCGAAAGGTCACTTATTATAAAAATATATCGGAAACCGCTTGACGTACCAAGATGAAATTTGGAAGGGAAACAGTTTATAGTTTGTAGATGTCCGCTTAGAACGGAAAGCGTCATATTAAGAAGGTCTGAAGATTCTCGCAAGCTAGCACACTAGCTTATCACAATAATCATTTACGTTATTGCTACAAACTTGAAATTTAGTAGAGAGATCATTACTACGCAGGCGAATTCGTGGGCAACAAGTAGTTAAATATAAAGTAAACATAAGAAAAAAGATAGTTAGCTTTAACTTAAAAATAAAAGCTATTAGATAAAAATGGTTTAAAAAATAATTACTTATTTAAAAAAAAATTAAAAAATAAGTGTCAAATTTAGATAGAACCAAAAATATAAGAAACAAATATTACAATTTTTTCAATATTTTTTAAAAGTTGTAGCCGGAATCGAACTCGCGCCCTTGGAAAGTCCCAGGACCTGCTCTGAACTCCTCTCTTTGGAATGCTAAGGAGTTTCTTTCTAGTGCAAGTGCGTGAATAGCACTTTAAATTATTCTTCTATATTGTATTTAGATAAGTATAAAACATATATTTGTGTCACGATTTCTTTAGTTTAAATAGTGTAGAGGTGCAAAGCAAAGCACCTTAGAGTAATGTGGACTCACGACTTAAATGGCTTAAGACGTTTTATCTAAGAGGCGTTAAAGCCTAATTATTTTCGAAATTTTATTATTTTCATCATCATCATCTGCGTGTTTAATCCAGACAAATCGTGAGTACAGAACCAAAAATACGAATATTTAAAAAAATATCAGAAGTATTATATAGTTTAACATATTTTAAAAGATCCACGAACGTAGAATTGTGAAAATGTATAACTGAAAACTGTAAAGGTATCAAATATAACCTGTAATGTGAATAAATTACAACAATTGAAGTAGTCGGAATTTTTCTTTAGTTTAGCAGAAAACTGTAAATGAAATTAAGTTTATCTAACTGTATATATCATAGCTGGCAGAGGGAACCTAGTATTAAGAGACTTCGTTCTACACTCGCCATATAATCTTGACAGAACCAGACGCCACGCTTTTCCTATCCACATAGATCAGAGAAACAAAAATAATTCAAATAAAATTCCCCTATGTGGAAATCAAATCTATATATCCATTCCGTGTAGTTTTATACTGAAAAGACACATTCCATTATCTGCTATTCAAAAAGCTTGAGAGAAATAATGCTAGAATGGAAACTAGCGCTCTTCGTCTAGCTTATAGATTAGGCGAAAGTTGCGTAAAGTTAACATAACATTTAAAGAGTTTAGTAATTTAGAGTAACATAAATTAATTTACAATATAACATAAATTAAATACATTAGCATTAACTTTAGTTATTGTATTTTAATACAAGTCTTGACATTAGGTTCTCTCTGACTGCCCTGCTATGCGGTTTGTTTGAATTATAATACAATCTACAAAGTAGTCACAGAAAACAATAAAAATATATTCTTTAGGTAATTACAAATTATTATAAAAAGAAACTAAACGTATCAAGCTTAAAATTATTTATTCGTGATTTGGGTCGTTAAGGTAAAAACATGTGACATGTGCGGTCGAGGAAATCGGATGTGAAAGAGTGGGTGGAAATAGCGTTACCAAATAATCTTATATTGATAGATTGATACAGGTAAAGGTAAAAAAAAGGGTAAAGCTAATATATGCGTGTTAAAAAGTAAGACCTGTCTATGATATAAGTAATACAATTTAAAATATTTTTCAGGTCGATATTTTTAGGCTTAGTTCATTAATTAATCGGTCGTTTTAGGCTGCAGTAACGTTAGCAATAGCAATAACCTTAATGCTTTGATAAATGTATATCTTTACACATCATATTATGCAGAAAATATCTAGAAATAAGTCACTCCGTTCTCGATTCTTAGTACATTTTAAAAACATCGTATGCTATGCGCAATTTTCATAACACCTACAAATATTTTAAGTGTCATAATAAGACCATATCTGAATATATTAATAATAACTTTAAACAATTAGCAATATTATAAATATATTAAAGAACGCTATGCACTTAAACAATATGGTAAAATCACATTACTGTAAGGTAAACCTTCTCTTATTGATATTAATTCTGGCAATATAGGTATATTAATCGCGTCAGCGTAAGAATAATTTTAATTATTTTTACGCCTTTCCTAATTATTTTTATATTTTTATTAGTTATATCTATGCTCAATGGAACAAAAATAGTCGAAATATTTTTACAGAATACTTATTGAAACAGATTTTGATTAGATGAATCTAAAGCTATTATCTTTAAATAATCACGGATAACACTTTTCAGCATTTCTTAATATTAAATAACGACCAGTTTTAGTAATATGAATATTCGGAGGTCCATGAGTGTGCTCGGTGAACGCAGATATTAGAGTACCGTCTGTGTGTAATTTCACTCTTGCCTTGCAACCCTTTCTTTTCTGGGAACAGTACCAGTGTCTCTGTGAATGCATTTGGGCGAATGTATATCCTCCCATAAGCATCAACTTATTTTTATGACCACTTGATATAAACATATATTCTGAAACAAAAATTACCTTATTAACAACATACAATATATGTAATAAATGATCAAATTATAAGTACTTCTATACGGGTATAGAAGTACCAGGAATGTATAGGGCGATAAGTGAAATTGCATATACAATTTTTTCAATATTAATAGGGATCAGGTTTTTTACATTTATAGGATGAATAGTAGAATCGAAGAAATAGAAGAATAGAAGAATCAAACAAAAGTAAAAAATATTAAGATAACATAAAACAAAACTTACGAATAAAAATTAAACTTAATTCCACAAATTAAACTTAATTAAAGTTTGAAAAAGTATTTTTTTTCGGTTTATCAACTTATTCACGCCTGGTAAGGATATAAAAAAATTAAATAATCAAATAAATTTAACCTTATATAACCGGATAAACACGTATAAATTGGTATTTAATATATTTATGAATACAAAGTTTTGAACACTTATATTTACCGAGGTACCTGTAAATTTAATAGTTACAATACTCGCGACTAGAAACAAGAAACCTAAAAACTTGCTTCTTTATTTTGAGAAATTAAAAAACATGCAGCTTTTAATATTAAAAAGAACATATAAATTAAACAACTAAAACAGACGCCAATAAACTTTGCAATAAATGTGAAGTCAAAAAAATACATAAAAAAAATCAATATACATAATAATATGTATTAGCATTTTAAAGTGTTATTCACACAGTTAGGAATTTGAAAAACATATTTTTAGGAAAAGTATAAAGGATTTGAACCCGAGCCTCTTGTAAACCGTCCAAGCTCTCTGACAGCTAAGCCATGCGTTCCACATCCAGCTGCGTCAATTTTTTATGTTGTCATGTTTTTATGTTTCGGAAATAGAAGTCGAAGACAATGTCTGAGAATAAGTTATCAACTTGGGACAGTTAAATAATACATTGTTAAGTAAAAATAGGCAATTAATTGTTTACTAACAAATGGTTTCAACATAAGACAACTACTTACAATAATTGTCGACGTTATCTTCACTTAAATTACATCTCCGCGAGACAGACAGTACTGACACTTCCAATCACGTAATGCACTTGTAATATTTTGATATACAAATTATAAAATGCTAAAAAAAGGTCATTTTTATAAAATGTATAAAAAATTAAATGCAGCGAGCTCTCGAACTCGTACCCGCGCCTCTTGGAAGCTGTTTCACCGGGTTGGATGTTTTCCAAGAGCCGCAATAATGTTTGTCATATCCCAAAGTGTGTGAATAACACAAATGATAAAAATTATAAAACGCTATTGAATTAAATATAATAAATATATTATTAGATTTCTATGAAGTAATTTTCATGCTATCCTTAAATAGAACAATATAATACTCATGACTAAAAACTAAAAATATACAGACAGGTAATTGAGTCCTCAATTCAAGTCTGGTGCCAAATTTAAAAATATCTAATACTACGTAATCCATACTAATATTCTAAATGCGAAAGTAACTCTGTCTGTCTGTGCCGTCATCACGGTCAAACCGCTGAACTGATTATACGAAAAAGCCGCCGAAAATACGAAACAGCTATAGTTCACGCGGGCGATGCGAGCGGTTCACTAGTAATACTATAAACACCGAAAATGAGATGGCGAATTATCTCTTCACGCCAGAATTATTTTGCATTAATAATATGATGAAATATACCCTTTTCATCTAATCTACTTTCAGCAAAAATATTGGGTTAAAAATATAAAGACGAGGAAATTAACACGTTTACAACTAAAATAACCATATCCCATTAAAAAAACAACATTTAATAAAAAAAGCATAAAAACACATGACGTCACTAGCTACTAATTTTCACATAGTAACCGTCTTGCCGCTTACTGTACACTGGTCGCGCATGATTATGATTCATATCATAATATTTTATACCAGACTCTTCATCGTTGAGACAAACTTTGGCCCTGCAACCTTTTAATCGTTTGGAACAATACCAGTGCGTCTTGCTATGTTTTGCGTAGGTGAATCCATTAAACATCAGCAGAGTCTTATTACCAGGTAGTACTATAATTTCAAAATCTGTAAAACAATTCTATTTTCAAAACTATGTTTCAAAGTACCCACGTGGCAACATCTTAACCATTCTAGACCGATAAGTGTAGAGCTAATCGATCTACCTAGGTTATTGTATGTCACATAGCGGCGTCTTTGTGACATACATAATCTTACGTAGGTATCGAAATATGAAACACCATATAATTTTAATAAAGAAACAGTGTAAGGGAGCGTAAATGAAATTCAAATTCTAATTGTTACTCTTATATTATGATGTGATATCTTACATAGGCTATAATACATGCATTTTAATATAAATATTAAATTATTTATTATAATTTACCTTACGCTTAGCTTAGCTCAGTGAAGAGATAATATATAAAATGAAAATATATATTTAAATTCCTTTTTTTTCTTCTATAGTAGCTTCACTTTTTCCGCATAGCAAGGTGTCAGACAAAACCTTATGTTAAGATACTTTTATATAACCTTCTCTCCGAATGTGAATCGAACCTACAACCATCGCTAATACACAAATACTGTCGTTAGTCTTATATAAGTTTTCATTAAACGTAAACGTATATTTTTTAGTATTTACTAAATAAAATCTATAAAATATACATAAATTCAATTAAAAATATCTTCTCAGGATAGAGCTATATTATATATATAATCATTTACAATCATCTAAAATTTAGTCATAAGAACGTAATGATTGTTTACTTTCTTTATTAGTCTCCCTACCTACCCTGAACAACTTCATTTACAACTTTCATAATAAAACGGGTCAAATTCAGTTTTGAAGTCATGCTACTTAAAATTGATATTCATATAAGCAAATACTTTCACACTTTTCTTAAAATATCACTTTTAAATGTAGTAAAAGAGAGTATTTAAATCTTGACAAAATTATCTTTGATTGTCCTATATAAGAAGATAAGAATTATGGCTTGCAAAGGAATTATATTCGCAAAGGAAGGGGGTTAGCAAAGGAATTATATTCTAAGGAAACTTATTTTCACTGTTTATCTTGACAGACGCCTTAAAATGTATAGAAAACGCAAAAATTGCTGCTTAAACTATTCTATTTATGCCCAACCAAAATAAATATATATTTTTTTAATTATGCACTTAAGTGAAACTAGAGGTAAAAAATACTCATCTATTAAACTTATTCTTTATTAAATAACTAATATAATAAAGCTTAATAAATTGTGTTTCTTTGAACGCGTATATTATAATAGATTCAATGAGCGAAACTTCATAATAATTTTTATTTAAATAGCATTTTAATGTAACAATAACTGGGCGTGGATTATGTCCACCTGATTAAGGTGGTAAATTGTGAACCCTATTTTTTATGAAACCGATGGATATAATACGGCAAGAGAATCAATTCATTTCGTGTTAATAGACGAAACTCAATGCTGCGTTTAGTCTTACTTTAGCGAAGAAATAAAAATAATTTAAATATAATCATTACCCCGAGTGGGAATCGACTCGCAACCAATCGCGTTTACAGTGCCACAGTGCCGCGATAACCTCCATGTTTATTTACATGTGTATATTAAATTAAATATATATAGGACATTTACGTGCATACTTATTTGTTTATAGTTCTTGATAATACAATTTAAGATTACATATTATCAAAATTAAATTATGTTTTTTCCTTATACATATGTAGTATGGATCACAATTGTATTATTTTATAATTTTGTATATGTATTTCACAAGCTACACGTATTTTTCCGTATAGCATCCCTGCTAATGACAGAGAATGCCTAATGTCACACCCTCTCCGTGTTCGTTCACCAAAAGTCATTTGTGTATAGAGGCGGAACTCAACACCGCGCTTTGTCTTTTCACCAGAGCGGAGACATCAAAATATTTTAACTATAATAATTCCTCCCGGTGGAACCTACAACCATCGCCTACACGTATGTCCCACTGCGCCACCATGTTTGTTTTTATTATAGTTTTAAATATAATTATATACAACAAAAATATTATTATATGTATCAAATACGAGTAATTATAATATCAGATACAATATATACATTAAAAAACATTGGTATTAGGTTTTTTTGGGTCCTATAAATTCAACAACTAAAAAAGTTGAAATGGTTTTAATTTATTACATTTGAATTAGGTCAATCAATAGCTTTAGATACAATAGAAAAGGGCTTATCTTTAGATCTAGACTAGAATAGGGCTATCCAAACCAAGAACCGACGTTTAAATTTGTGCGGTCCGCAACGAATTGTTTAATGTTATACCTACCTACCTACGAAAGTAAAACTCGTAAAATAACATAAGCTTTAGATATTTATTTGTTTTGATGTCATGAATATTTTATATACATATTAACAAAAAAACAATATATTTAGTACTAGCGACACGCTGGCTGCTTGCGTAAACGACACTATTTTCTTTTTCACTAATACCAGTAATTATAATATAAGATAATTATATCTATGCAAATCTTTCTTAATGTATATTAATATACATTAAGAAAGCTTTGCATTTCCTACTTAAGACTAAATTATATGTTTTTTTTTTGGGTTATATTCGGGATGTAACCCAATGCGCTTTTTTACCAGAATGGAGAATCAAAAATATATTTTTTTAAGTACAATTAATTCCCAGAGTGAGGATTGAATGCACAACCATCGTATGTATAATAAACAATACACTATGATGCCGTCAGTATCATGTCTATATATATAAAATGCTTGCGTTAGTGAGTGACTGGGAGACACAGCTGAAATTACTGGGTGTAGAAAGCTGAAATGTGACATGTACCTTCCTTGAATAGTGTACGGCACCAAATGTACTAAGAGATATTCCCAGAATAATTTCTAAAAACATTTTTTTCGTAGATTACTACGTAGATTAGTAGATTACTTTTGTAGATAAGTAGATTACTACTAGTACGGGAAAAAATAGTTTTTACAGTTATTAGTTCACACAAACATAGCTGGGTTGGGAGCTATAACTAGTAATAAATAAGAGAGATACGATCGCGTGTTGAGACATTTTTGTTAGAATTTCTCTGTATCCTCTCTTCCCTAAAATTTTTTTTAAATTTGTTTGATTAGTTTTCGACTTGTTAATAAAAAACATTAATAATTCTGTTCTGTTTCCATATTATCTTGCTGTAAGTCCATAAAATTTGCTATTGCACATATTTATCTTTATTTTACACGTATTTTTTCTATTTGAAATTACAAATATTATAATGTTATTAAAGTAAAATGTAAACACGCCTCTTGTGTCCATCCTTCAATGTGTTTGTTGCCGTGTGAATAGCAACTTAAAATATGTTAACCTTTCTAAGACATATATGGTCATTCCTTAGAAAATAAGGTTATAAATCCTATGAGGTTTTTGAAATGATTTGTATAATAAATGAATTTTATTTAGGTCAATAGATTTAGATACAATAGAACAGGGCTTATCTTTAGATCTAGACTAGAAAAGAGCTATCCAAACCATGTCCCTACCTACGAAAATAAATCTCGCAAAATAACATTTGCTTTAGATATTTTTTTTGTTATATCTTGAGCAGCACAAATTTAGAGACCATGATATTTTTTTGAAAGGCTGTTTAATGGTAACTTTTACGAGTGCATATTCGCGAGTTTATTATTAACAAAAGACCGGAAACACCCCTGTAGCTCTTCTGGTGTTACACGGAGTCGTGGACGGCGGTGAGCACTTACCATCAGGTGACCCGTTTGTCTTGTCTATAGTACAATAATAAAAAATAAAAAAAAGTAAATATAACACACATAGTATAATGTATCTATAATATAATACTAGAACTACTTTTTGTATAATAATAATTTTTATAATATCCTATTATAAAAAATGTATTTTCGTGAGATACAGATAAGAAAAATTCTTCTTGAGTATTGACTTGCAGACTAAGAAAAATAAATGGTTTGCAATCAAACGCGTTCCTAACGCGCCATAACAATTAGTCGTCACTCAATAAAGAAGTCAAATAACTAGGTACATTGCATTAAATGAAATGAACATGTAATCTCATAAATAGATGTTGATCTTGAAATTCCATTGTACTGATAACAAAGATTAAAAGGGTCGAATTTAAATTTTCATTGAATTTAAAGATTAATTTAACAAATTTGAAGTTGAAGATATTGAATTTGATGCGTTCAAAATAAATTTAGAATTCAAAACTTTTATATAGTATTCACACAAATATATTTATAATAAATTTTTACACAACATAAAGTTAAAGTTACCCGATGGTTACCATTAAAAATTGTTACCATCGGGTAACAATTGACTCATGTCTTGTCAAACACAGTTGGTACGTATTAAATTTCACTGAAGTAATTTCACAAATATTTTTGTCCATTATAGTAATATCTGTTATTATGTAGAATTAGAAGGGCATAACCCACTCACTTACTTTAATATATAAATTGCATGAAAAGAAAATTAGCCACTTAATTTAATATATTCACCTGTCAAAATTTGTGTATAGACAGGTGGTTCGTGTATGTGATTGTTATCACAGAAAGTTATAACAGTCGCAGCGGTATTTAAAAAAACCCTTGCCTTACAGCCTTTCAACTTCTTCGAGCAATACCAGTGCCGCTCCCTCGCCCTTGCAAACGTGAAGCCATCTACCATCAACAATTGTTTATTGTTCAATAAATTTATGAATTTTGGACGCATATCTGACGTATCTGAGGCTTCTGAAAAATAAATTATTACATTACTGCTTCAAAAATAAGTTACATTTTGAGTTATCATTTACCTCGAATAGTGAAATAATCAATACAATTTTATATTTTGTTGAGTAATTATTAATTATATATTCTAATATCATGTTTAGGAAATAAGACATATTATGACCAAAAACAACAATACATAATATAAAGAAGGGAACATAATGGATACACAAGAAGTAGAAGGTAAATAAAAAAAAGATAATTAACTTTTTATTATAATATATTAGTGATGAAAATCGGTTTTAATGTAAACCATCACCCATATCTACAGCTGACATACATATATAAAAAGTTTTACTATCTTAATCTACAGGGAACTCCTTGCTTATTTCTAAAAAACACTTTGGGTGGATGTGTGTGGTTCTTCTCAACAAAAAACACCCGACCTTCCTCCGTTAGATTCAACTTTGCTCTGCAATTTAAATGTTTCGTAGTGCACACCCAACGACGACTAGTTGTTTGGCAAAACGTATGTCCTTTTATGAAAAGTAGAGACTTTCCCCTTTGTGATATTATATATTCGTACTGAAATCCTTAAAAAACACATAACTTTATCAATGACGTTCCGATTCAAAATAATTATTTTATAATTATTCTTACATTTTTACATCATACATTGACTAACATACCCACATATACATACTGACATTTGACCCCAAACTAGGCAGAGCCTATGCTACGGCGATCAGAACCGATAATTAACCAACACAACCCTATAATATAAAATATATTTTATTACCGTATCTTTACCATATATAACTTAAATATAAGGGAAAGGGGTAAAAAAACAAAAAACGTACTTAAAATATTTATTCATAATAATAAAGTGCATATAGAATTAATTACATTTCTATGTAATAATATGAAGCAACGATGCATCAACTTATGTACTTAGCTATTATCTAATTAGTATACCTAATTTGTTCTATACTTGATGATTACAATTAAACAAGACAAAAACCCTTATTAATAACATGCCATAATATTATACTGAGATTACCGCTATAGTATGCTTATATTAATTAATCTAATTATACTAATAATAATAATGCAATAAAAAATTATGTCCGATATACTAAACTACGCTAGATTACATTCTTATACATTGTCCAGTGTAAGTTTTATAGATTTTTTTAGCTTCATGGTTATGATTGTTGTAGTAGAGAATGATATCTCCGTCCTTGTTCAAACGAAGCTTGGCTTTGCAGGATGGGTGGTGGGTGGAGCAGATCCAACGGTAGCGCCCACCGCGCGCGTAAGTAAATCCTTCAACCAGAAGCAAATCTCGTCCCCTTTGCGACTTCACCACGTCGTAGAGCAATAGTCCTAAAACCAGATATGAATATGAATGGACTGTTCTAATTTATCTTAGTCTATCATAATTTATCTTAATCTTATCTTAACTAACAATAGGTTTGGTTATGTAATAAATTATAGTTCTTCCAAACAGTCATTAATTAAGGTTACGCCAAAACACAAATAAAACACAAAGTATCTAATAATTTATTTAAATAAAACATTTGATGGCACAGCGATGGCAGATGTACTTGTACTTTTAAAAAAAAACATAATAGATATAGATAATAATATCTATAATAAATTCTGTTAGAATAGTACAATGTCCATTTTTATTATCTCGGTCTTCTCAATGAACGTCTTGGATGACTATGCTTAAAGTGTTCGTAGATCACTTGGCCTTTACACACTCTAAGCTTCGCCCTGCAAGATGGATAATTTGTGGAACATCTCCAACCAAATTTACTGCATCGAGAGAAAGTATAGCCATTGCTGACTAATAATTCACCCCCTCTTTCAGATTTTACGAATTCAAAACGTGGGTTAATGTAATCTGTAAGAATATATATATTTTTTACATTATATAGTTTTTACAATGTTATGTTTAAGCATCTACTTCTTAAATACAATTTTGACAAAGAAATAAATTTATTAAAATTAAATGTGTTACAAGTCCAATATGAATTAAAAACCCATATCCAGATTGAAGAAGTTGCACTACTTTGTTTCTTCACTAAGAGCTGTCTCTTTATTACTTGACAATAGTTGTTATATTAAAAGTTTTTATTCAATTAAAAAATAGATTTTTTAATATATAGAGTCACATAAAGAAATAAGATTATAACTGACGACATCTACTTATTATTACAGAAACAATATAATATTTCCAGTATTTCTAAAACTATCAGTACTAAACACGGACTATTTGTCCATCCTGGGTCTTGTGAATTCTTTCAGCAGCATGGCTGTGCTAATCTGATAAAATGGTAACAGAGCCGTCACTATTTTTACTAATTTTCGCTTTACACCTGGGATACTTAGTACAAATCCAAAGGCGCTGAGTGGATTGTGAGAATGTATATCCATTAAAAAGAAGCAGATCTGTACCTCTTTTAGACAAAATGATGTTATAGGACATACTACCTGGAAATAACTTTTAAATTATAAATAGTTAAAAGAACCACACATATTGGAGAAATAATATACTCGTAAATAATAGGTTACATACATATTTTAAAGAATAAAATGTTAGGAATCATTGGAAAAAAATATTGTAATGACAAACATAAGGCAACTGATATTATTTATACAAGCGTATAAATTCTCCGTCTGGTGTCCTCGTATATTTCCTAGGAGGATGAGAATGTTCTCTACAAATGCTTGTTATTTCGCCGTGCTCGTTGAGTTGCAGTCTTGCTTTGCAGTCGGGAAACTTGCTAGAACAAATCCAATAGCATTTCCGAATTTGTGAGAAAGCGTATCCATCGATCAGCAATAATCGTCTGCCTCGTTGTGAAATTCCCACTTCATACTTGATTTCCAACGCTGTATAAGAATTGAAGTGTTTCAAAAATTAGCAATTATATTTACTTTAAATATGTACCTACTTTTCATTAAAATAAAATACTGGGATGTGCTCTAAGAGAACTTGAGTTCAAATCTCGTTAGTTTTGAAAATTTGAAGCTTTTTGTTATTTATTTCTTGTATGTATGTATCTTGAGTTATATTTATAATCCAAATAATTCAATTGCACTCGGACTAAGTAAAGCTAATTCGGAAAAATGATATTTAAAAAATATTATGAATCCAAATCAAAATACATTCAGAACAAATTAATAGAAATGAATCTGTACTAGACTAAAAAAGTAATATTACATTAAATAATATAATATTTAGATACCTTGAGCATTTTCTTTGCGCTTTCTAGGCGGGTGACAATGATTTGTGTTTTTCTTTATTATTCTTCCATCCTTGAAGCGTATCGTCGCATCACATTTCACGTTTTTGCTCTTGCTGGAACAACGCCAGAAGTCTGGTCTGACTTGGGTGTAAGCGAAACCTTCCGATATTAGCAACTGATTGCCTCTTCGCGAGGGAACCAATTCATACTGTAATTCTGTAAAATCTGATATCAACAAAATATTGTTATCGTATTAATAAATGTACATTTAGATTGTAATAAATTACTCAAAAGTAAATAAGTATAGAAAACTGTCTGTTTTATATATTATTATTTTTTTATATTTTACACAATCATGATTTCTTAAATATATGTAATAAAACAAAATTTAGCGATTTTTTAATTATTTATTATTCTTAAATATTTTGTTCTTGTAAACTCATCTTTTTGTCCAAAATCATACATAAAGAAAGTATTCCATTCTTCTTCATTTACTTATATAGAACTTTTTTATTAATTCAAATCTTTACATATTGTCCGGTAGCTGTCTTCACATACTTTGGTCTAGGATGAGAATGAGTTGTTACTGAAACAAATATTAACTCGCCCTGGTCATTTAATTTGACTTTTGCTCTACATCCAGTATTTTTCTTAGAACAGTAATAGTGTTTTGTATCGCGCGTCTGCGAATAAGTATAACCGTCTATCATTACCAGATATTTTCCATATGGTGTTGGTATTTTATACACATCTGTACTCTGGCAATCTGAAAAATTTTTTTACTATATATTTCAGTATAATATAGCAAAAACAACAGGGACAGTCAAAGTGAAACTATGATTTGTTTCTCATTATGTATATATTGTTTAATAAATATATGGCTTATATAACAGTAGATTGACAGTAGCTCAAATGAATGCTGTATCAGTTATGAATCTTTATATAGTGTCCAGATGCTGTAGTTATGTATTTCGGTGGTAGGTGAACGTGGACAACTACAGAACTTGGTGATATACATCCGTCGTCTAAGAGTTTTACACGAGCCTTACATCCGGAATCCTTTTTAGAGCAATAATAATTATTGGTATTTCTCATTTGAGAGAACGTATAGCCATTTAACATAAGTAGATATTTACCGCTGCGAGTCGGTATTAACTTATACTCCAGCTGGTCTGCAATAAATAAATCATTAAACCTTAAAATATATCTTACAAATTATATGTTACCACAATTCATAGGAAAATAATAGAAATAACACAGGCTCTTATTATAATAAATATATTTTAATATATAAGTACTATACAATACTGGAATATAAAATTTACAATGATTAATTCTTTTTATTTATTGAGACCTTCATATATATGCCTGACGATGTAATAAAATAATCAGGTTTAGAGTGATTGTGGGTCAAATTCTCCTGTTTCCGCACCTTAATTTGTTTATTTTCCAACTTCACCCGCGCTTTGCACCCTTGATCTTTCTTCGAGCAATAATAATTTCTACCATTGCTAGTTGAAAAGGTATTTTCTTGCAGCAGTAGTAAACGTCCACCAGACATTCTTTGTACAAACTCGTAACACAGGGAATCTAGAATTCATTTTAAACAACATACTGGATTAAATGCAAATAATCTTAAAATAGTTAAAACAGGAGGCAAATAAAACATGAAACACCCATAAAAATGGTTTCACACAAATTATTTATTTAAGAAGACATTTTAATATACGTTCCAGTCGATGTCTTGATATAACGTGGAGGAGCGTGATTGTGGTTGAGATCTTCTTTATACTTTGTGAGCACCTTGTCGTTAACTAGTTTAAACCTCGCTCTGCATCCCGATACAGTCTTCTTGGAGCAGTAATAATTATCTGACTTACAGTGTTTTGCGAATGTGAACCTATTTAGCATTACCAAAACACATTTCTTTGTAGTTATGAAGGAATAATTCAAATCTGAAAATAATAAACCATGAAGAATTATATTAAATAATTTGAATATACAACCTTATCCTTCGACATTAGTAAAAATATACAATATAAATATATAGTTATATATTATGAAAATAATAGATTTTAAATTTATCACAATTTCTTTTATTTAACATACTGTATATACATACATTGACATAACATTATAGTAATTAAAATCTACACAAACATAATACAATTATATTTACATATTAAACACACAAATTGTGACAATGAGTAGTCAAGTGATTTTGGAAATGGCCTATTACAAGCGTTAGTCGACGTATAATACAGGGCGTCTATATACTTTAAATCGTATGTACGATAGCGTGATTGTTAAAAAAACATCGCATACACTATAATTCAAATTGATTGAATAAATATACCACCAACTCGAAACGAAGTTGCCGAGAAGAGTCAGCAATAAACTCAACCGTTGCTCTTAATAAAAAAAAAAGGTACTATTTTAAATAAAGTTTAAAGCTCATTGTAGATAGCCAAGCAATATTTAATTTTAAAAATATTAAGTACTTGTATTTCGATTTACAAACATAGCAAATACAATGAAATGAAGGATCGAGTCCTATTTGAGCGAGTTCATATGAACATTTTTTTTTATTTATATTCAATTACTTACGTAATACACATACATACATAAATAATTAAGTAAATTTACCCCATTATATTTTCATAATAGGCACAGTATAGTAGTAGTGAGTACACAACAGATATAGCATAACAAAGTTATTTTAAGATGATATTTTCATATAAATTCCACTTGAAGTTTTCATATATCTCGGCGGTGGATGAAAATGTAATACATTCTTAATATCTTTAATAAGTATACCGTTATCTCTCAACGTCACACGCGCTCTGCAACCTTGTGTTCTTTTCGAACAGTAATAATTCTGGGATTTATTATCTTTTGCGTATGTATAATTGTTATACATCAATAGAATGGCCCTTTTTGTCCTGATGAACTTGAAATCCGTATTATATTCTGAAATAAAGCCAGCATACATTACCTCAAGATCTTTAACTGACGAAACACTGTATAAGCTATTAATAATTAATAATAATTAGTACTATTATATTTAATATTAGCATTCAAAAGGCAATAATTCGTGTTACCGGTAGTATTGGGTTCTTGCTAAGCAAACGTATTCCTTACCTTTGCACTTTGTACAAATTAAGTACAATAGTATTTAAGCAAATATTGTTTTTGTCTCAAAATAGACTAGATAGAATCACATATGGAATAAATAATATAGTATTCGAATTTGCTTCAATAAATATATTAATTCTAAACTATAGCTTTACATACATTCCATTGGACATCTGCTTATAAATAGGTGGCGGGTGAAAATGTTCTGAATCATGTGACTTTTCCCTCATAATACCATTTTCATCAAATTTCACTCGCGCTTTACATCCCTTATTTTTCTTTGAACAATAATAGTTTAGGCTTTGCGAGTGTTTCGCATAAGTAAATCCGTTTATCATTAACAAACTAGCTTTGTTCGTTGTTATGACTTTGTAATCTTCTGAAAACAAATTCACAGTGAGAATTTACGAACTAATTAAGAATATTATGTCGTTCACAAATAATCACTGTTAAACGCGATAATAAAATATCGATAATAATGAATACCCATTTAACATATAGGCATTTGTGTTTTTCTATTTTGTGTAGTAAGTATAGAGTCGTAATTAAAGAGAACAAAAGAAATATAGACGAACTCGTTATTTAATTCTCGCCTTCTCTAAGAAATTTCACCTAAGCCCCTGTTTCGTCTATTGTAAAATTAAACAATAAAACTCTTTAGAAAATATGTATTATTTAAAAACTAAGACGACAATTTAATGTAAACCCCAGTGTCCGTGACATAATATTTTGGCGGCTGATGATTATGAATACCTTTATTTTTAACCATCAATACACCGTTTTCGCCAATCTTAACGCTTGCTTTACAACCTTGGTCTTTTTTTGAACAGTAATAGTTCCTGCTGTTGTTCCGCTTTGAGAACGTATAGCCGTTGTACATCAGCAAAAAACCGCCTTGTCTCGTCTTAAGGAATTTGTAAGGTAAGTTATCTGTAATGTATTTGACTATTAACTATATAAATTTACTTTCCTTCATAAATATTTCCATACTTGCGTACAATGTAATTAATAAAAAAATTACATTTTAAATCAAATAATAAACAGTGACTTATACTAGGTTCTCTCTACCTACGTAAGAAGAAGAAGCAGATTCGATTCTGATTTGACATGATAGCGGGAAATAATACTTTTTTTTTTTTCAATGGTTTTGTTGCGTAAAGATCGGAAAAGAAGCGAAAACCTCGCACATAGTAGTTATTCTGTTTATAATAGCAACGAGTTGATATAATTTTCCACGCCCAGTATATTAAAGAAAATTGAAACATATGTTATGAAAATAATTACTAAAAAATACAATTACACATATTTTGTTATGGAAATACACATACATACATGTTGGAATAGTATTATTACTATGTAAAAATCAGTTCAGTTCCTTAATAATGGCGCTTCGAAACTGCTTCGAACTTCGCCAATGTCAAATATGTACTTCAAATACAAAATACAATATTTCAATGACTTGGTAACTCAGGACTAAAGAAAGAGATACAGAGGGTTGTTTATCATCACTTTCTCCCTATCTACCTCTCAATTGGGAAATGTGTATTATAGCAGATAAAAAAAAAATTATAAAGTATTGAAACAAAGTAAGTATTTTGCTTGAAATAGCTTCATATTTTTGGTATTATAAATTTTTTTGCCAATTCTTTGCCAGATAAGTTGCCAATTTTAACAATAATGAAATGTAAATATAGCGTTACTATATAGTTAGACATATAATACTGATTTGATGACAGATTATTTTTGAATTGAATTTTGTACACTACATATATAAAAAAAAAATTATGAAAAAAATAGAGTATCAATAAGTGTCAAGAAGCAAAACCCAACGTCTAATACTTACATATACTTTATTTCACTTATTGGTATTTTAATATATTGCAGCAACATGTTTTTTGTGTAAAATAATGTGTCAAAAAAAAATTACGACGACATTTTGACATATTGGCCCGCTGCCGTCACGACATATTCGGGCGGAGCATGATTATGACACAGCGTTTCTTCATTTATGATTAATCTGCTAGAATTAAATTTAACTTTAGCTCTGCAACCTCTGGCCTTCTTAGAACAATAATAACACTGATAACGTGTGTTTTTGGAAAACGTATAACCGTTCAGCATTAGCAGTTTCGTGCCATGATTTGTTGGTATATATCTAATATCAAAAGCACCTGGAAAAAGCACCAATTCATTACATAGTTATGTTAATATACATATAATATCAAAGTTTTATTGCTTTCACATAGACGTTGACTATACGTAAATAAAAATAAATGAAAAGTAAAAAACTTTTTAAAAACAAACTTTTTCGAATTTATTATTCTTCTCAAAACTTTTTCGAATTAATTTCGATAAAAATCACAGAACTAACTATATCCAAACTAAACGTGTATACAATATTTCAGCTCATTCGATTAAGGATATAAGTATGGTTTAAAATTGAGTTGCAAGTTTCCACACATAATTAAGTGTAGTGTGATATGCAAGTGAAAATGAAATAAAAAATAGTTAACAAAAAATTTATTTCAGCTATTCTTCTGATATGTTCATGACATAATATAAACATCCACATACAATTTCCATCTAAAATAGTTTCTATTATTGGATTAAAATATCTTATGACAATTTATATTAAACTACTGTTCACATATTTTATGTCGTTTTGCAAATTGTTTCAGGAGTCTTTCAGCACAGTAACACAAAAGTGATTATATTGATTTCAGCCATTAATACCAACTCTAAAAAAGTCCGAACTTCACTTGGAAATTCTTAGAGTTTTCCATAGTTCGGCTTTATACAGTAACAAATACATATAATATTAATAACATTTTTCTATATCTAAGATGACACTTTTACATATCGTCCATTGGATAACACGACGTACTGCGGTGGAGGATGGTCATGTTTTAAATGATCCTCATTTGTAATTTTCCCGTCTGAATCGAATTTTACTCGCGCTCTACAACCCCTGTCTTTCTTTGAACAGTAGTAGGATTGGTATACACTGTGTTTCGAAAACGTATAACCGTTTAACATTAGTAAATGCGAACCTTTTCTTGTGGAAATATATTTCATATCTAGATAACCTAAAACAGTTTATCACAATTAAGTCGAAATTATTGACTTATTTTTTCTTAAAAAACGAATAAAGAATAAATTATTTATGCTTAAAGCACTTAAAATGTACACAAAACGGTGAACCTGACAGTGTTAGATTAGAAAATGAAACATTTGGTCTTCATATCTTTTATTATCTTCAATGATTTCTAACAATAATATGATATTCAAACACGTTATAACAATAATCGATAAAAAACCAAGAAATTTGATTTACGAATAAATCCTTCGATAATTTCCATCAGGTCCTATTGTGTATTTCGGGGGGAGATGTGTATGGTATCCTTGGATAAGCACAATCCTGCCGTCGGAGCCCAATCTAATCCTACACTTACAATTTGTATTTTTCTTGGAACAATAATATATATTCTTTGCACGATTATTTTGAGAAAAAGTGTATTTATTGAACATAAGTAAAAGCTTCCCTCGGCGAGATGGAATCAGGTCGTAAGAGAAAGCTGAAAATAACGGTAAACTAATTATTGCCGCTGATTTATATTTATTTATTAATTGACGTAGTCCAATGTAGATATTAAAATAAAAACAATTGCTTACCGTTCTAGAAGACATATTAATCCACAAATGAAAAACGTAAATCGTCATTTTTTTATATTACCTATTACTAACTTCTTCAAGAAATTTAAAATATATTCAATTATTATTTCAATTATCATTTAAAGAACAATTAAATAGAAGCATAAAATCCATCCAAGTAAATAGAATCTTTGGTCTTTTGATGACGTCATTACTTGTCAAATAGGCGATTATTTTAGGAACAAACTCTAGTACTCAAGGCCAAAGTCTAATAATTTATAATAAAAAGCGAAGCATTTAATATAATACAAGTAAAGATATACGCTTAGTAAAGTCAACAACAAATTGTGTAAGCTGTTACGAGGACCAGACCAAGACATTATCACTATGACTGGTATACACTGACATGATATATCTACTCTTTCATTTTTACCTATTCTAGGATTCTCTGAGAACTCATTCCATATTTTTAGAGTTAAACAATATTAATATAAAATAAAACCTATTTTGTACTGTGCACTGTTACACGTGTTTGCGTGGGTGTTCGATACAATCGAAAGAATGGTTTTTACATAATAATTTCGTTTCGTCGGTCTGGTAGTACAGAGCGCAGCGTTAGCGGAACCTAACGCTACTCAACACGCATGTCCTTAAACTAGCGACATGCATATATCTTAACAAAGTATTTTTGCCAAGTCCGTAAAAGCAAAAAATAAGAAATAAATATGAATAATATAAAATAGTTTTAATCTATTTCAGTATTAATTACACTTTATAAAATTCACCATCATGGCTAACAATATATTTGGGAGGGCTATGTGTATGTCTCACATTAACTTTAATCAATTCGCCTTCTTTATTAAACTTTACATTAGCGTTGCATCCAGTTTTCTTTTTCGAACAATAGTAATTACGAGATGCTGAATGCATTCGATAATAAGTATAACTATCCAACATGAGCAACTGTTGACCTTTGCGTGACGGTATAAAAAAATACTCTGTAAAATAAAGACATTTCTTCATGTAATTAAAATATATATATTATATTACATATATACTAAAGTTATTGAAGTTAAATCTTAATCCTGGCAACGTTCTCGTTAGTCTGTAACGCTTATATTCAACAGAAATTTTATGTCGAAATAGTAGTAACAAGTAAACGTATCATAAAAAAAGCAATTACTTACATAGACAAAATAATGAAATCTAAATTTTACATTCAATTAGAAATATTAAATCAAAATATAATTTTGCAATAACAAAAAAAAAACAATAAAAACAATTTAAAAACAACCAAAAAGAAACACTTAAAAATATTTTCTCGTCCAAAAACATCCTGGCAAGAACATCACAGGTTCATATTATGAAAAATTTGTATTATAATATCACCTGAACTCGTGTGTAAATTTTCAAACAAATCGGACGGCAAGAGTAGGTCAAAATTTCTTTGCAAGATTGACACAAGTGAAGCTAACGAAAGCGTGTTACTGACGGATATATCTAATTTTATATATCTAGTATTATACATCTATAGTTACCTAAAGTTAGGCATAGGCCTTTTCAAATTCTAAATTTTAAGGCAGCAAATATGAAGTCTATTTGAACACAATATAAACTAATGCGTTATAAAATCAAAATATTCTTTATTCAAATAGGCTATTTATTACAAGCGCTTTCAAATCGTCAATTAACATGTCATGTCAGTATTGTCAGTCCTAGCGGCAGCTACCACCGGCTCGAAAGGCAGTTCTGCTGAGATGAGCCGGCAAGATACTCAACAATTGCTCTTTTCAAATATAGTTATTTGTTGACTACAACAATATTGTTATTCGTTTTAACATTTATCAATTTAAAAGTTATTTCTTATTTTCTTTTTTAAATGAAACTAGTGCGATCTTATGAGAAAGCAAAATTTTATTTGTTATCACTTAGCTTAAAACAGTTTGGCATTTTTAACAGAATATTTAAATATCACACGTACTTAAGTTTACCCATATGAGTACCCATTTAGAGGGTACATAAAGCAAACAATATACTCGCACGATTCCAAAAACTATATTGAAAGTACAATACACACTTGTATTTTACAATATACCCGAAGCGTTATTTAAAAATTGTTGCGAACGTTGCGAGATTTAAACCCGCGCCCATATAACAGTGCTACATGATACTTTAAAAGGACGCATTTAGGGCAAAATAACGTGAATTTATCCTAAGAGTTCAATATTTAAGTTATAATTGCGTTAAAAAATAAAATAATAGAACAATTAACCATTATACGAGCTGAGTAAATAGTAAATTATAATACAGTGATACTCAACAAGTAATGCTATCATACAAAATCAATCAATATATATACAACTAGGTATACTAAAAATTATATATTAATGAACGTAGCGGAACACGAATCCACAAATATTAGAAACCGAAAAATTATTTTGCAATTTCTTATACATTGCTACATGTTTTTCTTAGTATTCTAATAATACTTAAAAATACAAGAATCCGCTAAAATACAAGTCAGTTGAAAATTTGAAATTCCGAACGAACTTCTTTATAATTTTTATCTTATCTCTAAAGACTTTTAAGTGGGTAGATTGTGCTATTCCCAGGAGGTATTTTTGTATTGATCATACAGGTATTACGGCCATTTACCTAACCTAGCACGCAGTCTCCACATTGGCGGAATGAGGGCAGAGTGTGATGGCACTATGTTTTGTTTCTATCTACACTCTAGATGTATAACGTACAACACACGCGAATAGTCACTTGTAACACAATTTTCAGAGTAGCTTATAAATTTTGAAATTTTGACGTTTATTTTTGTGATAATATTTTATATAATGACTTTTACATATATTAGAAATAAAAAAATATGAATTACCAAACAATATTTTCAATCAAACCAATCAATTGTGTAAAAAATAACCTTAATTTAGTGAATGAAAATAATTTATATATTAGCAGCTCACATTTCATAGATTCAATATTAAACACTATTTATACTAGAATTGACTAAGTATCAATATCTTATGTTAAGAAAATTTAATATAAATACATCATATTAGATTATTATAATATAGAAAATTAAATATCAATAGGTAATTTGTATTTACCTACAATCATATAATTTATACTAAAATTAACTATATTGATGTATATCTCAAAATTCTTTACATTTTTACTCATTTAAATAAAAAAACTGTTTGATTTTAAGTTTTTAATAAAAAAGCAAATAATATGCATAATAATATCATAAATTATTATATTCCCATTTAACATACAATTATTCCTCATATTATCTACTACAGATCTAGAAAGCTTCATATTGATATGTATGACACCTTTATATAGGTGTGCTGACACTTTCTGATAATAAAGAAAAGATAACACAATTGTTCGGAGATCTAAAAAGTACTAAAATGTTTAATAGTTACATTTAATATGACATATTACTAGTTATATATATTTTTAACTTATATTACTTAATACTGTATGGTCAAACTTTCATATAATTCCCAAACATATCCTTCTTATAATCAGCTGGCCGATGTGTATGTATCAGAGATGAATCCAAGAAATCTTTATGATTATGATTCATTTTAATGAAAGCATGACAGCCTCTATATCGTTTAGAGCAGTACCAAAGTATAGCATTTTTATTTCGACCGTCTTTCCAATATGTATAGCCGTCAAGCATTAATATATGACCTTTTCTCGCTGGTAAGTATACAATGCGGTCTGAAAAAAGGTTTTGATTGTAACAGGTGTTCTGTTCATAGATAAATAAAAATAAGTAATGTACAATAATAGGAAATGGGGATATGCCAATAAAACTTGCAATATTTCCTGTACTTACGTGGTATTTTAATAAAAGTTCTCGAATTCAACAGTAATTGCGAAACTTCTTCAAAATATAATCAAATACAAAATATTAATGAATAATAATTTTTTGTCTTTTCACAAGCTGAATCAACGAATAATACTTTTTTTATAGCCCACATTTAAAAACAATTAATACAATTACACAGATACATTCCATAATATAAAGCTAATGTTAACTTGACATTTTACATTTATTAACATGATGTATAAATTTTACTTGTTGTTGTATGTATGTACTTAGTTTATTGAACATTTATCTTATATCTATATATGTATTTGTTTAGAGCACTGACTCAATACTTCTAAGTACAAACGAAATGGTGTTATACTATATTTGAGTGACATTTATTGTTATTTAAAACCATACAAAGCGTTTGGAAGCGTAAGAAAGGTATGCTAAGCCATTTGCTGCGGCCGAAACTAAAGTAGCAATAAAACTTATTCTAGGTACTTACCTTACTGCCGCCTTTTCATATACCATTCAAACATCGCAATTTTTAACACACACTTTTAAAATACACTTTTACACCACCACAAATCTCTAAAACTGACTTCTGTCACATAAATTACTCTTATTTTTTTATGAAACGTAGCGAACAAAACATTTAACAAATGACATGAATGTATAGGTTAGAATACATAACTTTTGCAAAACACTTCACCAATGACTTAACCCACACACTATCACCAAAATACCACAAATTGACCCACAACAGATATAATAAGCTACGAACATATTTTATAAAAAGCGTGTTAGAAATTATTTGTAAATATGAATTCATAGTTTTTGACAATTCTTAACAACAACTAGTGACGTTGCTGAAGCAACGGTAGTTGGTTACCGTATTTTTTCGTGCTAAAGAACAGACTTAAACTGAATTTTTCGTGTTGGTAGTACTAATTTCTTTAGATCATTTAAATTAATAAAAAATATAAAAAATGTTTATTACTATAATATTTTAAATATTTTAAAACATGATTTTGTTAATAAAGCCACCACGATGTATTTATTATTGCTAATCGTTAAAAGGTACATTAAAAAAAATATAACGCACATCCCCACGTAGTTGACGTTTCTCGACGCTTAGAAATAACCTAAAATGTGTTTTGTTTATTTTCATTGAAGTATATTATTTGGCGCCCTAGTGTGTAATATGAGAAATTTATATAATAAAGATTACATGAAAACTTCCGAACTTGTGACTTTAAAACATGTAGATAATGTTGATTTGTTACTTTTTTCTTATAATAATAATAATAATTTGTCATTTTTATTGAATATTGTGCTTATCTTTATCATTTCATAGTAATTAGTCATAGGATTATTTTGCAAATGGTTTAAAATATTTTATTTTAATATATAGTGATCAATAATCGTATGTAAAAGTGTGTTCTATATCATTTCCTGGAATGGCGGGAAGGACATGTTAACAGAGATTCCAGGTATGTTTATAAGACTAATTAGGTTATAACAAAAATATTCAAGTCATATTTATTGGACGTCATGTTAATTATTAATTTAATACATTTCAGAAAATCATTATTGTTTAATTAATAATATATTATGAATATGCATTACTTTTTAATCAGGTAGGGAGGATATATTCGATTAAGTAGACTATCTAATGTAATGAGAAGATTTACATGACGTGGTTTTTATTTGATTTTACTGTGAAGTCATTTAGATTTTTGATCAATTTAATAAATACTTAAATTGTATTGTTGTAATAAACATGAATAATGATTATGTGAACTTTTTTACAGGTATGTTCAAATGCACATATATGGTATGACATTTTTTATTTTAACTTACAAATGCAAAAAAAAAAATATTTTATAGTATGTTAATTATATATAAATTAACAAATTACTGCTGTTAACATATTTATATTTGGTAACATGTACAATAAATTTAAATGAAATACAACTTATTTGTGTCATATTTATTATTATTCAATTGAAAATTTAATATGTATTGTATTTTATATGACAATGTATTTAAATGTTCTTAATGCAACCCCTGCATTTAGCGGAGAATTCCAGAAGAATTGGGTGTAATTCATTTTACTTCTCATCATAATTGTTATCATATTAAGTTTCATTATAATAATTGCTTACCATTTGCCTTCTGAAATTTGAAAATATGTAATAGATTTTTACTAAAAGAAAATAAACTTACATTAATATATATTTGAACTCTACAGGTGAATTTGAATGATTTTGTGTGTTCTTGCATAAGCAAGATTACATATAATGTAACAATATATATTAGTAGTATTTTGTATTACCCCACTTCAGTGCTAAGATATATAAAGGAAGAAGGAAGAAGAAACAAAATGATGTAAATTACATATTGGATAATAACATTATATTTATTGATTTTGACATGCTATTGTTAGCAGGTGAAGTTATTAGCTTCACCTCTGCAGTTGTAGGGGAAGCTTTAAATTTTTCTTTTATCCGTATTGTCTGGACCTGATGACAACACAATTTTTGTATATCATCAACCTAATAACTTATTGAGGCAGCCAAAATAAACAAAAAAATATTTTATTCACATTTTTTATTCATTGTAAAACCTTTTTGTTATTATACTTATACAATAATATAAAGTTGCCTATAAGAAAACCATAAAAATGGTATTTTATTGTTATATGTATTATTCCTTACAGTTGCGCTCATCATACCATCTCGTAAACGCTCTAAGCACTCTCAAGGGCTTCTACTTTATCAAGGTTATACATATTCTATAAGAAATTTAAAAAAATCAGGTACAAATTGGACTTGTTCAAGTCATCACAAGAAAGGATGCAAAGCGAGACTTACAACTATTGATAATAACAATGAAATTAACAAAATTATTGATGTATGGACAATCCATAATCATCCTCGCCCAGATGTCAACATTCCAAGTGAAATGATCATATTAAAATAATTGTTAGTTCTTTTTGTTTATATTATCAAAAATTTATGTTATCATGTTATATAAATTACATTAAAAAAAATGTCTTTTTTATTTTAAAATGTATGGGTGGCATGGTATGTGTCTTATTTCTTTGTTTAAGACATTGTAATTGGGTAATGGTGCTAGCAGGTACATTTTTTTTTGTTTGAAATCAAAACTTTTAAACTTCATATGTCCATTTTGAATTCAATCCTCCTATATACCATAACAGGCTTTTATAAAATATTATTTTACAGAAATACATTACATTAAATCAAGGAGAGGTAAACAGCTTTTGGTACATGAAAAGTATGTGTTTGCCCAAAACAGTGTTAGTAGAGCTGGTATTTCTTGGACTTGCACGTCTCGTTGTTCCAAAGAGTGCAAAGCACAAGTGTGGCTTTCGAATGAGGGTGCTCTAGTTGTTATAGATCCAAATCACTCTCACGAACCTCCTGTATATTATGTTAATAGTAGTGGTCATTATGTAAGGACTAGTTGTAAATGATGTTATATTTTTAATAATTGATTTTTTCAACACATTCATATATGGAATAGTTGACTTATGTTAATATAAAAAAGAGATGAATATTTTTTTTTATTAAAATATTGTTACACCAGTAATTACTATTTTTTTTAAAAAAAAAACTTTGCTTTCTATTTCCAAAGATATGACTTATAGAGGCTTATTTGAAATAATTTTACTGGTAACTGAGAATATGTGCAAGTGTAAATGACAAAAAGCGAAGCCGACTTTAATGATGGCCTATGCAGGAAATCTGTCAGTTTTATCAAGTTATTCAGTAAATTACAATTTTTCTTCTCTATTCTAGGACCGATATATATAAGGTCGAAAAGAGGTACAAGTAAGGTAATATTATATAAAAAATATACTTATTTTAAGAAGAATGCAGCTAAACACAACTCTTCTTGGATTTGTACATCTCATACTTCAAAGAAATGTATAGCAAAAATATACATTACGAACGATGGCGCAATCACTGACATGGGTTTGGTTCACAGTCACATGCCGCCCAGTTTTTACGTGAGTCAAAAAGGAGAGTATATTCGATACTGAATTAAATTTATTTTGATTGATACGAATTAAGTGTATTTATGTGTTGAATTAAATTATTATACTATATTTTATGTATAGGGAAAATAATGTCAATATGTCGTAGAATATATCAATATCAAATTATATTAATTTAATAACTGTCTAAATTAAGAAATTGATCTTGAACCTAGGTATTTTGACTAGGAATTGTGAAAACTATTGTGTTGTTTATATACGCCTTTCATTTGATAAACAGTCATAAAACTGTTTAAGAATATTTATCTACTTTTCATAAAACTTTAAATAATGTCAAGAAAGTCAAGATTACATTTCTTTATATGAATAAACACGTGTAATAGTTAAGATTATATAATAATAATATATAAAGATTTCTAGACTTTAAGTTTAGTATTAAAATATTTTTTCTTTTGATATATGTTACTGTAAAAGTCGTAATGAATAATTATTAAAAACAATTCGAACTTTTACCATTAAATTTTGCTACTTAATATAAGTATTCATTTAAGCTAAATATGCATTAAAAATAAATAAAAATGCATCTAAAATGATATACCAAAATTTATTCGGTATTTTAACTTTATTGTAAACTTAGTTATAATAACTGTGATATATAGATCTTCAAAATGTGTGATTTAAAATGATTTGGAAGCTTTAAACAACTAATAAATGTATCTTTTTAATTATTTTATTATTTCCAAAGTTCCCATTTGTTAAATTTCCTTATACATGTAACTTTAACTCAAAATTACTAAAACTGTCATTAATTTCAGCTCCCGTACTTATAAAGGGTGATAAGAAAGGCAAATTCATTCTTGTATACAAAGGCTATAAATATACAAGACGTACAAAATCAAAGAAAGGTATTATTTGGAAATGTATTGCGAGCAAGAGCCATGAATGCGATGCCTCATTAACAACTGATCTAACTGGTAATCTTAACGTTATAATGCGCAAAGGAAATCATTTTCATGAGAAGCCAGAGATCGGCCAACAGGCTAGTAAACACGTCTATTTTATGGCCCCTTAGATAAGATATATATAAGGTAAAGGTACACAAAGTAGAAAGAAATTAAGTTTAAAATTATAAAAAAATCCGGTTTTTTTTAAATAATAAGTACATTTATAATAAACTAAGTTACACAACAATAAATTAAGCTTTTTATAAAATATATTGTATTTTTAGCGTCTACTATAAAATGTTTAAGTCTTATCGTTCATATCATGGCACAGTAGATATTTGATCTGCATCATAATTGTATATGATAGTTGTAACTTCAATTTTCACTTTCCTCGGAATAAAAACTAAGATTGCTTTGTTGAAAATGTATTTGAAAAAAAAAAAATTACCTCGCGTAAAATATCAAATTTACGCGTGCAGTCCATCGATGCCATGACCTTTTTTATTTTATTATAAAATAATATCATGTAATTAGATTTAATTTTGTATTTACTAGATATAAGAGCAGTTCCGTCTTTACCATAATAGTTCACGAGGCCTTAAACCCCGCACTCAGAGCCCCCGAAGTCAGATGAGACTCGAATGGCTTAAACTATAACTTTACTCAGTTTACATTTACTTCGCCAATCCGGCCTCAAATTCGCGTATCTCCAAGGGCCCTGACATGTCCTACGATGGCACTCTATAAAATGATAATAATGTAGTATCTGAAGTTTTATTTAGATAGTAGATATAGAAATGCATACATTATCTTTATTTTAATATACGAATAATTTTAGTAGAGGCACATATATATTTACAACATAAAAGCTTAGTATATTAGTGCTATAGAACGTTTTTACAAGGTAATAAACTAATAACGTGTAAAATAAGTGAAACAAAACGGGTCGTTCTTAAATATTTACTAATAAATGGGCCGAAATTACTTTTTTATGGTAAACTTAGTACATGTACTATTAATAAATTTTTTTGTGATGATTACTTGTTATCAATTAGCATTGGCTTGAATTTCGGTTTAGAGAACTTTATTGGAATAGTTTTTTCGTTTCGGTACTTTACTCCCGAATTGGAGATATTCCGTGTTGAGTGAACTCAACGCCTTGCTTTGTCTCGCCAGGGCAAGGAAATGAAAATAATTTACCTATAATTTATTCTACAATGCTATGTGGAGAAAAAGCAAATATAGTAAAAAAAATCAAAACAATTTTTTTAATATTTTATATAACAATGTATGTTTTCATATTGGAAAATAAAGATATTAAGATTATATCCAGTCTTGTTTTAATTTATTCTAATATTTTTATTCGTTAAATGTTCAAACAATAAACTTGCTTAACTTTTAAGAAAAAAAAATAATTGTAAAGATTAATTATTGAACTTTTTATATATTTTAATTTTATAAATGCACCTAACACGTTTCACCTTACTTATAGTAAGAACTTTAAAAAATCAATGAGAATCAAAGAAAATAAAAGAAAGGTATTTTTAGTACATTAATATATTTCACATTTTCTTATATATATATATATATTTTCGTTATTTTTTTTCTACACAGCACGATAATTCATAAATTTCGTCAATTTCAGTGAAAGTCGTAACAGCAGTGGACGGTGCAACGCTTCTTATGCTCAACGGCTACGTCTTCACCAATCCCTCTCCTATGTCGGGGGGTGAAAGGTGGTACTGTTCTGGTAGGATAAGATGGAAATGCGACGTTTGTTTGCATGTAAACGATGATTACGAGCTCGTCTGCATATCTCATGCTCATGCGCATCAGCGACCAGTGTACGAAATAACCCCCGATGGCTTGTATTCTATGGCTATGCCGTAGATGTATGTATATCTATGAGGATTTGTGTACCGAAGTTTTTAATTATGTAATATAGTCTACTTTTCTATTTTTTTTTTTTTTAATTGCACTGCTTCAGTCGCTTTCCTCGGCAATTATCCACTACCAAAGGTTGACTGAAAGAGATCTCTTTTAGAAACAAGAGTACAATAAAGAATTATAATTATATTTATTTTCTATCGTACCCTCTGAATAAAAGTGACCTTACACAAAACTTCTGATTTTGTATTAAAATTAAATTTAAATCAATTTATTTCTGAGGGTGCAATACATATTGAGGAAAATTAAATATATTTAATTTATATAAAATTTAAGTAATAGAAATCAATGGATACTTTTTGAAAATATATTCTTGAAATTTTCAAATTTTTATCACATATTTCCATATCTTCTTAGTGTTGTCAATAAAATGTTTTCTATACGAGTATTTACCTGTGTATATCTTGTTGTTCGTATTTTCCTATTTATAACTAAGTGGGATAATTATAATGTATAAGATAAATTTGTAAACAAAATACGTAATCATAAAAATATTATGTGATTCTAAAATTGCCTGTACAATTATGTACTGTGTTACTTAAATAAATGTCTGAACTTATTTATAAGTAACATTATTTTTATGAACTTTTGTGTTTAATAAGCTGTAGGTATTAATATAAAATGAGTTAACTTTTAAAGTATAGCTTAAGCTCATTTCGGGAATTGTGTAAGCTTGTATTGCCTTATTTATACTGGTTTTTTATGTTGATCGATGTAAATTCTAAAAATTTACAAAGAAATAAAGTACCTACCTATATAAAAAACAAAACTTTTTTTAAAGAAATATATTTAGAAATGTCTGTTAATTCCAGCCGTAAGTATATTATTAAATTATAATCAATTTTGGTTATGTGAAGTTACGCCGTATTAACAATTGTTGTCTTATCGAGTAGTCTACTCAAAGCCAAAGTCTTAATTTCTATTTACATTCTACGTTTATTTAGGTTCTATACCGAAATGAAATGAATAATTTATTATAATAAATATATCTACCTAATAATCTTTGTTTATAATATATTTGAATATCAAGGCTAATATTTGTTGCTTGGTTATATTTCCTAAATCTGTTTGAAAGTTTGCCAAGGCTTGCACCAACTTTTCTATTCTTTTCTTTCATGTAACATCCTGTTTCACATAACTCCTCGTTTAATGCACCATCCATACCATTTTACTTCATTTATCATTACCACTAATAAAATATCCCTTATTATTTCAGTAATATCTATATGAGAAGAAATTCCTTAGCACTTCACTGTGCTGGCTTCTAGCTCTAGCAGCATAGCCTGGGTCTCGCGATCTAAATGTAGGTTTAAGGGGCCCTTCAGCATTAACGTTGGCCACTGCTTAAGATCTTACGCCTTCCTTATTATATTTAAAAAACCTCCTGATGCCTTCTTCAAAATACACTAGGAAAGAACTTATAATCATTCTAGATAGGCGGAGATGTTTTAGTAGATTATAGAAGGGTTTCACTGTTAAACCTGTCGCTCCTAATTATACTTCATTATTTTGCTAATGGCATCGTCAATTTAAAATAAAATTACACCACGAGTAGAGAAAATGAATGAAATATATATTATTTTATCATTACAGCTATACACTACGAGGTAATTCCATCAGTGACTGGAAAAAGGAATTTAATTCTGCTAAATGGTTATACCTTCGCACCAACTAACAACGACAGCCGATATTGGTATTGCACTGAGAAGAACTTACAAAAATGTGGTGCCAAGTTGAGGTTAGACTATAACCAGCAGGTGGTCGCTTCGACTTTATACCATTCTCACAACCCTCCCAAATTGTATAGAAGTAAAGAGGGGAAAATTTTAAGATTTAGAATGTAATTTTAAATTTAGGTGTTTATATGCTATTATTATTGTTTTTTTTCTCAGTTTCACGGCTCATGAAACTCCGTTCTGCGCTTTCCGCCCCATAAAAAGAGAGAATTCGAGATATTGCTTGTTGAGTGGCGAAACTGAACGCTGCGCTGTGTCTTACCAGAACAAGGAAATGAAAATAATTTTATCAAAGTCATTACCCCAAATGGGAATCGAATTCACAAACAACGCTTTACAGTCACACACAATACCACTGCGCCACCATGACCTCTATTGTATTTTAATATACTTTGTATTAGTTTTGTGTTACGTTACAAACGTGTATTTTTAATTATTAGCGTCTTTTCACAGTCTAATGATTTTCGTAACGATGTACCCAGAACGATATATATATGAGCAATTCTCAAATTTGTTGTAAATACTTTAGTAACCTATCCACATGCTAACATTTTTTTTGCAACGTTTACATTAGTTTCACCTGATGTGTGTATCTGGCGATGTAATGGTATCTTTAAATTTCATTTTTACCTACTTTAAACGGTTAGATTCATTCAGGACTTTGAACAAATAATCATCAAGGACCGATGGCAATACAAGATAAAATTAAATTACTGTTTTATAGTTAATCAAGGTGATTCATAATCAATTGTTATAATCGGAATTGCTAAATAAGTTTAAAAAAAATAATTAATTACTGCACGGTTTAAGAACAGTAACATAAATTTTCGTCCAACAATTTATTCTCATACCAAGAATTATTTTCTACTTTTGAGTTTCATTAGTTATAAAAGTGCTTTTGTAATTTTTTATATTTTTTTATTTATTCTCAATAAATACAATCGCTTTCGAAATACATGCTAGTAATTAATTGATCTATACAGGTCGAAATTTTTAGCAGATAATATAGAGATTTTGCTTTTATACATCACGCGCGTGATCCGCCGTTCTAAAATAACAAAAAAGGAAGTATATATAAGTTACTAAAATTGGATATTGTAAAGAACTTGTCTACTGCCAAACTGTTAATTTTTTACTGTCTATTTAACGAGTTTTAATGGTAACACCAGAAGAACTGTTTATGTTATTTGCTTATTAAATTACTCGCTATGCGAAAAATAAATGAGTACATGTTAATATATTTTTGAACGTTATAAACGATAGCTGTTTTTTATAATTTAGATGCGAATTTTTTAGCTTCAGAAACCAATTTTTATTGAGAACTGGTCATACTTGCTTAGATGTAATTGCAGGCCTATTCGTAATATATTAAAAATTAATATAAAATGTTTTGTAAATTATACAATATTTCGGAAAAATAAATATCTGTAATATAAGTACTAATAAATAAAGCAAAAGTAGCTGTTATATAATAAAATGTTTAAAAATGCTTATATTTTGTATTTAGTTCCTTAGTATTAACAATAAATGTATTATATGTTTACCTACAAGTCATTCTCATTTTAATTGCAATAAAAATATTGCAAATTAGTTTATATTATTTTCTATTTCCTTTATTCCTTTTTTTATTATGCAAATAGTTTATGATCTTTACAAGATTTACAATATTTTTGTCTCTTTCAGTTACAGTAGTCACGTTGTCTACCGGAAACACCTTTCTCATAATAAACGGGCATACGTTCAGGAAGGAGGTTTGTGTGAACGGAGCGACAAGTAGATGGTGCTGTAACGAGCCAAGTCACGGGAAATGCGATGTATATGCACACGTCAACGATAAATTTGAGCTGGTCTTGGTGGTTAACAAGCATAACCACGCGCCTGTACTATGCAAGATATTGCAAGGCAGGATAATATAGTTTCTTTTTAATTTTTTTTTGCAAGTTATTTTTTTAGTTATAAGTCTAAGGTTAGGCTAGGTCAGCCTTTTTAGTTTTGCAATATTTTTATTTGTATCCAATTTATAAGATGTTAGTTGACATTTTTTTTAATTAATAAATTTGTTGTATTAAACGATATACAAGTAAATATTTACTGGTGTTTTATTTAATCTTTTTTCTACGTAAGTTTAGATATAAACTATATTGCTGTTTTACAAGAACACTCGCATACCTTTAAGTATTTTTTATTAAAAAATATTGTACTCAATTCTTTCAAATTAAAACATAATTTCCTGTATATTTGTTTTTTATAGATATGCATTGTTCTCATATGGCAGCCGTTTTGATTTGCCTGTTATTTTTGATATCATTATTAAAAATTATGTATAAAGTTTTATTCCTTTTCTCATGTTCAATAGAACAAAGTCTGGTTATTGATAATACAATTTTTTTCAGCATACACTTCCAAAGGAATTATTTCGAATTTAGACGAAACTGACGAGCGTGCTAATGTTGCTGTGTTCCTAGAATCCAAAAAAGGCGACACCATCCTACAATATGAAGGTTTTAGATATAAAAAAGCTTACAGGACCAGGAATGGTTTTCGTTGGAATTGTTCGTCAAACAAAAATTGCGGAAGCTTCGTTTACTTGAACGATCATGATGAAATTATCATGTCGTCGAAAAATCACGACCATCCGAGGCATTTCGATCCATTGGACAGTATGGATTTATGTTCTAAGGGTATGTTTTTATTTTTTTAATTGATAGGTAGAATATGTTAATAAGCAATCAATAGGCGGAAAGAGAGGTAGGGAGAGACCTCAGTTGACTTTCCAGATCACAGTATCGACGATACTGGAGGAAGGTCACATAAATAAATAAAGGCATAACGCGATAGGATAAAGCGTGATAATGAAAAAAAAAGATAACTTGATAAATCGATCGATTGATGAAAAATTATTGGTTCATGGTGCTCGTATATTATAACATTTAATTTTACGGGATATTTTAAACGTTATAATTTCACTTTCGAGCACAAATACTTTTTAAATAGGCAATTTGTGCTATTAAACTCATTATTTCCACAGATACAGCTGTTGTAATAACGTCGAGAAAAGGCAAGGAAATGCTGCTTTTCCGAAGCTATACGTACAGGAAACAGTACGATAAAGCCCATAAGTCTAGATGGGTTTGTTCTACACTGAAAAACTGTCGAGCTTACGTCTTTACAGATTCTAACAACCTGATAACGTCGGTGTTTGAAGATCATCAACACGATCCGCCAAAATATTATCTCAATCGCAAACATTTGTTGAAAGCACTTAAAACTCATTAGATTTAAAATACGCAGTTCAATGCCTAGCCTAATGTCTAAATAGACAATTTAATTGTGGACACATGTACAAACAGACGCAGCTAAACTGCAGCACGATGGCAAGAATCTGATTAAATACTAATAATAATTTACATTACATTAATTAGGTTACATTATTTTGCATATATGGTATTTGTTTTTGTGTTTAAAATTAAGTTTTGCTGACCTTACTTTACGAGGTTCACCCAATACTTACGTAAAGGTATAAGTTAAGATTAACTAATTATGTATTAAATATTTTTGCATAGCCATAAGAATAAAATATATACTGTTCTTACTGGGCCCTTTTTTATTTATTTACATATATTTTTCCTGAAATAGTAGGCAGAGACACTAGACAGATACAGCCACGCCACAGCTCCCACGGCATATTCTTCGATTTTCACAACTTTTAAAAGGGATTAGTCTCAATTGCCACATTTAGGCTATAGCGTATAATTAATATAAATAAGTTTTCGTGCATGCCTTCTCAAAAGGATTTCTTGTTTTTTATTAGTCTACGTGGCGTCCCTCGAAAGTGTAACGAAGTGTGTTTAAAGGTCAACTAAATGTCGTTTCTTTTCTTTCGACACTTGTTCTTGTAGAATTCATTTGTTTACACTAGAATTTAAGAATATTTTTTGAACTACTGCTTTTATTAACTTCATCTGTATCTATCAATGTAAGAAGATCTTGCAACACCAGTTTGGTTCACTCCTTTTTATCCGATTTGCTTGAATATTTGCAGTCTAGATAATAAATATCTATCTTCTGCACTTGAAAGTATATTTATGGATAGTTCTTACAGTAAAGGAACGTTCTCAATTTTAACATTTGCTTATTAGATTTCTAATGTATTGGCTATTATTTCGATATTAAATTTATGAGAGCTCACCTCTCAGAACTCAAAATTATTACTTATGGATCGATTATTTAAAACTCAACTAGTCTACAGAAATAATATACAAAATATATACATAATCACGCACGTTAGATCGAATTTCAGTTACCTTTAATATTAGTGTGTTCAGTATATGTTGATAAAACTTAAGAACTATATACCGGTACCTCCCTATTTTAAATCGAATTCCATAAAAGAATTAAAGTGACATGAAATTTGTAGCCTGTGAGCTTAAAATATTTTAATAACATCCATAATGCAAACAATAAGCAACGTTGCCAGCTTTTTACTTAAGAAGAAGAGCAACCTTTACAAAGGTTCGAAATCTGACAATGTATGAATTGGATAATGTCTCAGAAACTCGAATTGTGAAAGAAAGAAATATGTAATGTACAAAACCTATGTAAAGTGATCTCATTAAAAAAATATGGTATGAAAATAAAATAACAAAAAATTATAAAATATCGATTGTTAAGTATTACACGTGTCATTTATTATCATGCTTAAACATTAACACAATATAACTTTCTTAAACATTTGACTCATTGTTTTCCTTATCCTGTGCCACACCTCACGTGCCTGTCCTCTGAAAACTTTAAAATGGAAACTTAATTTGCTAATTTACCAATATTTTGTCTGGTCCACAAAACTTTAGAACACTTAAAAAAACGCCCAGATTTATTCCTTCACAATAAGGCTCAGCTTTAAGAAAATTTAGTCTATAACATATACCTTCATGTAAATACGTTATTAAGAAAAAGGAGGCATTTTTTAATTAATCAATTTTCAACTAAGAAAATATCCTTAATATGCAATTATACAAAAGAACATATGCTAAATTAAATATTAGCACTAATTTAAATATTTCATGTAACTTTGTTGATTTTGATAGCAGAATTCATAGACCATATAAAACTGATGATTTTAAATAGATTTGATTCTTTATATTACCAAATACCAAATTGCCTATTAATATTGAAAATATATTGCCAGTAACTATAGAATGCTTGCCATTATGCTTGGTAATAATGTTATAGTAAAAAAATTATAGATTTTTTTAAATATACAGCAATACACAATAACACTGTGTACTTGAAGCTTTTTCCCAATTTCATACCTTTAGTCTCAAATGAGATTTCCCACAAACTATTAACGTTCATAAAATGAACTGAAGCATGCTGATATATCTTACGCAAATATTATAATTATTGCTGAAGAAAGCTCTATATAGTTTATTGACGCAGTAGTCGAGAATGTATGTATAGAACATAAAATTATAAAACTGGGCTAACAGTTGTAAATATACTGATGATTGTCGATGATTGATGTTTATTTAGTAGAAAATAAGTGGTATGATAAGCAGTCTTGCATCGTAACATAAATTTATTATAATTTTAAGTAAAAATACAAAACACTGCGTTGTGTTCCGCGATATAACACGCAACATCTCGATTTTAGACAGAAAGTGTAAAACAGAGACCCTAGGTTCTTTCTTACTACCCACCCTGCTATGCGGGAAAAATACAGTAAATAAAAGAACAGAAACCAAAAATCATTTGCTAGTGATTTTTTTACTTCATACAGACGAATAAAATATTTGCTTAATAATTGCATATGTAAAGAAAGCATACAAATTAAACATTTTATTGGAAAAAAATACAGTGAACCGTTATTTAATATTGCTTAGACAGCGAATAAACATGTGTTAAAACGCCCGCCCGCGTTCTGCCTTAAATAACAAACTTAGCTTAAGTTTGTAATTTAAATGGTTGTAACTTTTTTATTTAAGAACTAAATAAACACTAAATTTTAATGGAAGTTTATCAAACACAAACGCATAGACAAACAGAAAAGTTCAGAAAACACAAGTTGTAAAACAAAATAAAGCATAGTAAAGAATTAAAAATCATTCAAGTATATAATTTTTTTTATATATAATATAATTTTAATTTTTAATAATAATTTTTTTTCTTATATCTTTCATGTACAGACAACGATTAGTTACAATAGTAGTATTATATATATAGATAAAATGTGTTATATATTTTTTCTTAATATTTATCTTACACCCGTTTCGTAATAAAAGCTGAACGTGACTTAGTATATAAGTTATTATTTGGTCATAACACTTTATACGTGGTCACTCTAGCGTGTTAAACGAAACTTTACGTACTTGTGTTTTGCGTGTTTTTTTGTATTTTACTGTAATTTTGTTTTATTTATTTAGATTAGTAATTATTTAATTAGGTTTAATAGAAAAGTTATATATTTTTTATAAAATATATTCTCTAATATATGAGTTAAGTATTAAATATATAACTTTATTGTAAGTGAGAACTTAATATACTTAATAGGCTTAATATACTCGTAGTGAGACCATTATTATAAAATAGGCTCTAAGAAAAAAATATAGATAGACGAAAGCTTTGACAGCTTGAGAATAGTAATGTTTCAGCTTTACCCTTTTTCCCGCATAGCATTGCAGGCAGAGAACCTAGTGTCAAGATATACCGATCTCCACTTTACGCCGAAATACGTGACTTTGAGTGTTGAGTGACGTCGTCAAAGCGGAGAAGTGCTAATAATAATAAATAGTTCCATATAATATACAAAATTATATTGAGAGTGATATTTTACAAAGAGTATGTTTTATATATAAATAAATATATTCACAAAATAAACACGTACATATTATTTGACGAGAGACCTAGGTCGGTTTTACTCGGGCTTAAATAAGCCTTATATTACAGTATTTCAATACTGCTTTAATGTTAATTGAACTAGAGGTATATAATTTTTAACAAGAAATACAAAAAGACCATAAAAGTATTGTATGTATGTATATGAATCGGGAAACGAGTTTAAAATTTAATATGCATTGTTTTCTATGGAACACTGAATATTACTAGTGTAAAAATATTTTAAATTATAACAGATACACAGACAGACATATAGGTATTAGGTATTGTATATTGCTTGTCAGATGAAACCAACAGATTCATTAATGCCGAAAATTTAAACGCTTGTAATGTATTCATTTCAAGTAGAGTCTTGTCATATTTTTATACCTATATTAACACTATTTATTTTAATGCAAATTATTTTCTAGTTTGTTAGCAATAGTCTAGTCAAATGTCTATTGAAATTGATTTTTCATATTCGAATATATAACTATTACACATCCTGCATTTTAACTCTATTCTCTCTTCAACAGCTATCCAGATGACGTCCAAAAGGGGGAGACCTTTGCTAATGTATAAGAAATACACTTATTCAAGATATCCTCACCCCTTAAAATATGGATGGAGATGGTACTGTTCGAAGGTGAAGAATTGTAAAGCGTATCTTATCACAAGTGATGATAATAACATTTTGGCCGTCACCGGATATCATTTACATGACCCGAAATCAGAATTTAAGTAAGTATACTGGCATAGCCAATAGGTTTGGCCAACAGAATTGGCTATGCCCAATCATATGTTACTAATGTATCAAGTAATTGTTGTATGTAAATATGTTTAATTTTTTTTTTAAATAAACATTTTTGCATAGTAGAAATTACGTAAATTTGTCGTTAAAATTGTAGTGTTTATTGTTAAGTCATTAATTGCATTGCTATACAATAAGACTTTATGTTCTGTTTTAAAGGTCCATTATATACTATTATTATATACACGTTTAATTATAAATATAATATTTTTTTTATGTATTTTAGATCTTACGCATTATTGTGTACAACAAGTAGGTACGCTAAATTGGTAATTAGCTGCATTTTAATCCTTTTGCGCAAATAAAATAAATTCCATAGAACTTCAATCAGAAGTTTTGGTGAATTACCATTTTTTAAAATGATTGTACTGCACAAAAAGTCTAGATTTTAATTTGAAGCTTACGCGTGAATTTTCAATTTAAAATTATTGTTAAAAAAGCAGCTTCACGATTTGTGGCGCATAATAGAGTAGTCAGCAAGAACCTAGTGTCAAGACACTCCGTTCTCCATTTTCCGACAGAAATCGGGACATTGCGCGCTGAATACCAGAACTCAACGTCGCTCTACCAGAGCGGGGGAAAATAATTCAAATATTTCTGTCATTAGGAATTGAACCCATAACAAAACGTTTACAAATGGACGCTGTCACATTGCGCCACAATGGCTTTTTAAGTATTGCTACATTTTATTAGTCGTATACAAAATAGGTAGGTGCATTATTATATTTTAAACAAAATTTTATAAATATATACATTTTAATACAGTGTTCTATAGTATAGATCATACTGCTAAAAAATAAGTAAAGTAATAAAAACAAAATATCTATATTGCAAATTTCATTATTAGATAAGATAAAACCTAAACACAATAAAATTAAATAAAATCATTCTATAAATAACTATTATAATTGTGTTAATATAGTTATCCTGTAAAAGTTTGTATGTTTCTATGTACGTTACGCCAAAAGTGCTAAACTGATTTGAATGTTTGCATCATAAAAGCATTCTAACATAGATATAATGCTTATAATCTGAATGGAATTTAATAAATATATATATATATATATATATATATATATATATATATATATATATATATAAATATTGTATTTTTAAGTAAATAATATTATACTATGATTGTTAAATAATATTAATTTGTGTTTAAATACAGATGTTTCATTTTTCTCCTAAGGCCATACCCATATATGAACCCTAATGTATTATTTTTACATACGTTTGTGTAATTAAAAAAAATCGGATATATATATCGATATCAGCTGGTGATAACTATATCTCCGAGTGGGAATCAAACCCATAACCAATCACCATTACAGTCAGACGATGTCCCACTACGCTGCGATGGCCTTTAAAATTTGAATAAAAATCTTTATTTTACTTACTTTACAAAAAGTAGCTAAAGCTGTAGTCTAAGTTCAATGTGTTAGCGAGTCAAATTATCTTAAGGTTCCATTGAACTTGGTCCAGAGAACCTGTTTGAGGAGATAGCTGCATTTTAATAACCATCTGCATCCGAAAGTTTACACTTTCTTAGAATTCTCTTATTTATACATTAAATTGTATTCGATTTTAGCTCTTTTTTTGTATTAAATAATGTTATTATATTTTAATCGTTAGTTTGATGTTATATATTCTGTCTGTATGTTTTAAAATGGATTCAGCAAATGTTTTAGTGCACTTTTTCAAAATGATGAAATTAGCTAGTATGTTTTTCTATCTAGTAAGTGTAGTTCCTAAAAAATACATGTTTAATAAGACTTATGTCCAGGAATAGGCATCACACGAACGATCGACATAAGGTATCCAATTTCAAGCTGTGAACTAGCAGAGCCATCGTGGCATTGAGCCATTTCAAATATTTTCATTTCTACGCTCTGTCACCTAAGAAAGCGTGGCGTTCAGTACAGCCACGAAACACGCAATGTCTCGATGGAGCTGATAGTGGCGAATGTAGTGCCTTGACACTAGGTTCTCTCAGATTGCGATCGTTTGAGATGTGGAAAAAATCGTGATGCTGCTATTTATATCTAAAAGAAAGTAACTAAAAGTAACGAGATCTTGATCGTCCTGACAAGGAAATCATGCTGTTAAAATATTGTATTCTTTGTGATCGGACAGTAAGAAATACATCAAAATAAATTAATAGCTATTAAATTTGTTATATTGTATTTGTATTATTGTGTTAGTAAAGAACAAAATTTGTATGAAAAAATTTATTTATCTACAAAAATAATTTTGTACAGAATCATAATATTGAGCTTATTTACCACATTATCATAATAAAAATAATCAAATAAAACATTATTTAAAAAAAAAGTGATGTATACAATTTACGTAAATAAATCAGTTATTTATTATTATGAAGTATGTTTAAAAAAAATTAGTATAATGAGCAAATTTTTAGTATTCAAAAGTAGTATTACACTATAGATTTATTCAAATACATAGTACTTGAGAACAAAACAATATAATTACCTTTTTCAGAGCTATATACTAATACATTATTTTAAACCACTTATTTTAACAATTACAATAGAAATATACTGTAATCAATTTTAAATTTAATTTACAAATTAGTATAAAAAGTTTGTAAAAATAAATGTTTAAATAAAAAATGCATAAAAACACCTTGAATATCTAAATTACTCTATATTTTCAATGGTATACTTTATTCCAGTCCTTAATTAAAATTTAAATAAGAAATAAGATTATATTTAAACGATTCAGTCTTATTCAGTATATATATGTGTATATATATATGGTAATAGGAGGTAAATGCACAGGTGACATTGTTATCAGTCTTGTTTTTCTTTATAAGTTATTCTAGTATTGAGCTTAAAAATATTTTTGTGCTATTTTACACAACTTGAAACAACTTTCAAGTTGCAATTTCACCAGGACATTTCTAAGAAAAGTTTTGATAATATCAAGTTGTTTCATATAAAAATATTAGTCATTTCAACAATGTAATCCACCTTATATTGTAACAAAAGAGCTTAAATCATACAATTAATATTATACAAATGGAATTACCCACAATCAGTCCATTACTAAGTCGATTTCTTACATTCTAGACAAATATAAATAAAATATTATTGAAATAGTGAGGTACAAACAACGAGGTAGAAAATTGAATTCAGTCTTAACTGAAAGTGTATTTGCAGCAAAGATATGAGCAATTATAAAATCCAAATAAGAATTTATGTGTAGAATATATTTGGATGCGGACCCTGTACATAAGACAGATATAACAAAATTATACAACTTTGAAAGATCCATCATTGCGACGGTAAAATCCTGGTGGTGGATGATTATGTTTATTCCTTACTCGATTCACAACGGTCTTTAGTTGATGAAATACTGTAGTCACGTCTACATGGCAGCCTGTTTTTATCCGTGAAGTACAGTACCATTGTTTTTTCCCATAAGCCAATTTATTCTTCAGCCGAAATGCATATCCATTGTGCACTAAAAGCTTACTGCCTTTTCTCGTCGGTATAAAATTTGCTTCTGGAATAACAATAGCTTATTAAAAAATGTGTCCTAATTCAATTATAATTACTAAAATTATATTTCTAAGCTTTGGATATAGGTTGTAAATAAAAACACATTTAATATTACAGATATCTTGTCTTATAATTTTATTGAAAATAAATTTTACAAAAAAAGAAAATATTTTTTATGAAGATAAATTGGATGATACATAAATTAATTAATCAAGTCTTTTAACCTAAGCATCGTTAGAAATATATATATTTAATATCACTTATTCATGTTTGAGAAATTTATGGTTAACACACGAAATTTTTATTTTATTTCACTTTAATATTTATAGTTACACAAACTTATTGTATTTTAGAAAAAAAATTACAACGCCATAATAAAAACACACGCACGCGAGTTTCATGACGCAACTAACATTAGTGTTGCCATTACCCATTACTACTAATTACAAATATTATTTTACAAAATTGTAAACAACATACTATTTATTAGATACACGTTTATTTAATAGATTTTTTTATACAGGTGCAATTATTTTTGATTAATTTCATACATAATTAAGCTATAAACAATATAATAATATAAAAATTTCAGTTTTTTTTACTACAAATGAAACTCAACAGTGTTTTATTGTAATTGACAAATATGTCAAACATGTGCCCAATGGTTTTAAGTTGTGAATTTTAATTGTGTTTAGATTTTTTAATTTCTTTGTTATATTCATTTGTAAATGCATATTGTCGTAAAATTTCAGTGTTTTTGTTTTTGTTTTTTTTTACGACATAAATATCGGAATTAAAATATTCAATGTTTATTAGTAAATGTAATTTCGACCAAAGTGTTTTTAATAGTAATTCGTCATTTTTTTAAAACAGATATTGTAGCCCTGTGTTCTGAAAGTTATTTTGCAACGAAAGTGATACTAAATGTTACTTTAAATTGCTTATTTTAATACATAACATTCATAAATAAGTTTACTTGTTTCACCTGTTTTGAAAGTGTTATACAATCATATAAAATGTGTAAATTTTTTTCACAATTTACGTATTTAGATATCGTAATTAATTTGGTACTAATAAATATATTCAAATATTATTTGTTTAATTTTCCTTTCCTATATTTTTATTATGAATTAGTTTGTAAAGAATATTTATTGGTTTATTATTAACTTTGAACTAAATTTTTGTTTTGTTTTCAGGGATCTTTATAAATACAAGAGGAAATTCTAAGCTATTTATTTACCAAAATCATACATTCAGATTTATGTACAAAAAAGCATATGGAAGTCAGCTGTGGTACTGCTGGTACTTCTTCAGTAGATGCTGCCCTGCAAAACTTAGGATAAATAATGCAGGTAAAGTTACAGAAACCATTGGTGGCCATAATCATGACCCTCCTACATGCTGGATGACACCGGATGGAAAGTCATATAGTCTTCCACCCTTACCAGATAAAAGTACTCAAAAAGATTAAAAAAATATCTATATAAGTCTTAGATATGCAACATATCTAGTGTCAATCTAGATGTAATAAAATTATGTGAAGTATTTTAAAATGAAGTTTTACTTTCTATTATATATTATATGAACAAATTATACAGAGATTGTTGTAATATAGACATTATTTTAATATTGTATTTAAGTTTAACTAAGAATATAAGTATATCAAAATGTGAAAGCTTTGCCTTATTGTCTTTGCCTTTTTGGATAATTTTATTCATGATAGAAGAATGTTGAAGTAAGTGACGGGTAATTTGCATCTTGTGTATGATTTATGTGATTTTCTTACAACAAAAAAAATACTTGGTTTATATAATGTTATAATGACCACACTATTAGTTAAATATAAGTAAATGTGGAAATGTAAATGTTAATACTGCCAGTTTATATCTTTAAAATCCAAAGTATTTTTTCAACCCAAAGTTTTAACTAATATAAACACAAAATGTGTATAATTTAATTTTAATTTCTTTTTGATTTAATTGACTATGACCTAATGTAGTTGTACTATATAGATATTTCAGTCTGCTTCTAGCAGGGAGTCACAGGTTTTTTCTAATGACAATATATTTGTAGCTTTAGGGACAAAAATAAAAATCCTAATATAATATTTATGCTTTTTTGTTTTTTTAATTGTTTTCATTTAAAATATATTTCAATTAAAACAATTTGTAAGATTTGCTACTTTGCCTTGATTGAGTGTTTAGGTTGTCTACTAATAACAGATAACAAACTTAGTAGTCATTTTATAATATTATGAATCTTTTGTTTCTAAAAAATAGTTCAAAACAAATAAAATATTTAAATTGACATGTTCCATATAAAAAGTCATTAACAAGCATTAAATATGTTCGTTTTATTTTGCTTTCTAAAAGCTGTTCTCCAGCTTGTAAATAGAGTATACAATCATATTGCAAGAAATTAAGGGTTCCTGTATTTTTATCAAGCAATATGGGACCTTACAATCAGGTCGTAAAGTCATTTTTAAAGAAATAATATTGACAATTTAGCTTATTAAATCTAAATACGACCAGCGACGTCCAGACAAATCGGTTGATTAATAATAGAGTGTTCACAATTGAAGTTATTTTTGTTTATCAAACAAAAGTTCGACTAAATAAGTGTGTCAATTTTTTTGTTGCTTCTAACGCCACTTTTTTTTAATACACTATTAAGTTTCACCTGTATCTAACTATCGATGTAATAAATTATTTGACACTATTTTTAAATATTTCTTACATGATAATATAATATTTTTATAGCATAAACTTCATATTATGCTTACAAAGAAAACACATTTCAGTGTTCATATGAATTAATTGCAATGTTAGTCATATTTTTAATTTAATCACAAATTCCTTATGAGACAAGAATATTGTATAAAGTAATATACATAATCAGCAAAAGTGTGTTGAAATAATCACACAGTAATGCTTTTAGTGTACATTATTTAGAAGATAACATTTTTTATGCAATTCAAGCAATTCTGCCTTACGAGCAGAAAATACGGTAACGAACCTACCATTACCCGTCAAACTCTAGCGGGAACCCTCCACTTGAAGATTCCCGTTCTATCTGTTAATGATATTTACGCAAAAAATATATATGAGAATAAATAATCATTATTATATTAATATTTAAATCAAGTCACCTAAAAACGCTCTTAAGTCTATGAAGTGCAGGAATCATGAAACCTGTAAACAATTCTCGATGTTAACAAATGTAGATTTTTTATAATGACACATGTAGATATATTTGTGAAGAACGGAGTTTCTTGACATTAGGCTCTCTCGACAACCCTGCTGGAAAAAGTTAAAATGAAACTTTTGTACGGTAAAAGAGATATTTAGAAAACGTATAAAAATTCTAAATTACTCTTTTTCAATTTATTAAGTGTGCGAATAACAATTTAAAAATGTTAATAAATAAAAAACTTGTACGGTGTTACCAAAATGTATTTAAGTTAAATTCCCAAAATTTATAGCTTGGATGGTGACTCCACAAAATAGATTCGATATTATTATTCTAGATAAGATTCAGAGTTCCTATAAAGTCGCTTGCTGGACCCCGGTTATGTAAAAAAACCTGTCTCTTGAGGAGCAAAAGTATGGTATGGAACAACACCCAGGCTAGGTTAGATATTATAGATACTCTCAAAACTATTGTTATCTAAGACAGTTCCATATTAATTATAGTTTTTCTTCATTGCTACAATGTTTTGTGTGTACCATTACATTCAGGAAATTAATTTCACGATATTGTCTTTTTTATAACTGCCTTAACGTTTTAACGACATTGCGTTTTCATAAAAGATATACGAATTTAGCGACGTGTGCTTACATAATCAACTCGTAAGCTATTTTTTCGCTAAATAAGAGTCTGAGCGATATTTGAACATATCTAAATAAAACTATAGTATACCTATGTGATTAATGGTTCAATGAAATTAAGTTTTTTTTTAGTACTTTAAAGTATCAAACCCGTCGTATGCGTCGTCGTCGTATATATATTAGAAAAAATCTAATGTTTCATGATACATTTTTAAAGAAAAATTTATAAAATTTGCGTGATACTTTTAAATTTCTGACTAGAGTTTATTTATAGTAGGTACTCGAACCACTATATAAGCTATATTCAAATACGTTCTAAAACACCAAACATATTTAAAACAGTAGATATGTCATTGTTATAAAGCGATATTGAAATTATATACAATAATATCTTCCGCTTATATACATATTATCAGGATATATATATATATAAGTATAGTCAGATATTTTACATTGTAATAAGTAATAATAATCATAAGAATTGACTGGCGTCGTGAGAACTAACCTTACAATCGAGCCATCACGCGACGCTCTTTAACGCAACTTTGTTTCCAAGAATTTTATTATTAGCAGGTACAATATGAAATGATTTCTCCTTTTTTACTATCTACTTGGTTTTTATTAAAATTTTAGACTTTATTTAATATCTTTACATATGGTTACGTTACTTATAGCTTTTCTACGTGACATAGGCATTACTATAATATATTAAATGTAATTCGTATACATTTTATATTAAAAACTTTCAAATAAACAAAAGAGATTTCTTTCCCCTACATAATACATACTTTCATACTTGCAAGATCATGACGTTAGTCATTTGTATTAGAAAAGACGCGACCTTGTCTGAGTTATGCGATACCACTTTATACACTACTGATAACAAATTTTAGTTTTATAGCTTATTCGTAACCAATTATGACTTCATATTATTTGTTATTATTGTACACGTATGTATAATATAATGATGACAGTATAGACGTCATAAAATATCTTACAGATTGAGAAAAGTTAATATATTAACTAATCAATATGTAACCATTTGTCATTAATTTTACTTTGGCACTAAAACAATAAACATCATTCTCGTCATTACAATATATTTCGGCTCAGTTTTTTTAAATTAGTATTAACTGCTTAAGCTAAACCGGTTTAAAAATTAATCTTTAATCCGGTTTAGCCGACTAAGACTTATATTTAGTATATAAAGTAATTTGAAAAAAAGTATATGAAGTATATTTTAAATATTAATATTTAAAATATACACATACTATTATACTGTATTCAATAAAGGAATGTTTACATAGTTTTTTCTTAAATTACATTTTTTGTGAAGTATTTCATTGCTACATATAAAATTGAGTCTATATAAGTATGTATAACATTACTACGAAATAATGTTAAAACATTAAACTAACGACATCTATTGCCACAATTTGTCAATAAATGTTTATCGGCAATAACAATTATATTATATCCGTAGATAAAATTATTTATATAAATTAATCAAAAAATATTGTTTCATTTATTCATAATTAACTGTGTTCTTAAATATAATAAACTATAACGCAAATATTATTTCAATTTTTGTTTTGATTTCAACGTTTGTGCTTTTAGAATACAAAAAAAATATGCACAGGCCCACATAAGCAATAGTTTTTAAGATAAATTCATTTTAATCAAATAAATTATAAGATCATAAGAAATTAATTACCACAATATGATGTAACTATCTTCTATAAAGCTTATTTAAAAAAATATTCTACATAAATTAAAAATAATAAAGTTCTCTATAACATATACATATTGACACTTAACGTACACCGGAACGTGTACATATACAGAATCTTATGACTTTCATACTTATTTATTTACAGTACATATGAAACTATTATACAAACTATTTATTTTAAAAAAATATATGTGTTTAATAATATATTTATGTATAAAATTTTACTATTTCGCAAACGTATCGAGTTATAATGTCATCAAGTTATGACATTGACAGGAGTCGTGCGATTGTATTAATTACTTAGTTTTTCCCTTTTTATTTGTATTTTATGGACCTTTGTAGTATTTAAATCTTAAATATTTTTCCAAACTTAAATTAATATTTTAAAAGTGTAATACAAACTGTGCAACTATTAAAAAATGATAATATTTAGGTTATATTAAATAAAAACATTGCGTAAATAAATGTGTTTTGAATCGTGAAACGAAATTGGGACATATTACTGAATAAAGTTAATTAATGTTATGATAATATTTCAGGTGATGATTTAGTTCAGTGTGTACCAACAAAAAAAGGTCATCATATTTTATACAAGGGTTACACTTATGTGTTTAAAAGTAGACTACAGTGTGGTGCAGAACAATGGTGCTGTTCGTATCGACACAAAACTGGATGTATATCAGTTATTAATATGCAGACGTATGGCGTTGAAGTGGTTAGAGATTTCCATAACCACAAAAAACCCATGTTCTCTGATTAAGCCTAAGTTGTGATTGTTTTGTTACCATATCAATAGTCATATTGAATTTTCCAAAGATTGGGAAAACTTGTTGAGCATTACTTTTTAAATTTAGTTTTGTTTTTTTTAGCTTCACATGTCCCTAGCGGAGTAGTCTAAGAGAATGAAGCGCCAAACCTATGTTTTATTTACATGAAAATTATTTAAAAAATTACAATAATGTTAAAGTTGTTACTTCAAATTGTATGTAAACATTACAATGACAAAACTAAAAAATGATCATTATTTATTAATTTTGGTTGGTAAATATATTCTGCAAATATAAAACTTTGACAAGGAAGATAGTTTTTTTAATTACCCCATGTAACTATTTAAGATTTTATGTTTATGTAGAGGTATACCTACATAAGGTAAATAATCTAATGATCTCTTTTGTTGTATGTCAAATGATTTTAAGAGATTTACCTATTTATGAACAATAACTTTGTGAATGTATTTAATTCACTTCAATATATTTAGTAAATGATTACAATCTAGCAGATTTTTGTTTGGATTAAATGTTTATACAAATCAACTAGTTTTTTATTTTTATCCAATCAAGACAATCAATAGTATAATTATAATTTAATAATATATATTTTTTGAGCAAATGCATCAAATTAATATATTTTCAGATGGTGCAGTGCCGGAGTGGTTAATGATATATTATGTAAAAATAGAAGACACACAATATAAATGTAACATTTGTGAAGATATTGTCACTTCAGATGAAAAATCAAAAGAATTATTAAATCACATAATTAAGTTACATAAAGAAGTATATGAATTACATAAAGACAATCCTGAATCAAATGTTGGTTTTCAAATTGAATTTCTACAATTTAGTATGTTGAAAGATGATAAAGTTCAACCAGTTATATTGGAAGAAGTTTGTGAAGAGACAACTACAGACGCAATAGTGAAATCTGAAGAGAAAGATCACAAGGAGAGTGTGGATATGCAATATGTATTAGTGCCTCGGAAAAAGAAGTTAAAGAGAAGTGAGTTTGATAAGTTTTACTGTTCCTCCTCATAGCAGGACAGCCTACGAGAACATAGTACCATCCACATGTTGAGTGACATAAGATAATGCCATGCTTTGTGCTAGGAACCAGGAGACAAGGAAAATGAAAATAATTTTAATATAAGTATTTCCCCGAGTGACAGGGTGGGTACCCACAACCATTGTGCATATATTGAAGTGCTGCCCCACTAAACACATTTATTGGTTAATTTTATTGTTTATCTGTCTGTATTTCAAAATAATTATTTGTCCAAACATATTTAATAATAATACTTTTTTATAATATGAAATGTAACTTGAGTAAAAATGCATTTTCTTTTAGAATTCAGTCGTAAACGCAGTTGGGTATGGAAATATTTTGAGAGCCTCACAAGCATTATATATCGGTGTAACCTGTGCAACGTAGTTCTTTCTATAAAAGGCTTCAATTCAAATAATATGAACAGACATGTACGGTCGAGACACCCGAGTGTGTACAAGGCTGAAGTGAAGAAAAAGGACATAAGCGAGCTAGAACATGAAGTTTCTTGGAAAAATGAGGAGGAGAGTGATAAAGACATAGATGAATCAATCAGTAAGTAATGTTTATTATACTTTGATAATTTCATTTTGGAAGTGTTTTTTCTTAGCGTTCGCTCTTTTTATAGCAGAGCATAGGTAGGTAGGAGAGAACCTAGGGTCAATACCATCCGTTCAGATCGGGGAAATGAATATAATTTTAATATAATCATTCCCTCGAACGGGGAATTGAACCTACACCCATCACGTATACTGTTAGATCCTGCACACTGCAGAACTAGGCCCCCAATTGTATACAAATTTTCATGAAATTGACCAATAATGTAATTTTTTTTAAATAAACATGATTTTTGCACTGAGGCGAGAATATTAGTTTTATACTAGTGGTATATAATTTTAAAACCCAAATGAATTCATTGACTCATTAAAGAGACTTTTTAACTTTAAATTAGTGTACAGGTCCCTTATTCTACTCACTTACTTATATCACTTAATTGTAATGTAAAATAATCATGAGCTTTGGCTATTTTGAACTGTATTTTTTTATGATGACTAAGTTGGTAAGTTGCTAACTGAGTGTGATGGTTGTTGGTATAATCTATATCTATCTACAAAAGTACCGACCCGCTTGCGGTTTTGCCCGCGTGTACTTTAGCTGTTTTGTATTTTCGGCAGCCTTTTCGTAAAAAAATGAAATACTTGGAAAAATAAAAAAAAAATGAGAAAAAGTAGCCTATTTTCGTCCCTCAAGTATATCTATATTAAATTTCACCACAATCGGTTTAGCAGTTTGCAGTTTGACCGTGATATCAACACGGACAGACAGACAGAGAGAGTTACTTTCGCATTTATTATATTAGTATGGATTAGAGGAAGAAGTAAAAGGCTAAAAAAACAACTTTGCCCATAGACAAGATGAAGCAGCGTCGTAGCTGGGTCTGGTCTTACTTTAAACGACTATCAGGCACTTTAGCGCAGTGCAAATTGTGTAACAGAAACATTTGCCATGGCGGCAATTCTACTGGCAATATGAATAGACATCTCAAGATGATACACAATAAGATTGGTGGTAAGTACAACACTAGTTCTTAGTGTATATAATATTATTTTACTCATTGCCAACAAAATAAAAAAAAAATGACAATTTATTTCCAATACCATCATGGCAAAGTATACGTTCTATGGTAACCCTTATATATTTATCAATTAATAGAAATATATCAAAAAAATATGATATTTTAAATTATTGACAAACATAAAAAAAATTGTATAGCTTTATAAATTATTTTTGTTATTTATATTTTTTAAAAACTATCTTCAGTCAATAGTAATAAATACCGGGTATGTTGCAGGCTTGCGAGAATAGCGATGGAACTAAATATCATAAATTTTACAGTATTTTTATAAATGTTTCATTGCATTGTGTTATTGTGAGTTTGAGCTTACTAATTAAAGGGGAATTACTGTTGTATCAAAATACATAAAAATATTTTCGTTTTTTATTGAATTATTAATAAAAAAAGGAGTTATTTAAACAGAGTTACACTTCGCTCTATATTCATGAAATAACAAATTTTAGAAATTAACTTATCTCATATATTCAATTGTAAATCATAAATAATAGTAATTAGAAACATGTACGTCTTATAAGGTTTGTTCTTAAACAAGAAACAAAAATAGTATTTATATAACACACGAAAATACATTTTTTTATTTACTTTCAACTTAATAACCATTTTTCATTAAAGACATTGGAACAACTAAATAATTCGTTAACGAAAATGAAATCAAAAAGAAAACCTACTCTTCAGAATAACAAAAAAAAGTAAAGAATAGGAATATGAATTTCTAAAAAAAAGTACATTAATCAATAAATAGATAGAAACTTCTCCTCAAAGATCCATATGGCATCACAGCCTGTAGAACAAAAACGGCTACTACAGTTCAGTTCTTTTTCTTGGCAACACGGTCCTCATATTAGTCTTTCTTAGGTTAGGAAAATGATATATTAAATTCTCCATTAAATATTCTGTTAAACATACCATAATTAGCACTAGGCTCTTTTTTCTCTTTACGCTGTTTCACATAATTTCTATAGATATCAGCGATACTCTTACTTCCATCAATATAATCTTGCTGGATATCTGCACGACTGTAATGGCATCCTATTTTTGTATCGACTTCTTAGTTTCTTCGAATTTCTTAGTTTATCTTTAATATTGTTGTCTACCCGCTTATGATTGCCATGATTGCCCTCGTTGGTCATCCTCTATTATAATGCCTCGAATATCACTTCTTGATTTAGCTGTAACCGTCCGAACAAATGTGTCAGATATATCGAGTGTAGATTTATAAAATATTTTACAAAACCCCAATTTTGTTGTCATCTTTGTCTGTCAAATATAATGCGTTGTTATTTCGGCGTGTTCCTTTTTTATATTGGTACGTTGGGACAATAGAGGACATATTAAACGCTACAAAAGTTCTTTTAGTTTGTTAATCAGGTAATGTATTAAATGCATCAAAAATATTACGTCTTTGTCTTTTTCGTATAGTTTTGTTATTTTTTCCTACAATTTTTTTCCCTGTGTTTCGTAAACGTTTTGCTACATTCGTTCTCCATATTTTTAACATTTTTTTAAGTGTTATTCGCACACTTAGGAAATTGAAAAAGACATATTTAGAAAACGTAAAAAAATTTGAATTCGCGCCTCTACAAAACCGTTCAAGGAACTTGAACTGGAACGGAATTTATGTCAAATTGGGATACGTCATTATTCTCGCAAGCCGGCGATATCATACAAGATTTCGCGCCTTATAATATTGACATTTTCAGATGACCATAACTGGGTTTGGAAAGTTTTCGAGAACGCCGAAGACGATTTCTTCTCTTGTAAAATATGTCAATACAAATGTATGAAGTTTGATGACGTTGACAAAAGTATTGTATGTATTTTAGAACATCTTAAAAGTGAACATGGAGTCGTCTCAGGAGACCAAATTATTACTGGGACGGAACTAGACATCGATAGTGCAGATTAAAATATATTATGGTTATTATAGATTATTTGTATGGAACATACAATTTTGGTATTGCTAAGTAAGACTTTATCACTTAAATGCACGATTTTTGTATCTAAAGTAGTTGCTGGTACTTTTTTATATTAAATATGAAATAAAGGGTATTTCATTTCATGAGTTTTTATTCTTATTCATTTTTATTTTGGTGTTTGTTAAAATTTTTTTTAAAATATATGAAATAATGGCTCCTGTTATCTCAAATCAAGATTAGTAATTGAGAAATATAAATTTTAGTATATTTTATTACAGCAAATACATATTACATTTGTTTATCCGTTGATTATGTTTATATATATACAAGTATACATTTTAAACTACATGCAATAGTTGAATATTTCACAAATATATTCTATTAATAATATATATGTTTTAAACTAGATAAAAACATTTTCCTGATATTGGCCAAGGTAAGAAAAAAAAATATTAAATTTGTCTCATAAACACATGAAGCAGAGTTTCTATTTCTTGGTTTGTCTCTATTGAGATATTTAATCTGATACTGATATTACCAAAACAATTTTTAAGGTACAATAGTACTTTGGTATTTAAATGACATTAAATCGGTTTCTATTTGTTTAAGGTCAGTTAAAGTCATCCTTAGATTACCTTATATATCTTTATATTTTATGATTTTTGTTATATTATAAAGAAATCTATTTATGGTTTTAGCCTGTATCTGTTTAGGGTCTTAGACGATTTTTAAACACATTATAATTTTTTTGTATATATTTGTAATTGTTTGCATTAGTTTTTATAGTCGAGGTTATATTATTATAATTCATTCATTGTTGAAATTCACAAGTAATCAAATTTATTAATATCTATATGTATATGCGTTTGTATAAACTCTATTTGACGGATGAGGATTAAGTTAACAACTATTGTGGGAAATAATTTTTTTTATAAAATGTCATTTTTCATTTGACATACTATTTTCAAATTAATTTATTATTAATGTATTTCAAAGAAAACTATATTTAAAGTGTATTTAAGAACCATATAGTTTATTAACATTTAAATTAACAATACTATATTGATTGATCTAAGTTATTTTTTTATTTAAATTAATAATAATAATTTAGCGTTCCATGTTTCGATGTGTCTTGATACTTGATTCTCTCTTTATATATATATGGCACACTTATTTAAAGTGGTATACTTATTATTTTAATTTGATATATGATTCTATTTAGCTTAAGTTTAATTATTCTATTTAGCTTAAGTTTTATTATAACATTTTAGTGTTTGTTATTCAAGAACTACGCGACATAGTGTGTTTTAGGCACTGAGAGTTTGGGTAAAAAAAATATTTTTAGTTTAGAATTATTTTAATGATCTTAATTACTGTATGAAAGTAAATATTCAATAATTTTTTTTGTATATTTTATAGGTAAAAGGTAAATATTAAAGAGTTAATAATAAATTGATATGTTAAATTTTTTTTTTTTGTTTAAAACTGTACAGCCTATCCAGCTTATTTAACAGTTATTTGAGAACCCAAATAAAATGATAATTTTATGTAAGAAATTTCTAAAACCTTTAGCCAAATGTTATAAGATACTTTTTTTATTGTTCTAAATATAATGAAAAAGATTGACCATATTTAAAGAACTGTATAAATAAGAAGTTACAAGCTTTATTTTTTAACATCACTAAAGTGAATGCCTCAGACCTGAGAAGAAACGGCGTGAAGAAGCAGATTTATTAGTGACAATGATACCTTAGAAATATACTGGACCGAGCTTTTCATTCCTAAGACCCTGCAATATTTGTAAGAAGAGATTGACAACAGTGCACGAGGTTTAAGAAATAAGCTAGAAACAAGCTTGCCTGATGACTACTGAAACTTTTATATTTTTTTAGACTTTTCAAGTAAAATTTAAATGTTACAAAGTTTGAAATTTTTGTATAAAAAGTAACATTTATTTTGCATAAGTTTAATAGATTTTTCTTGCCTGGTATTAAGTTAATAAGTTATGTAAGTAATAACTGTAAGAATTTTTGTTCAATATCAATTTTTATTTAAAAAATAAATCTTATCTTTATTAATAATCTTTCAACGAAATAATAAAAAGGTTTTCTTTTCAACTAATTTAAAATACTTAATATATTTATACTTAATATATGTGTTTATTTTGATATAAATTAATATATACTATATAAAATATACAGACTATATAAATGTATGAAATAAAAGAATTTTAAAGTTTGACTAGTTTTATTCTTAAAAACATCAATTACATAGATATTATAATTTGGCAATATCATCGATCACTACACTACCGGTAACTTATATTATACACAACCACAAGGAGACGTTTGAAGTGTTTTAGAGGTAGACAGGTTTTTTAATTTAGTTATGCATATCTCATACCCATGGTTAAGAATAACTCATACCCATGGTTAAAAATAACCGAAATAACAGTCAAAATCCGGTTAATTGTAACCAAGAGAAATTTCATTTTTACTGAAATTTCGGTTATTAAATTATGAGATGTATATACCATTCATTTCATTAAAAAAATAAGTTAATATTGTACGAGTTGGTCTAAGACATACTTTCCTGATTTGTAACGAGTTCAAATACAGCTATGTTTAATATTTTTACGTATCTTTTTATAGAAAACAAAATCAGTTTCCAGGTTTTCTAAAAAATAACATATTAAAAATGTGAAGCTTTAAATACGGGAACTTATTCCTGTTTTTAAAAATATTATAGAATATAAATCTCTGTAAGCATTTTTAATTTGTAGCGTAATTCAGAAAATATTAAACATTGCACGTAAATTACAAGAAATTATTATTTTTAATGAAATGTATGACATAATAGTATACAGTTACAATATTACTAAGTAAAATATCTCTTGAATTCTACACATCTTCATAATCATCGCATGCGGAACCAAATCAATCAATAAGGGTTCCGAATGCAATTTTTTATACAAGATTTCTTAATTTTTACAATCGAATATTTATATCTCCTTAACCCATTATGTATATATAATGTAAACGATAAAAATAATTACAATAATGTTCTTGTTTTTATTTCATTTCTTTATTAATAGAATTTTTGGTATTTTGCATTTTATATTCAGCTGCAATGCATCTTCCCTAGACAAGCCTAAACTTAAAAAAAAGACAGTTTCAAAACAGTTGAATATTGAAGAAGATTGAATCGACAAATAAGAACATTTAGTTTGAAATGTATGTGTGAAATCAATTGTCAATTTTAAATTATTTTACTTTTACATAACGTCCGTAAAAAGAGCGCAGTGAAAATGTTTCCCCTTTTACATACATTACGCATTAAGACAAAACTTTAACTAACTTTAATAATGTCTAGCGTCCCGCTCGCGACTTCACTCGTGTGAACATAGGTGTTTCGCACTTTCTGCGGCCTTTTCGTAAAACAATGAGTCTCAAGTATCTCTATATAAAATTTCATCACAATCGGTTCAGCGGCTTGGCGGTGATGACGTCATAGACAGACAGACAGTCACTTTCGCGTTTATAATAAGTATTGATGATTGATTGATTATTTATTAATATAAATATTTTCCTCAGCGGAACTGATAACAATGGTAAACGGAAAGCAAATGGTGCTTCTAGACGGTCATACGTATTATAAGAAAAATAAATGCGGTCCGTGTCATAAATGGGCGTGTACCACATCCGCGTCTTGTAAGGGGCATCTGAAGATAGACGACAATCTTACTATAATAAAAAGCAATACAAAACATTCTCACCCTAAGAAGAAGCTGCTGAAGACTGCCTCTGGGAGATATATTAAGTTGTAAGATAAAAGTTTGTAAGCGTAGAGTTCTTTTTTAAATAAATATGTGTATAAATTTTTGTTTTTTTTTCTTCCTACCCACTTGTATTTAAGTAAAAATTTATTTCTTTAACCATTTACATAAATTTAAAACGAAAGATGTGCTTACAATATATTTATTATTTTTAATAGAAAACTTATTATGCCTTGTTACTCTATGAATTACTATTACTGATACTAAAAGTTTTTACAGGAATATTATATATGTATAGCTGCATTAAAAATCAATTAAACATTAAACAAATATAAAAATTAAATTCAATTTATCTCATAAGTTCAATGAATCGAATCAAAAAATATTATATGCAGAATATTAAAATATTAAACATTTCAGGTTTTTTCATACCAACAAAGAACAACAAGCAGCGTTTCTACTACCGCGGCCACCTCTACTATAGTAAAAATAAAAGTTTACGATGGAATTGTACCGCCTACCCACGATGTAAAGCCTATATTGTATTTAACGAGAACTCTGTCCGTGCGTATATGGAACATTGTCACAGAGCCAGGCTTTTAATTAGAAGAAACGATGGCACATTCTATTTGGATCGTAAAAAGAAAACACATTTGAACGCAATGTAAACGTTGATAAATGTATTCATTAATTTATGTTTTTCTTAACATATGCTTAATAAATATACTAATAAGTTAGTGTTGTTTGAATGTTTTTTTAACCCTCTAACTTTGTGGTTATTAAAATCGCATTTTAAGTTTTTGATTCAAATTCAAAATATCCTTTATTACATACAGCTACCACTGGCTCGGAAGGCAGTTTTGCTGAGAAGAGCCGGCCAGAAATTCAACTGTTGCTCTTTTCAAATATAATCAATTGAGGAACTTTTTTTCAATATATTTTATATGGAGTCATAATTTGCCTGTTCTGGTGCTTATGTAAGATATCTGCATTTGTAGTAAAGTGAGCGGAACGTGAGTAAATACATGTACCTATTTGTCTTAAAAAGTTTTTTTAGTTTTAATTGAAAAACAATTATAAATATGTATTAATTAAAATGACCATTACCATTCTTATCAGTTATTAAATTATTTGTATAGTGGCGATTGTAACGTAGATATAAAGAAGTTTCTGATGACACATATAACGGTTATGAGTTCGACTTCCGCGAAGGGCAGTTATTATTTCTTTAGTTATTATAGTAATACAAGGTGCAGTTAGAATCCGCTGTCTTACACGCAATGTCTGTAAAATGGGCTGAAAGTGGAAAACGAAATAACGAAGAACTAGGCTCTATCCACCTATAGTATATACGTAAGTTGCGTGAACTTATGAAACGCAACACTACGCCGCTGGCCAGGCTAGTGCAACTGCGAAGAGCGGTCGTGACCTGTGAATTACTATAATTTGCATTGGCTGACAAGCCTTCTAAGCCAGCCTCTTCGTGAACGCAGGTCCCCATTGCGCTATGCAGTCGCAATACCGTGGCCAACGGCTAAAGAATAAATAAATAATAATCTTTAAAAGATAAATTTAGCTATACAATTGTTTTGATACTTTATTAAATAATTTTAGTATGATCGATTTCCTTAAATCATCAACCGATATGCACTCACTTTTGAATGAAAATTCTCCTTACAATATACACTAATAATATCTAGATTAGTTCAATATATTAAATTTGCTATTCTATAATAAAACCTTTACCATATCCTATTTACCTATTTACCACATTATATATCATGTTTTTAAAAATAAATATGTAATCGTTAATACGTTTTCTTATCTACGTTTAGTTTATAAAACTATTAAAATGTATCGCTTGTTTCATCACACCCTGTATTTGATCCTACGTGACTGTATAAGAGATTTTTTTTACTGTTTTATATTAAATGTATTAAGAACGATAAATTAAGTGTAGAATATATTCAATTGGATTTTTTTTATAAATTACTGAATGAATCAAAAAATATGTTAAAGTTAAGATTACAATATTTCCTCATACCTATTATATTTATGTGAATTTTCTTTGCACATTCTCAAAAAAGTGACATATTACAAAAAAATAACAATTCGTAAGAAACAACTATACAATTTTAAAATAAGTGTTTATGAGCTACAGAAGTTTTCTTTAAAATAAGCAACGAATATGACTTAGAATTTATATTACAACATTTTCTTAAGTATAAATATCTATAACGAATAAACGAAAACGCGCCCAACTATCTCCTAATCGCTTACAGTACAAATGTCTAGCAGTAGCGAAGTGTGAAATTTATAGAAGCAAGCCGGCGTTAAAAATAAATATTCAAATATGAAATGTATTTTACCTTGAAATTGTCTTGTATCAATTCAAATAGATATGAAGATCTTTGATTTTGGCGGTTACTACACATTTTGAAATGAAACTATTGGTATTTGAAAATACATTTTAGAAACCCGACTATACGGACGGTATTAACTAATAATTACATGGAATAATAAGATACTTGGCTTTCGCTTAAAATAGTTTAGATACCAAAAACATCCGAGACTAACTCAAACAAATTAGAAAATGTGATAGAGCATCTTACTTATCTACCGTAAAACATATTTATGATCAGCCATTATTCGATTATTATTTATTCGATAATTCTCCAAATATTACATACTTGTACTGTAAACAATTTGAATAAAGAGAGCGTGTCTTTGTGTTGATGAAAATTATATACATACATACAACTGATATACATATATTAATAGGTAATTTAGAACGTCATAAAATAATTTAATAGCATGTCATATATGCAATAGGAATAGTCTAAACAATTGTAATTTAATTATGTACTCTATTCTTATTCTTAAAGGAACATAATCGTTGATGTCGAAAGTTGTGTAACAAAAATTGCAATTTGTAAAGAAATTCCAAACAGGCTCTTACGATAAGTTTTCAACAAAATGAGTAGTTAGGTTGGACACATTCTTTGTTAGGATATAATTATTAAATTATTAAAGTTATCTCACTTAATAAGGAAAGCTGGATGATATGAAGACAAATTCATACGGAAATTAACTTGTGTTCCATCATTACACATCATACAAAAGTGTTTATCGAAGTATAGTACTTATACTTGTAATTTTTTTTTAATCGAGGGTTTTTTTAATGCTTCGCTATGATAAATATTGGTTCTTCTCCTTCTTGACTTCCTCTTTATAAACCAAATTGTGCCGAATTTCATACTCCTCTGTACGCATAATTTTCGCAAAAAGGGGTCGCAAGTTTTATATTCATATACACATACATATAACAACTTTGTAGACACACATTTATCTACATTTATATATCAAGTAATATAAAGATGGGTATGTGCGGTTAATTATGTACGAACTATCAGAACTACACACAATTTTATTATAAAATCAATCGATCAATCAAATCGATGTTTTAAATAGACCTGTATCGATTTTACACAACGTTAAGAGTCGATTAAAACAGAAATAAATAATTTCTGTTAATCTGTCACAAAAGGATGTCTTAAAGTAATAATAGAGCATTGTATTTAAAATATATACTCTATACTATATATTATTATATGTTAAATCTTAAATTGTATAGTGATATAATAATAAATTACATAAAGCCATGTCATGGTTTGATTTAAGTACCTTGTGAATTGTTTAACAAGACACAAATATATTGACTTAAATTATGTGGGAGCCTAAAAAAATGGAATAAACTAAAATCACTCGACTACTGAACAAATATATCAACAAAAACAATATCAAATTTTTATAATAGTTTTATGAAACAATTCTTAAAAGTTTTCAATATTTATAAATAAGCCCATAACGTTTTAACCAGATAAATTGTTATTAAGTCGGGTCTGGCAAGTACCTCCTTTAAATAATATATAAAATATAAATAATATAATACTGGTAGTATGAGTTGATTGAATAACAATACTAGCGAAACATGGGTCGCAATCATTAATCAAAACTTGGTATCATAAAATTGTAGGCGATTAAAATTCTGTAGTCGAGTTCTTTCAATAGTTGAGTTTACCGAGTAATAAAAGTTATTTTACTGATGAAACAAAATTAGACTCCTGGTATACTTTTATATAAAATCATTTAGCTATTTAGCTGGGTGGCTTAGGTCCACAATTGTGTGTGCTCTGTATATAAACGATACGACCTCTGAATGTATGCAGAGCTGCTTTGCACCAGGGTCCTCTGGAACATCTCCACCGTATCTTTCCGTTCCTGGCACAACCGTTGAATCTAAACCTGTAGCCGCCTACATTGATGCCCATCTTGCCTTGCTTACTGAGGCAGTAGGATGCAAAACAATCGATGCCCGTCCCGATCAAGCCAACTGAAATTAAAACTAAATGTTACTATCTTTTCAATATATACTACGTTATCTTAAACCTTTTGTTTTATTTTTATAAATTATTACTATAAGCTAACTTTTATATATAACTTAAATATAAATGACATACATTTAATGACAGTTTCAATAAAACAAGTTTATATTTGAACTTCTTTATATATACATATTACTATTACACAATAAAACTCTTCACACAGATAGACAATACAATATATATGAAATAGTCAACTAATATGGCACAAAGAAGGTTGAGTTCGGTCACTTAACACGCAATGAGCGGTTAGAAGAGAAAAGAGAGTGTCTTGACACTAGATATGACATTTAATATTACATTTTATTTTCCAGTTCGTTTCGGACTCTCCAATAGAGGACATCTGGTGGTACATGTTGGGGAGCATACGTTCATAAAACATGAATGTTACAAGCGAAAGATAAGATGGACGTGTAACAAAAGAATAAAATTTGGATGTAAAGCTAGTCTCACTACAGATAATAGCGTTATTGTAAGATCATTTATGGAACACAATCATTAACTTTAGTTTGTATTTTAACAGTTTTTTAAAGTGTTATTCACACACTTAGGAAGTTGAAAAACATATATTTAGAAAACGTATAAAAATTTGAACGCAGCTGGATTTGAACCCTCGCCTCTTGAAATCCGTTCAAGCGCTCTGACCGCTAAGCCATGCGTTCTACATCCAGCTACGTCGAAATTCTTATACGCTTATTACAACTTATATTTGTTGTTTGCATCTTTGTAGAGATAAGAGAGTTTAGTTTGTAGTATCGAATTAATCGTATCGTTTGAAAAAATAACTAAATTACATATATTTTATATTCGAGCGGCATTTTAGTAATATAAATTGTAAACTATTTTAAAGATTTATTTGTTATATTCAAAATTAACTGCTTTTAACTGTTGACAAACCTTCAACGACAATAAATTATATTGTATAAAATAATTATTTGGTAGATAATTTCTATTTGTTAAGTGAATATTTAAAAACACTTAATTTATTTTCTTATTTGTAAACCACTCTTAACTAATCTTTGGTATAAGTGAGCATAGATTTAAGAAGGTAAATGTATATTATATTATTATGCTAAATTTATTTTAGCGTTTAATTCAAACACTTTATATCGTTTTTATAGAGGCTATCGTTTCGCAGTGGGATAGTGTCGAACTTGAAAGGAGATTGGCTGTGGGTTTGATTCCCACTCAGGGTAGTGAATATATTGTAATTTCTCCGGTCTGGTGACAAGACAAAGCGCGGGGTGAGTTCTCAATATGCACTGTCTCGATTTCGGGTGGGAATTGGCGAACGGAGTGTCTTGTCACTAGGTTCTCTCTGCCTTTAATTTTATGCGGTAAAAAGCGTTAAGCTCGAAAAAAACTTTAATTTATAGCATCACTTTATATTTTACATGTAAGAAAATGTATAAGAAGCTTCATCTTAAACCATTTGAGAGTTCAATTCGTTTGCGACAATATTGTATTTACTGAAATCTATACATATATCACATATAGTGTGTAGATATATCTTTAATTTGTAAAAATACAATAAAATCTTTGATTTTCGCTATGCTTATAGTTTTTAAATGAAACTATTTTAACCAGATTAATCAGGAATATTTCGCACCGTCCGTGGTCACAGTCTACCTGTGCCTATATGCGCAAGTTATCCGGTTAAAATAGTGTCATTTAAAACGTTACGTTCATTATATTTTACAATAATTGTATATTAGTATTACTTAAGATTTAAAATTTTGTATCAATAGTTTAATTTTTTCATATTATTTCGACTCAAATGTAATTTAAATTTTCAAAGCATTTTCATATGGATACAATAAAACAAAGTGCTGCTCTACTCTCTGAAAACGAAATGTGTAGAGTTGTGTCACTTGGTTTAGTTAAGTCACCGCGAAGTTAAGAAGAATGTAATTTTGTCGTAAGTTAATCATAATTAAATTTATTTTTATAGTTGTATGTATATTGACAAATATGGCAATTATAATAGTTAAATGGCAAGAAATCATTCCTTACATTAGTGCCTTGTAGACATAGTGCCTTTGTTACGTAAAAATAACGGTTTAACCGCTGTTTGATAAGTACTTGATAATTTACTGGGAAGATATATTGCCCTCCTTTTCTTTCATAATATTTAAAAAGGACAGCATTACACGCGCTATTCATTAAGCAGAAACCAAACAAGGCTAAAGATAATCTAAAATTATTATATTTAAATATATTTTTGTTTTATGAAACGAGTGTTTTATTTACATCTGTATATTAAACCCTATATAAAAATAATTAATGACTTTTTGAGACATTCTACTTAAAATTCAATTCAAATTCATTTACAATATTATAAGCAATCTTGGCGCGGTGGGACAGCGTATTACTGTTATCGCCATTAATTGTGGGTTCGATTCCCACTCGGTGGAATGATCACAATTTAATTATTTTAATTTATTCTGCTTTGGTGAACAAGGAAATACGCGTCGTTGAGTTCCAAATTCAATTCAATCCAATTCAATTTCAATGTCTTAAATTTTGGCTGAAAATGGGAAACGGAGTGTCTTGATACTAGGTGGTCTCTGAACACCTGATATGTGGAAAAAATGTGAAGGCATAAAAAATATATAAAATTAATAATATATATTTTTTGCCTTCACATATAATAAATATATAAATATTTTCGCAACTTCCAATAATGTTAGTAAAAATTATGTATTAACAAATGCCAATTTTATATTTTTAAAGAAATAATGACCGTAGTAAAAGTAACGTTACTACTCTAATGTTACTAATTTCTTAGGATACGGATATATTATATTATATAATGTCTCAAATATACATTAATTAGAGTCTAGATTTAAAATATAATTAGACTTTAAAGAATTTAAATATACATAATTAATATTTTCTAGCTTAACCAAAGTTTCTTAATACATAAATCTTTGATTTTATTTTAAATATAAGAGAGATTATTAACATTTGATAACAGCATATCAAGTTAATTACAAAATGACAAAATTATAACGTTTAAAAAAAATTGTTTATTTTATGACAAGGTACACAGACATACACAGTCTGGCCATAAAAACTGTTATAATAAAAAATAAACAAAATATTACTTGATATATTACTTTATATAATATTAATTGATATAATTTGGAATGTCATTATATATGACTGTTCATTGTGGTTTCTTATTTTCGCGCAAATATATTGTTCGTACGGAAAGGCAACCAAACGCAGTAAGGGAAAGAATTCAAAGAAATCCTTCCAAAAAAGCAAAAGATAGTATAGTAAAACCATGTCGCGTATTGTAAAAGATGACACAGAACCTGCAGCCTATAAGAGACACACCGCTTTTTTTAACTGATGATTTAAAAAAGAAAGTGGCAAAAACAAAAAACCTATTCGAGCAGTACGCAAAAAGAGGCCACAGAAATATTTTGTATATGAATAATTCTTTTCATCGGACTTCATCAAGAGCTGAAGACTAGCCGTCATCTTGTCCTGATCTTTATTCGCTGGATTTATGGTCAGTTTCAGAGAGTAAGGCTTGGTCTTAACGCGATAATTTGCAGTCACTCAAACCATCCATACCATTGACAGTGAAGAATTTTCCCATAAAAAAAATGTGTGTGCTGCTATTGATAACTGGCCTTAAAGATTTAAGGACTGTATTGCAGCCAATGGAGACCACTTCGAATAAACTGTATATATTTTTAATGGTTTTATATTAATATATTAAATGAACACACTGTAATAGTAATAAATGTTACGTACAATAAAAAAAATGTTTTTCTTTGGCAAGACTCAGTATACACATGAAGCTAATTACGTGTAGTTGGCCGTGGAATTTTGACCTCTTAAAGTCGTAGCAGTTTTAGTCATTACGCGTTTTTAAAAGAAGCCCACAAAATCCATTTTGTCAGACACACATTTAAACAAAAAATTACATATTTTGTACATTTTCGAATGGTAAAAAAACATCATAATAACAAGAAATTGACTTAGCAATTGTACACTCTAAGGGGACGACATTATGTTTAACATTTCAGTAAAACTACTTTGAATTTGATTACTATTTCTTAAAATGCATACACGTGTGATACAGACTCTCTCCTGATTTAATTATTTTACCATCCATAGTTCTAATAATAGCTCGACATTGCCTAGTGTTTCTGTATTTACAATACCATAATTGGCATCTTCTTTGCCTGTACGCGTTATGAGGTCTGTACAAGTACCCACAATACATAAGCTTTGGGTAACCACCGCCTTGCATTATTTCCACTGCTGAAAAAAAAATGTTTGTTTAGATCTAGATTTAATTTTAGTTGAGTATTAATATAATACAATTATATAATAAACTAAAACATTTTCGTCTTTTTATTCCCTTTTTTAAGGACAAAGTCGGCAGAGTTTGCTTTATAGTTACAATAAACGATTGTTATTTAAAATTGTATATTCACCATTAGTCTGGTCACCTTTGCGCTAAATGTTAAATTAAATTACAATTTTTCTTAAAATCAAATTTAAGTTTGTACACTGTTATTTATTATTTACATGCAAAATATCAGAACAAGATAGTCATTCTGATACCATTAATAAGACTTTCAATTACCACAATAAACCTTAGATACAAAACGTAAAGCTTTTAGCACAAAGCTACAGATTTTCAAGTCAACGCCAAGCTTATTTAAATGAAATAAACATGCTGCAATAAATATAATTATCAAAAATCTGTAACATTCAGTGTGATTGGACACATTACATAGTCACTATATTTTATAACTACATAATTTGTATTGCGAAAGTATTGTATTTGTATTGTGGATAAGACGTCCACATTTTACATATATTCAATGATTATGCAAGTTTTTTAACTTAATAATTGTGTAATCATGAGTCAAAACAATTGCTTTGCAACGTGAAAATGATTTGCAGCATCGCCACCGAACTTTGCCTTGACTGTTCTCGTAATGCCTCATGAATCGATGTTCACCGATTCGAAGTACTTTCTTGCCGTTTTCCATTTCAAATCGTGGTATAGTACCTGTAATAATTATTATGTTTTATAGTTTCCATACGCCATACATGTTATATACAAAATATATCCAAGGTTCAATAATAGCGTCGAGAGCAACGTTCACGACCGCTACAAAAAGCAAAATCCAAGAACAACTTTCTCATTCTTAATGTGTGAAATATTACATATTTTTAAAGTGTTTTAAAATAATGTGACATTACCTAGTCTGATCTAGAGCCAGTATAAATATTGTAAGCAGCCTGGTAATTTTGACACAAAACACAAAATCATTTGTATTAATAATTATCTCATAGAAGCCTAACATTTTTTGAGAGACTAATATTCACGTCCTTTAATAACATCTCGTATTACATACATCATTTCGGACTGATAGCTAAATATTTTCTGGTGCGGAAGTTGTAAAATCGATCAAGTATCACGTTTTTTTACCAAAAATAGGAACAAAATCGTAAAATCAAAAGATATACTAGATTTTGCATTATGTTCTAGTCCATAAATGTATTTAACTAACTCTGGCTTAGCCTGTCGATCCCACAAAGGTTATGTTAAAGAGAGACTTTTATTAGACATGGTCACGCACGGGCAGTTAGATTGTTGTTTAGTGATGTAACAATGAAAAAACACCTCAAATATATTGATTTTTTTATTTAAACAATAGAAAAGATATAAGATTATAAGGTAGCTTTATTTTTATTTAAAACATCCCCCTGTGCCCGCTACATCGTTCTGGTGGAATTCTAAAATAAAAGTCTAGTCTAGTCTAGTTACTCCCGGTTAATGTCAAGTGCAGCTTTGAGTAACAATGGACATAGTGTTTTCTTTGACCAATTTATGATAATCGTCCTTTACGCTGTTTTGGCAGGATTTTGCATGCAGGCATGTAGAAAAAAAGGGCATAGAATTTTTCAGTACTCAAAAAAAAAATTACAATTTGTGTCTATGTCTTTATATAAATAAAACCTAAACCTAAACCTGCACAGTTCAGTGCGGCAAATTAAAAAAAAAAACAGCTGTAGCCGCAATTAAAACTCCCACACCGAGAGGAAAGACAAGATTTTAACACTTGAGCTGGTCTAAATACCAGGTCGTCGATACAAACCACAATAAAGACTCTACTTAAAAAAATAATTTCATTGTTTCCCAAATTAAACAAGTCATATTTAAAATTAACCCATACAGACAAATATTATGATCTACACTTATACAGAACACATCACGAAATTTCATAACCAAAACATCGTCAACATATTTGTATGAGTCTTCTAATTTAAAATAAAAAACTTAAAACAAATATAAGTATCGGTAATACCGCTAATAATCTTAAATAAATCACCGAACTCCTTGAATAATATATTTAATAATAAATATATTTAACTTAGCTTTTTACGGATAATAAATGCAAAGACACTTAAGTAAAATTAATGTTCTCTTTTGTTTCAAAAGGCAAATATCTCACTGGGCACAGTAATGCACTAACTAGCTACAAATAAGCTTTATCATATGCAAACTATGTCTCACGGAATTCTTTCAATGTGTCACTACGGTAGGTACTATCCAGCAAAAAGCCAATGAATCGTTGCAAACTTCATATTTACTTTTAGGTGTATTTTTTTAACATTTTTAACAACTTTTAATTTGTTTTTCTAAAGACAATATTTTACATAAGAATATGAGGTAGAATTAGTATTACTATGGTTTTCTTTATCGTGCAAAATGTTAATTTTATGATTGTCTCACTGATCAGGAATTACTGTTGTTTAATTTGCTACATATTTTCTACGATTGGGTAAAACTATTAAATTAAGAGCTATGCACTAGACTATTAGAATTTAATAAAAAAATATCTAAAAACACTAACTAATCTTGCATATCATTAATAGCAGTTTCTTGCATATCATTATCAATAGGAACGTTAGATTCAACTGTGTTAGCTTTATTTTCAATAGAAAGTTCTTCTTGAACTTTTTGTTTCAGCTTTTCTGCATCGTTCTCTGTGCTGTTACCAACATCAGTCACATTAATGTAACAATTTTCGCCACTACTGTCGTGGTTGAGTTTTTCGTCTAATCTACTAATACTTTCTATATATGTTGGATCAGTAACGGTCGTTGCACCTTTTCGTTCAGTTACTGTATACGCATTTTGTAATGCACACAAATTCTTCAACGGATCTTCAGTTTCAGAGAATTTATCTTCTACAGTAGTTTCTAGAGCGTTTGGATTCGCAAAACTGAATGATTCCGAAAATGAGTTTAGATTGGCTTGGTTTGATTTTTGTATTTCCATTTCTTCACCGTCGGAAAGTATTTCTATTGGCGCTTCGTCTCTGACGACTTCGATGACATCATCATCTGATCCATTATCTATTATAGTTTCAGAAGTGACGTTGCATATAAAGCTATTACTATTAGCTGGAACAATAAAAATAGTTTTAATAACGGTTTTTATTTTATATGCCTTATGTATAAAATAGTAAGCTTTACAAATCTATGACCAGGCGAAAGTGACAGGATTCAAAGATTTTTTTTATAATTTATAATTTTATTTTTAATAAATACTGACGATAAATACAATAAACATTTATTTACTATACAGATGAGGTTCTTAACATTATTATCTAATAAATATAACCTATGGAGCACATAGGTAACTAGAACTCGGTACAAGAGGCAATAAGTTTTCTAGAATGTTAATAAAATCTATTTTTAATACGTTTAATAAAGTACGTCAACTAATAATTTTAAATGACATCAGGAAAATTGGCCCTTATTATATATATTATTAACCATATAGCATATTATTTTTTTTAAAACTTATATTTGGATTTCAGGTATTACCATGTATTATTCTAGTGAGATTCGAAAAACATTTAACTCCTTCCCTTCCTTCCATCTTACAATACAAACATCCACATTAAAATGTATATACTCATTGTTCATTATATAATATATTCAGCTATTGTAATTATAATACATATCTAGCATAAACTTATTTTCTAAGTTGCCACTATAGCCATCATTGGTTTCGTTAAATAAACTCATTGCCTGTTGAATTTTATGGCGTACGTACGACCGATGCCTCTTCATTTTATGCTCCGCCCATTTCTTAGGATCGTTTCTGATGCGGCTGTAACGAATCTGTTCTGCTATACGTTTTTTTAACAACCGTTCGTCTTTTGTTTGTTTTCTTTGTAATCTTCTTAATCCTGAAAGGCATGTTTTTAATTAAATGGAGTTAATATGAGAAATGGTATATACGAATATATTTTTTAAAGGATATATAATACTTAAATATAATTAATAAAAATGTAAAATTTGCAAAGCAAAATATAGAACTTATATAATATTTATTTAATAGTAATAATATTAAAAGCTAAGAGTAATTTGTATATTGGTGTCCTTATATAATTTATTAAGCTCTCTTTCTCAAGAAATATTACAGATATTGCACAATCTTGTTTTATTATACAGTATTCAAGGGCTATGGAATATAAGAGCAACCTTTATACCTATATTAGTGCCATGGCAAAGTAATTTTAAAAAAAATAAGTTTAAAATATATGTATGTAGTTATAATGTATGTAGCATACATTTAACGTTTATATATCATGTAATCGTAATTTATTTCTTCACATTTTTGCCTTTTTAATTAGATCAATATTTTTTTAAATTTAATTTATTATTCACAATTTAACGTTTGTTTACCTGTAGTCAATTATATAGCTTTTAGTGACAACCTTTTAGTCTTTCTTTTAGTAATTTATATTTCTCTTATTGTGTAAAATAATAAATACTTTTATCTTATATAAAATTTTATGAAGCAAGGGTTCGTAAGAACACGTTATCGATGAGACTGGAGGAAGGACACCTTGCAGGTCATGTATAAAGCGGTTGATGACAGTAGACAAGGCGAAAGAAGTAGCCAGGACCCTAGCGTTTGGCGCTCCGTTCTCGTAAGGCCGTAAGGCTTTATCACATGGTTATAATAGTTGTATATCGACTTTCCAGTCAGTAGTATATTGGATTCCAAGGATAGAAATATTCAATTTCTGTCCTTGGAATCCTAGAGTAATATTCATTAATATGGTATTCAACCATAAAATAAGACCTTGTATATAAAAAAAATATATTTAAGATAGTCTTTTTATTTATTTCAAATATTATTAATCTAGTGGAAAATTTGCCGTTTAAAACAACAATTCACAATTTTTAGAAGGCATCAGTCATACTAAAATACTAAATTTTCTCAAACTCATTATATTATTATTAAAACATCCATTTTACGTATAATATGAATTTCGTAACAATATAACGTTATCTAAATTAAACAAAAAAATAATAAAATAACAAATATACCAGAATGCTAGTTTGTTTTTTATATTTTAAACGTTTTTAATTCAAAATAATTTAATATGTAAATTTTATCAACATATTACATATATTAACAATATTTCCTCTAACTATTCTTAATTCGGAATGGACATTTTATTTATTAAATTGAAAACTGATATCGTTGTTATATCACTATAACAACGATATAAGGGTAGTGGCACCCCTTTTAAAAGCCCGCTATATGTTGAGGGCGGGCGGTCATTGTTATCCGCGTTATAACTGAATTAGTGTTATAACAAGGGTTCACTAAATTGTTTTTATTTTATAATTTAAAATATAATATACAAAATAATTAACACTAGCATCCACCGTTAAACTCTTTTTTATGTTTATGCAATTTTTTATATTAGTCTTTCAGAGACACAGGTTACAATAAATCTCAAGGGTCTTAAAGTATAATTTTCAATTTGATTTGAAAAGATAAACAATTACACATCAACTTCTGCAAAAAGTAGTAAATACAACTCGTCTTGATATTTTCAATTAGTTTTTCATACTTCAACAAATCTCTAAGTCTATGTATGAAGCACCAATATTACGTACATTATTTTTTATAAAAAGGTAATTTTTGGCCCAAATATTTTTATTAAATAATTTTATTACAAAAAAATACAATTTCAATAGACTTTAGAAAAATAAACTAAATATACGTAACGATATTTTGGAGTGAATTTATTTCATACAAACGCCTGATTTAATCGTGGCTATGTTGTCCAATAGGGAATATTTGTCCGTTTATTATTTTAACAGTACTTTTGCAGGAGTATATTAGTCTCTTGGTACATCTCCAGTAGCTTCTGCCAACTCTGCCGTATTCGCGGTGGTAACGATATCCTTGCAATATGAGAACTTGGCCGCCCTTCGGAGTCATAAATATCTGTGCTGTTGAAACATTTTCTATTATTTATAAGATTTTAGATATTTTTGAGGAATAACAATTTATTTATTAGGGGTTTTAATTAAAACCCAATCAAAAAAGATTTGGGGTCCCAGTTGATTTAGACGTAATTCAAAAATGTATACTTATATTTTGACAAATTAAAGTGTTAATCTCACACTTAGGATATAAAAATATATTTTAAGAAACGTTGCAATTTGAACGTAGTAATATGTGGACCCGCGCTTCTTGGAACAGAGCGCATGAACGTTTTCCAAGACGCGCGGGTTCGTATCCTGTTACGCTCAAATTGTTAAATGTTTTCTAAAAACACTTTTCTTGTATACTAATATTTTAGTTAATAATCAAATATTTTATGATTATAAAATGGTTTTAACATACTCATATACGAGTAAACAGCATACTCTTTTATAAATTATATAAGAATACAAAAACTATTTCGAAATAATATATTACAGTGGTATATTTACATGTTTTTTTTTAAATATTTAACAAATAAAAAAATAAACATTAGTCTACAATTTTATACAAAAAGCTCTATTATATACATATAAATAAAATAAACCACAGCTGATGGTGTTATATATATATATATACACTATACAGTCTATTATAGTAACTCAATTCAACTCAACTAAAGTAGGAATAATATTCAAAAATGAATAAAAACCATAAAAATTTAAAGGTTGCCGGATTTGAAGTCGCTTCTTTTGTAAAATTGTCTAATTTTTAACGTTTCTACAACATATTTCTTTCCTTAACAACTCTATCTACTGCCTTGCACTTATACGAGCATTTTTTAATATAATTCGCTTTTTAATTTTCACTTTAAGATATATTTTTTTCATCTTCTCGTTTTATCCCATTCAAGTATTTGACCTAGTGTCAAGACACTCCATTCTCTACTGTCTGCTGGATTAAATATATTGCGTGTTGAGTTGTGATTTCTAATTAATATAAGAATTAATTGTCTCTAATAGCCTTTACATTGCCACTCAGAGAGCTTCTCTGCTAAGATGATGAAGTAAAGAATTAATACTTGGCATAAAGCCTCCAGTTTATATATATCCTGCTTTTTATATATATATATATATTACTTTTATGAATTGTTAATCCCTATACGAGCATATTCGAAAATAAAAAATACAGTGATGTTGACAATAGACGTAAAGTATAAGTTCTTATTATATTATTAGATAGATTATAAGCTCTTCTTTGATTAAATAAGTATGAAATTGTTAAATTACCCTTAAATATGTAACCTTAAAAAACCTTAACATAAAATGTACTTCTTTTAAATATCAAATTTATTAAACGTATCGTATAAGTTATGTGATGAAAAATATAACCTAAATTAAAATAAAGCAATGTTTTCTATAGATTTTGAAAACTTTTTAGTATCTGTATTAACCGTATAAAAAGTAGTGACAAGTTCATTTTTCAAGTTAAAATTTTATATAATTTAGTAAACGTCAATTGTCATTATAAATTCTTCGTGGCGGCTTCCATTCAATAGCGAAAGCGTTAGACGGGTGATTGTGATCATTATTCAGAGATATAATCTCGTCTTCTATAGTATGCACTTTGGCAGTGCAATCTGCATTCGATGCACATTTCCATATTTTCTTTATGTGATTCAAGCAGTAACTTCTACATATGAAGGAATAACCATTGATTACTAGTTGTCGCCTTCCTCTGCTAGATGTTCTGAAAAACGCTGTAAATAAAATATTCTGTAAATTATTCTGAAATTGACAACAAATATTGTTAAAATCATTAATTTTATGTCCAAAATAGTATAATTTCTTTGTCGTAAGCTTTTATTAATAGAGTTGGATAGTCTAAATATAATATATTTAGACTAAGTTAACCTAATGTTTTTTTTTTTGTTTGTGTTGTGTTTGTCTGTTTCTTTTTTGTAATTGAAATAGGTATTAGACCTCTATTTGTTTTATGGATCAGTTATCCCTAGCCACAGACTTTTCACGTCCATGCCTTTTTTAGATCTATCTTTATTGTCTATATTACTGTTAATTGAAATGTTTTGAGGTATATATAATCTTGTATAAAAACCTTGTATCTAAACCTTGTAACCTATTCTTAAAAAGAAAAAAATATATTACAAAATAATACTCATTGATTAGATTAGTTTAAAGATGAACCATATATGTCGTGGTTATAATGTTGGAACTAGTTCATAAAATATTATTACAATATATTATAGAAAAGTGCATTATGAACGGTGAGTGATTACAGAAAAATACACAGGTGTACGCAACTTCGTTCAATATTCAGATATTAGTCACGAATATTAAAAAACGTGTAACTGCGGCGACGACAAATGATAACTATTTACAATTTTACATTCCATTTATTATTTTAAATTAAAATAATGCATGAAAAGTATAATTTAAACTGATAATAAATTTTGATGCTATTTATTAAGCACTCATATATTCATGTACTCATTAATCATAACACTGTCGTTTGCCAAGAAGTTGGCGCGAAAGACGAGGGTGGCCGGTCGACGACAGAGTTGAATGTCACTCGCCGCCATTAGTAATTTTTAAGCTATAAAATTGACACGCTCCAAGCGCCATAATTAAAGAGCTGAACGGAACTAAAATTGTAAAATTATTTATTGAAGACTATAAATCTGGAGGAAATCAAGTGTAAATAATAACTGTTTACAATATTTAAAAGCTTATTTACACATTAAAAAGACATGAGCAGTGAGATTCTGCAATAATATTGTAAAATTAATTCAGCTAGTTGTTTTTATGGATTTTTTTTATTATAATAGCATCAAATAAATGTTTACATAACGATAATTAAAATCATAAATAAAAGTATTTGAAAGTGAAGGAGTTGATTTTCGATTCAATTAATGTAGGTGCAAGCAACATTTTTATTTTGCCGTTTTACTCTTAGCGGAAATAGTAATACCTACCAATTTTTAGACCATTTTTAGAATTTTTGTATAGATTACGACCAAGTATTACGCATATTTTACAATAAAATAAAATTAAAATACTACACAAAAGGATTTTCTTGGCCGAGTAAGGCCAAACCATGTTACGCATATTAATTTAGGCTTTGAGGAACAGCCTGAACAATTAAAAATAATAAAAAAAATATCTTATCATTGAAAATCAATATAAACTTTTTTCATCAAAACAAAATAAGTGCTAAGTTAAAATCGCGTCACCGTCATTCCCTACCCCCACTCGATATTTTTAATGATATGTTCCGCGACGTTGCCGCTCTGACAGTAACCTGTCAGAGCGGCAACGTCGCACACTAACGTGTTCGCTTGCGTCACACATAACAAATGGCGTTTGTTCTTTTTTAACGATTATTTAATTATTTATTTTGTTCAAAAAACTATTTTTTAATTTTTATTCAAATTTTCTATTTTATAATTATATCACATTTATAAGGATTATTAAAAACTATGTTTTCATTTAATATCTTTATTGTATTGGAACTTGCATATTATTGTTGAATCGTACTTAGAAATACGACAGTTGGTTAAACTAACTAAAAAAAAGTTCATGAAACAAAGGGAAAGTAGAAGAAGTAAGTAAATTAATTTGTTGTAAAATTTAAACTTTTATGTATTTAATATAACTTAAACTTATTAACTTTAATACACATGATTGATGATTATGGCTTTGTTTTTAAAAAAACCACGCAGTATTGAGCTTCTTTTAGAATTTAAACAATTTGCCTAAAATATTTGACAATTTATTTAATTTATACCACTGCACTTCAATAACTTAAAAAAAACAAACCTAAAATCACAAGAATTTCGAATATAAACCTAAATATCCTTAATTATATCTATTCTATTAAAGTATATATCACATAATCTTTTGTCTAGTTAAGATCTAAACATGATTTAAATAAAAATACATATTAACTTATCTTTCTTAGTATGGACTAGTGGCTGACCGCAATTTCATTTGCGTGGACCTAATGGGCCACCAAAATACCCATCACTGCTATAGCTGGTCTATTATGCATCTACGTCAGATGTTCCACTCTTCAAAACCAATATTTTACTATACTTTTCTTTACTTTACTATACTTATTGAGTCTTAATCCTGCCTAAGCTTAAAAACTATACAACAAAAAAGGTTTCATTTAAATCCGTCCAGTAGTTCCGAAGTTGTGCGTACAAGCATTTTTATTACTGCTTTATTATAGTATAGATTAGAATTTTATCCACGAGCCATCCTGCCCTCTCATATAGGAGGGTGCAGGGTGAGTGTGATGGAAGTCTCCAGGGGTAAATACCCCCTCTCTACTATGAACGAAAGCCTTACATCCGCTCTTCCGTTTCGAACAGTACCATATAACCTTCCCCGACGTACATTCCCACTGTTTCTTATATGTGTAGTTATTGAACATTAGTAGCGGATTCTTTTTTCTATTACTTGGCAAGAAGTACACTGGAAAATATGTTTTTTTATTAAACTTGCTTATTGAGAGCGAATATTTAAAGTGTAGTAAAGAGCTTCTGAAAGATGAGAAAGCGTGTGAAAATAATGTTAAGAAGTTACAAGAACTGAATCTTGTGAGAAATTAAATAATTATTTTTTAAATTACATAGTTATGCCAATAATATATAAGAAATTATATAAATAAACAACCATGTTAATATATTATATTTAATAATGAATTTATATTAAATTTTGTAGGAAGCCGTCTATGGGACAGCGTCAGACACGCGATTGTCATGGGTTCTGGTCCCATTTAGGGCAATGATTGTATTTTCAATACTCTGCTCTGGTATCAAACACAAACTGCAGCTTTAAGTTTCGCCACTCAACACGCAATGACTGCTATGCGGGAAAAAGCGTGAAGCTGCAAAAAAAAGCTAAAGCTGAAATTTTTATAAAAATTAAACAAATATAAAGGAAAAAGAGAATTTAATTCAAAATATACACCTTAATTTCACTTTTCCAGATTAAATTGTACGTAAATGTAAATAATTTATTTAATTTACCTATAATTTAATCCAGTTCCCATTTTTCGGTCTACAACATTTTTGGATGACTGTGATCTACCAGTCCGGAGTGTAAACTTCGCCCATGCTATCCACGTAGGCTTTGCATCCAGCGTATCTAATCGAGCAGTACCAGGCTACTCTACCCGTCACGCAAACCCGCTGTTTCTTATATGTATAGCCATTACACATCAAGAGTTTGGTTCCTTTTTTAATTAATTACATAGCTATAACTGTGTAGTGCAGGGACAACACTCGCAAGCACTCGGTCAAGGAGAAGTCTCGCTAGGTTAACATATTGATAAAAAAAAAAAATATATATTTTTATTTTATTTATCAATATTACAATTATAAAATGTGTAAATAAAAGTATATAGAGGGATTATTTTAATAAAACTCGAAAAATACTATCAATAAAGCCATTTAATGTTTAATATAGAATTTTTAACAGCATAGTAAGATATTTTAAATTTTTAGAAAACTTATTAAGTCAACATTTTAACATAGAATCATTGATTTCAAAGAATTGTACGGAATACTATTAAAACATAACAGTTTATTTCAATCGAAAGATTAACGTTAAATTTATAATACAAATCGGCTTCCTTAACTGTAATCGAGTAACTTACAGAATGAATAGAGTCCATCATAGCGGAGTGGTAGATTTCTGACTGTAAACGCAATTGGTTGTGGGTACGATTCTCAATCGAGTTAATGATTATACTCAAATTTCTTAGCTTGGTAAGAAAAAATGTGGCGCTGATTTCCGCTACTCAATACGAAATGTCTTAAATTTTGAAGTGAATAGAGAGTTTTGACACTAGACTCTATCGGTCTATCCTCTTAACCTGCTATGCGGGAAAACGCGCGAAGTTGAGAAAAAAACAAAATAAGAGAAAGAAATTATTATTTTCAATTATTACTTATTGCTTCTTAAATTTAATATTTATATCATAACATTATTAGTCTTATTATATAATTTTTTTAGGAAACGTATGAAAATTTAAACGTACCGGAATTTGAACCAGCGCCTCTTGGAAAACGTCCAAGTTCGAATCCAATTTCGATCTATGTTGAAATTTTTATAAGTTTTCCAAATTTCGTTTCTTTTAGCCTACGTGTGTGAATAACACTTTAAAACTGCTAAAATATTTCATATGCCTTATATATTTAAATAATGATATGATTTCCTAAATATTGTTTTAGATTCTAAATTCATTGAAAACGTTGATAAATTTATAAGTAGTTTTTGTTAAAATCATTTTTTTAATATATTTTTAGCATTAATATCTGTACACATACATAACTTTCCTGTACATATACAGGCCCAAATTGCGATGACTGGAACAATATGTGGTCTATAGCATTGTTAAACCATAATTTTCTAGAGAAATATGATGGCGTGCAATATTTCCAATAAACAGTAATACTTATGAAAAAATTAACAGTACTCCACTTTTATCATTAACTAATAGATGAAATTCACAGTTACAACGTAAAAAGAAATCGTCATACCTTATTTGTACCCGACAGATATATTTAATTACGATTGATTTCAATACAAATAGCTTACTACTAATGCATTTAAATAAAGAGAGAGTAAATTAACGTACGTAAATTACGTATTAAATATAGAAAAGAAAACAGTTAATATAACATTCATACACATATTTGTAGCCTAAATTTTTTAATATCAAAGAGCTGCAATTCCACATGGTCAACGAAATTGATATGCTCACGATTCTTAAAGCATAATATTTTAAAACGATATAAAATAACTTATTCTTAACTATAAAAAGGATAGTATTTTACTAATGTAAACTCGATTGGCTGTGGGTTCGATTCACACTCAGGGGAATATTATATTTAAATTATTTTCATTAAACCGCTTTAGAAATAGAGTGCCGCTACTCAACACACAAGTGGGGAACAGGGTGTCCTGACACTAGGGCCTCTACCTAGCGTACTATACGCAAAAATCTGTGAAGCTGAAAAAAAAATTAAAAGTATCAAATCAGTTTTACACGACAATTAATTCATAAAATGGTAGCCCATATTTGTGTTTATTTTCGTTACCATCGGCTCTAAGCGTGGGTGATGACAATGTTCATCATAAACAGCTTGAATCTTGTCTATTTGGTCAGGATCGGACTTTATGAAAGCCTTGCAGCCGGTTCTAGTCCTTCTCGAACAATGCCATAGTACGCCGGTAGCGGACAGCACTTTGTATGTGTATGTATAATTTTTGTACATCAAAAGAGGATGTTTGCCCTTGCCTGATGGTATGAGGACCGCTGAAATTATTTGTTCCTTATTAGTATGAATATATTTTGAAATAAATTGTAAAGAAAAAGCTAAATGAATATTTTAATTTGTTTTTTTATGACATGTCTATCGCGTCGTGAATAGGTGCCTAATAAATGTGAAACAGTAACAGTATACACTTATAAATATGATAATTATGAGTAAACCCGGAAACGCGTACAATACGCATGCCTTAGCAACGTATATGGCACTTAGTAGTAAGTGTAAGGGCATTTTAAGCATATGGCAGCAATATTAATTATATGCATATATATAAAAAAAAACATTTTACTCTTTTTTTCTCATATAAATTTTTAATGAACTCATATTCATACCTTCATCCGAATAATTTTCGTTATAACTTGGCATCAGTTTTGTCTTTACATATTAATATAATGATTTAAGCGTAAATTTTTTTCCCATATTGACAGCATATCAATGAAATCTTTACAACAAACAATAGAAGAAATGAAAGCGTTACCACAGTATTACCTAGTAAACTCTACTTAACTGGAGAATAAGCTATGATCATTCTGGTTCATTATCAGATTGATCAGAGACGGAAGGAATTTTCATGACGTTTTGTAAGGTAGGTTGGTAATTAAGAAAAACTTCTAGGCTAATTTAGAATATAAAAATATTGCATTTCAATTCACATTTTTTTAATAAATACAATAAAACAAAGATATGCTGCTATAATATTTAATACTGAAATAAATGTAATAAAAACACAAAAGCTATAATAAATAAATAAACAGATAAATATTATCACAATGATGAATGTTCCTAAAAGGTAAGAAATTCACTTAGATAAGAAATAAGAATATAAAAATAATACTGTTGTTGAATAAAATGTACATATATAAATAAGATATATCAAACGTCTCATTTTACACGTTTCGTTTTACAAGAAAAATAAATAAAAGATCTTTCGAATAAACAAATGCTTGTCAAGAGGGCGTGATAGTATATAAATTGAATATGAAGCGTTCTGTTCATTTTGCAATGAATGCATCAAACAGTGTACTTCTATATATCTAATCAAACTTATCCTTCACGTATTAATGATGTACTTCACGTGTTGAAACCTGTTTATAAGTTATTTCTTATTAATGTTAAACAAAGAACACATAGTTATATTTTTTTGTTGTTTACTTATTAAGTTAATATTATTGCCTACATAAAATGTCATATACATAAAATACAGGCGGTAATGTCTCGTAATAAAAATTAAAAAAGAAGCAAAAATTAAAAATGTTTAATTATATGCTTATAAAAATAATTTCTCTCAATAGGAGTTGAATGTGTTTAAATTTTAAAATAAAAAAAGTAAATCTAAGGTTTTTAATTTTAATTCTACATTTTTATTCTATTAAGATATGTACTTCTTCGTTGTGTCAAATAAAAAAAAATATTATTAAGAATTTAGTAATTTTCATATTACTATTATAAAAACATACTTCGTACAAATGTTACATACTAAATTAAATTTAATATAATTATAATCGTTAATTATTGACAAACATAACATCAATGGAGATCCAATGGATCTAAAAGACTACCTAGTGGAAAACCATTTTAATTGCTGCCCCCTTATATATAAAAATATTTGGAAACATAATACTTAATATCAGTTCTGTAATACATATAATAGGTATATCACATGGGTAATTTATAACTAATAGTTGCATTATTATTGACATTTAAAAATAATATTTTTGTCAAAGGCCAAATCAATTTAAGTCTTTGAATAACATAGCATTATTAACTGGTGCTATATCTGATACATCTGGTAATCTAGGTGGAGGATGGTCGTGAGGTCTACATGCATATGCCATTGTACCTATACTGCTAGCAGATGCCCTACAACCTTGGAGCCTTCGTGAACAATACCACGACACGCGTCCATCGGCGTTCTGCTTTTGATAGCTATATGTAAATCCAGCAAGAAACAGTAATGGATGTTTTCCTCCACGATTCGTCCATATGAATGTACCTGTAAGATCGTCATATTAATCTGATCAATATATAAGTGATAGCTTTGTAGATCAGTAGTTTATTTATTCCTTTCAAAATCTTTATTTGAGTAAACCAAGTATGCAATAAAACTGACATTGAATTGTTGCAATATTTTATATAACATTTATTATAAGCGTTTATAAGAACTATTTACATTATAATTTTATGCAGTACTCTTCTACTCATATTATGAGTGCACTATAAAGAAACTTTGTTTTAAATTATTATGAAATACCATTATATATAATTTGCACAACAAAATAAACCTTTTTTTTTTCAATTCATACATTACATTTAAAATTATAACAATATGTTTATGATATTTTTTACAATAAAATTGTATTAAGATATTTAAATTATAATTGCATAAAAGTGTCCATCTTGGTGCGGTGCGTGTGGCAAATGATTATATTCACATTATTTTTATTTCTCCTCTCTGCTGGTGTCCTTCGTCACTCAACACACAATGTCTCGCATTCGGGCGAAATGTGGAGAACAGAATGTCTTAACACTAGGTTCTCGCTACCCATTCTGCTTTGCGGGAAAAATACATGAAGCCGTAAATTAAAATATATTTTGATAAAATAACGAATATACTTACGCATTTTCATCGACTTGAATACTAATAGTTTTTTTTATCTCTTTTTTATATTAATAAAGATATATTAAAGTAAGATTATCATACTTTTATAAGTATGGTATCAAGCTAATATTAGCTTGACATGTTTTTTGCAGATGTGATGCACGTCTATATAATTATTTTAACAATTTTGAATAATGTACCTTAAAATTGTATAAAAAACAATTATTTTATATAAAAATAATGATTACCAGTCTTAATACGTTTTCATAATATAATATTAGCGAACCTTTACCCTGTCAATATTATTGTTCAATTTATATGTCATAAGATTAAAATAGAATAATTTGCCGCTAATTAAATATATCTAGGCACTACAAGTACTTCATACAGTTAGGCTAACAATATTAATAATTTAAAATTTTTACATTAAAATTTTTAAATTATTTTTTTTTTTAATTTTTTCTATAATAAACACATTTCCTGCTTCTTGAAATTATTTGTTTCTTTACTAAATACAAAAATTAATAAATTCTGACTAACTGATCGTCTCTTTTAGAAAATTTAGGTTTTTTATGACAATGCGACCCGACATCGTCAACGACCTCGTAATGTATATTTGTAAAAAGTTTTGCTGTACATCGCTGGGAGGTCCCTGATTTCACCATAGTACACCTCCAGTGGATAAAATCGTTTCTTAAATTTTGTAAACTGTAGGTGTAGCCTTTGAAAACTAGTAGTCTGCCGCCCCTCTGTGACAACGCAAATGATACTGAAATATTTTGACAGTTTATTTTAAATATTTATTATAAGTAATAATTAAAATCATCACATACACTATTACTTTTATAAATTAAATAATTAGTTTACAATAAAAACCACATTATATTTATATTGCCAATAACCAATTTATATTGCCATAAAATATGTGCACTACATTATACATATAAAACTGAAAGTCTTTGAGAATTCGGTCCGAAATCATTTCGTTCTTGTATAAGTTCCATCACGAAGCAAAAACAGCTTAGGTGGTGGGTGATTATGGACAGGTAGCGGTTCCACTATCTGTTTTCCTGATTTCATATATAAAGATGCTCCACAGCTAACAGTACATCTATATCTTGAAGTAAATCTCAGCTTCTTTTCAGCTCCGTAGGTATACCCTTTATATATTTTAAACTTTTTGCCAGTTGACATGGTAATTTCTTTAACCACATTTTCTATATCTAAAAAATATATATATATATTTTAATAACACTTATATTAAAGTTGGTTGATAATTAATTAATGATAATTGTGAGCGCTTTTAACTTTGTATTGCACAAAATACGTCGTGGCAATAAAATACTCGTTTATAGACACAAGATTCTCTTAAAGTACAGAATGTTATCATTTTCCTTTACGCTAACACCTAGGTAAAAATAACAAACGAGATGTCGATTAATATCCATATAATGTAGTTTGTTTAGTTACAATCGTAAATTAAAGTCACAGTGACATGTCAACAAGTATAACTGATTTTAGACAAAATCATACAAATTATTAATTTTCCATATATCTAACTATTCCAAAACGTATACGTAAACGTATTACCTTTAATTCTAATATCTTAATATTATAAAAGATTTATTATTTTAATTATTTAGGATATTATTTTTCATATAAATTTTCATTAAAACCACTTACCCCTTAAGGGGTAATTTCAATACATTAATCAAATTTCAGGAGTGTTTGATTAACTACTTTATAGGTTTTTAAAATAAATGTATAACGAATCACTAAATCCGGTCTTTCTGGAAATTTAAAGTTTAATATATTTGCCATCAGCTACCATCCGGTAGTTTTGTTGCTTATGAGTATGTTGCCCCGCTATTTTCATCAGCTCTCCGTCATGGGAGAGAACTATGAAAGCTTTACAGTCTGATGTGTTCGTGCATCTCATACGGAGACCGACTTTCGTCTTAAATCCGAAGCAATACGTAAATCCTTTGTACATAAGATAATTTCTTCCGTTCACCAAAGTTATCATTTCATATTCATCTGTAATGAAACGAATTTCTTTTAGCTTATTTTTAAGATACTTAGAACATTTTAAAAGTGTTATTCACACACTTTTTAGTAAATGAATAAATATTTGAAGAAACGGGATTCGAACTCGCGTCTTTTGGAAACCGTCCAAGCGCTCTTACCGCTAAGCCATACGTTCTACTCCCTTCTACATCATTATCGAATCATACAAGGAAGTCATACATAGGATATACTCGTAGAACACATGATTTAGCGGTCAGAGCGCTTGGGCGGTTTCAAAGCAGACCGGGTTCGACTCCCGCGGCGTTCATATTATTATACGTTTTTTAAAAATGATTTATATTTTTAAGGGTCAGGTCTATGATTCTTATACATATAAATAAAATAAGAGCTTTTAATGTCTTATTTTATTAATAATATACATATGTTAAGTAAGTGTTAAGAACTTTATACAATTGATATATCTACATAATCCACTAGATTATTTTCTTATAATTACACCATATCTCATCATATCTTATTCTTACAAATACATTCTAGACATAAGGTTATATATTAGAAAATTTAAATAAAAACAATATTTAAAGTTCGGATTTCCCTACTCACAAATGTCAATTAGCATTTAACTGCTTTAAACTTCTCTTTTAATTACCATTTAATTGATATACTTGCAAAAATAATTTAATTAATTAAAAAGTTTAACGTTTTATATACTAGTATATTTAAAGTTATATAGCTACTATTATATAAACTTATTTTACATCTTATAACAGTTACAATTCGTTCTTAAAGGACCTATTAAATACATATAGAAATATATTGAAATTTAACAGATAGATCACCCTTACTACGCAGACGAAGTCGCGGGCAACAGGAAGTTGCTTTTAAATTTCAAATGTACCACGATGAAGTACAAACCAATTTAAATTTTAGTATATGTCCCATCTTTAAGCTTCAGATATTTAGGTGGAGCGTGATTGTGATTATTTTCTGTATCAAGTAAATATCCTGAATGAGAAATCTTCAGCTTTGCCTTGCATCCCGTACTACATCGCCACGTTATCCACCGCTGCGATTTGCATCCCATAGTATAAGTGTACTGTTTATACATAATAAACTTTTTCCCGTTGTGGACTTGAATATATTCTATGGTATCTTGAACAATATATTATAATTAGCAGGTTATGAATTTTATAAGAAAAAGCTCCTTAGCATTGCATGGATTCATCGTGCTAGTGCCAGGCCCATCACCTTGCAAAAAGAGGAGCTCAGGCTAGTAAAGTAAACCTTGCGTCCTAAACGTAGGCTTTAAAATGCGCATTAACCCACTCCACTGTCCGAGCTCCTCTCTCTACCTAACCATATATTATAGTATAAGACATGAGCTGTAAAATGTAAATGAGTTTATTCTATAGACAAGGCAAACGTGCGTTTGGGTGACGTGATGGTAAGTGACCACCGCCGCCCACGACCCCATGTAACACCGAAAGAGCTACAGGGTTGTTGCCGGCCTTTAAGGTGGAATCTAAAAGTAACGCACTTCTAGCGTCTACCCTTTACATAAAATAAATCAAAATTAGGTAAAATTCCTTATCAAAATATTTATTAAAATCCAAAAGGTTACACAGTAGAATGACAATCACGGGGTTTTCTAATCCTTGCATATCTCCCATCCGCTAGTTTACGGAAGATCGCTGGTGTGTGATTGTGGTATTGCTTTTCTTTTATCACCTTGTACTCATCATCTACTATTATACTGGCGTAACAAACGTTTGTGGATATACATCTCCATTTACACACACTCATTTTTGAATAATAGTAGCCTTTATATTTCAAGAAGAGCTTGTGATCTATTGTATTTATTAATTCTGTTACTGAAAAATAAATTTCAACGATGAATAAAATAAATATAAACATACAAATGGGAAAGTTATATAAAAAAATATTTCCGCAAAGACATGGCCATTGATGCTCTGTTCACTTTCTGCCCGAATCCGACGCACTGCGTGTCCGAGGCACTGGCGCAATTTAACGCCGCTCTTATAACCAGAGCAGAGAAATTTCAGCAAATACAAAGAAGCACCTGTTTTAAATAAATATAAACTTTTTCTTAGCTTAGCGTGTTTATTCCAACCATATTTAACATAGATTGTATTTTTACGAGACATGTCAAAAATTAAGCAACGTATAATAATTTACTAATCATTTATTTATATATAAAATACACAAAATAATATTACTTACTTACTATTGGTACTTAGACATTTCAAAACCGACATTAAAAACACCTATCGGCAAAATTATAATACATTATGGAAATACAATGCGTATTTTACAATATTTTCAAAAAGTATGTGTATAGGTCGTTAGATCCTATTAATTTATATTAAATTGCGACACTCGGGTAGCAATTTTTCATTTTAATAAACATTCCATAACCAGGTGTACAGTGAATTTTGTTAGTAGTAGTCATTTATAATTTAAAATTTCAAAGTTTATGAATATATTTAAATAAGAAGACATTCATGTTAAAATTATCATTGAAATAATAAATTAAATACAAATACTAATTATATCCTGACTTGTGTCTTCGCTTTTTAGATACCGTTCAAGCAGTTTATTAAATTGATCTATACACACAAACTGTACCACGTCGAAATTCCTGACCGGCTACAACTTTTGTTGTTAGTATCATTATATACCTTACACTTTTACCCACATAGCGAGGTAGTGAATGATAACTTAGTGTCAATACAGTCTGTTCCGTCCGCTTTCCACGCTGTATTCGAGACATTGCCTTTGTTTTACCAGAGCGGGGAAAAGTTAATAATTTAAATATATTAATTCCCCTAAGTTGAAGTCGATTAATCGATAGTCGATTTTACAACCACATTTGCTGCACCACAAAGGCCTCAAATCCATATTAGTAGTATATAAATATTATAAATTCAAAAGTAACTTTGTCCGTCTGTGACGTTATTACGACCTAACCGCCGAACCGATTGTGATGAAATTTTATATATATACTAGAGGGTCTTCGGCATAGCCTACTTTATTCCCCCATTTTTTTAGTTTTTCTAGGAATTTAATTGTTTTACGGAAAGGCAGCCGAAAATACGAAACGGCTATAGTTCACGCGGGAGATGCGGCGAGCGGGTCGCTAGTAAATAGTACTCACTTAGTCTACACGTCACGTAAAATACAATTCTTAAAAATATGTTATTTTAATATATTTCATACAAAATCGAAGATCATTTAAACTATAATTTAATATAAAAGCCATCGGCAGTTAAATGAAGTTTTCTAGCCTCATGATTGTGTTCTTTTGGCACGCTTTCTATGAAGAGGTCGTCTAGAGCATAAACATAACCTTTACATTTTGGATAATTTGTGCAACTCCAGCGTACTTTGTGTCTTGTTATATAATGTTTGAAATACGTGTATCCTTGATATAGCAGGTTCGATTTCCCGTTACTCATCTTAATCATTGTTCCTGCGAAGTGAATAATTGTAGACGGTTAATTATCATTCATTTCACTTAATGTCTTAAATATAATGTAATACCAATTTTTTAGTTTTATATAAATATATGTACAAATGAATAAAATTAAGAGTTTGTAATTTAATATACATAATAACATTTTTTTTTAATTTTTGTCTATCTGTCTGTTTGTTCCGACTAATATCTGGAACAGCTGACCTGATTTTAAAGGAATTTTCACTGACAGATAGTTAATGTAATAAGTAGAAACTTAGGCTACTTTATTTTAGAATTCCAGGCGGACGATGTCAGGGTCACAGCTAGTTAAAAATAAAGCAACAAAAAAATATAACTCTAGATACTACAAATATTACTTTTATTAAAACGAAAAAACACTGTTCGACAAATTTACGTAAGTGCTGGGTAAAAATATACACAAAAATTTTATGGTCTGATAAGTGATTAAGAAATACGAAGAGATATTTTTCACTTATCTCCAGATGACTTTATGTTATAGAATAAATAATACTATATACAAATAAAATTATGTTTTAAGCATTGTATCAAAACTTTTCTGAGCTTCACACTTTTTTCCGCAAAGCAAGGTAGTCATAGAGAACTTAGTGTCAAGACACTCCGTTCTCCACCTTCCGCCCGAATCGCCCGCTTTAAAAAAGTTTACAGTATTTAGTTTATACTTAATTATATAAATTATTGGGTTCATACAATATATATATATTCATTGAAACATTAGATTTGATTTAATAAATATAAATGTTAAGCTAAGCGAAATAAAAGACGATATTTATTTAAATTTTATTTGAATGTTTCAAAAGGCAAGAATAAAAATATCTAGCTCGAAACCTCAATACCTTACATACAATACTAGCTTATATTTAATAATAATATTAGTAGAAAAGATACCAATACTTAAAGGTAAAAGGTAAAGGTAAATACATTTCACGGTTTCTAAGCAATAAAAATAGGACATGACAAATTTCAATTCATTTACAGACACTACATAAATTACAAAACACCAAAGTGTTAAGTTTCATAACAGCTTCAATAAAATAAAATAAAAACAAACTGTAGACATTTTGATCACCGAAAAATATAATTTCATATATAAACAACACGTAAATCAAAAACTAGTCCCGACTTTATAAATTTAATTTTGCTTAGTTATATACTTTTTTTTGCATATTCACGCACTTTTCCGCATTGCAGGATAATCATAGAGAACCTAGTGTCAAGACAATCCGTTCTCCACTCCACTCTTTCCGCCAGACAGCGAGACATTGCTCTTAGAGAGTAGCGGAACTCAACGGCGCGCTTAGTTAAGACTTAATTAGACTTGGACTTACTAAGGGCGCCGTTGAGTTATTTGGGTTGAGTTGAGTTAGTTAGTACGTAAGCGTAACTGAACGAAAAAAAAAAATTAAATATAATCATTCCTCCGAGTGGGAATCGAACTCACAGCCACTCGCGGTTACAGTCAGATGCTGTGCCACTGTCACAAACTATTGTACAATATTTTTTTAACATTTTTTCATGAGAAACTAGAAGATTAAATAATATATATACTACAATCTAATATACATACCATTACTGGTTAAGTGAAGTTTTCTAGCAACATGATTATGCTCCTTCGCCTCGATTTCAATAACTAAATTGTCTCTTGCGAATATATAACTTTGACACTTAGGATAATTTGTACAACTCCATCTAGTTTGGTGCTTGGTTTTGTAATGCCTGTAGTATGTATACCCCTGGTACAACAGGTTAGATTTTCCGTTGATCATCTTTATGATTACACCTGTAAAATTAAAATAGTGTAGAATAATAAATGTATGTATATTTTAATAACCTATTCTACTAAATATTAAAAATCACATAGTGTCAGAAATAATATTTTTAACGTAGCTAAATATTTTTATTTTAGTCTCTTACAATAAATCAGAAACCATCTAGATAAATATTGTTAATTCTGTAAATCAACACTACACGTATTAATAGGAATTTAATGATATAATACTAAATTTTTTAAATTAATAACACAGATTTCCGTAAAACAATTTTTCCCTCCTCTGCACAAAAATATACACTATATAATTCAATAATAAATAACAATATTATGTCTACATTCAAAAGTTCGTATTTTACAGACTTAAAGACTACATATATCGTCTACAAGCGACCCGCACGCGGCTTCGCCTACCTAACTACACACCTAAACTATCTGCTTTCTCACTTATATAAAACTTTTTTTATCATGAATCGATTGAAAAGAATTCAGCACCAAAATGTTTAGAGTTAAGTTTAGGGTTAAGTTTACCAGAACACAATAACAAAAACCCCATTTAAATCGGTTAAGCCGTTTCTAAGATTAGCGTGCAGAAGCGCACAGACAGATAAACAAACAAACAAACAGAAAAGAAAAATTAAAAATAATTGTTTTCGCATCTATTATATTGATGAATGCTCCCAATAAAAAAAAAAATCTTCCATGTACAGACAGCGATCCGTTACATTTTTACAATATGTAGATATGGTTAATGATTTCAAATCACTCTTCATTGCCCATCAGGCATAACAAAGTTATTAAAGAAATTCCTCCGAATGCGGTTACGTTTAGCCTGTCTGTACATGCCATTATTCGTTTTCACAAACATTTTGGGAGCATGCAAGTGTTCTCTAGGAGGTTTTATAATATTCATATACTCATCCACGTACAAACTGACGAAACAGTGGTGGGTGTTGACACATCTCCATCGATTCTCGATGTTTGGTGTACGAGTGTAGTAGTGGTTGTGGTGCTTCAAATAATTCCTTCCGTTAACAGTTGTTATCATTTGTACTGGAAAAAGTTCATCTTTTAGCTTTCATATATTATTGGTATTAAAGTATTAATATTTGTTATTTTTATAATCTAATGCTGTCTATTCATTTCTCAAATCACACAACTAAAAACTAAACTTATGTTACTATTATAATATACTAATTATCCATTGGTATTTGATTTTTTTAAATCTATCAGAAGTCAGTCACCAACATTATCATCTATTATATTAATAGTCACAAGTTACTGTTGATATCTAAATTAATTTAATTACTACACAATGTTTATTAAATTCTGTTTATAACAATAAAAAAATAATAACATGGATGGGACAATTTTTTTTATTTAAAACTAAAATATCCTCTTACATTACTATAAACTAAATACGAGCGTAACTACCGTTGGACATTCTAACAAGGCATCGTCTATTATGACAGTGGTCAGTGTCGCCTTCAATTATAGTGAAATTATCATCGATGTGAAGAAACGCGTTGCATTTAGGCAGCGATGTACAGTTCCATTTGTTAAATCTTTTCATTGATACCCTTTTGTAGAAAGTATACCCATCATATAGGACGAGAGATTTATTATTTGTCATTGTGATAAGCTTAGCTGAAAGAAATCAAAATATATATGTAATTGTTTTTGTGGTAGAGGACGAATAATCTAAGAAATTACAACGTAGTAGCTATATTTAAATAAAAAAGAATTCACTCTTGCTTGATGATGTTATTTTGCAATGTTAGGAAACGTTGGACTTTTTTTTCAATAGAGATGCTGACGACAAAAGTTACAACAATGATATAATAATTTCAACGATAAGAACGCATATCTTTATTGTCTAGAGCGCTTGAGCGGATTATAAACTTTTACACAAAATATATAGTATTTTAAGACTATGTGCGTTTATGGTTCTTTACAAGACAAAAATGATAAAAATATTACTACATCTATGCTCAGTATTTGCATTCTTATAGTTAAATGTCATTATAGTTTTGGTCAGTTGTAACATAAAGGTAAAAAAGAAACAAAAATATTTTTTATTACTTTACTTTTTATTATTTTATAGAGAAATAAAAATAATAAAGAAAATTGTTTATTTTATTTGTTTATACAAAACGATCACTGTTTAAATTGACATAACAGTCAGCCTACCACCAGAATCAAACACAAGAATATTTAGATTAGAAAAACATATATATATGAGAAATATTTATTTATTAATTACTTTGTAATTGAGATTCTTTTAATTACTAACTTACTATATAATACACAAAATACGTGCTGCTTTAGCAACGTGTATGCCGCTTTATACAACAGTTATAATAGTAGTTTCTAAATAATTATTACAAAAATATCGGTTTCTACACTCTTTCTCTATATTAACTTATATAATGCCGAATATCATACTACTTCGGCTGCCCAATTTTCAGCAAAAGAGAGTACAAAGAAAGTACATTTACAGAGACGGTCCGGTCCGTACCTTATGTTAACAAATTAAAGTTATACATTCACATATTAATGAATAAAGAAGCACTCACTTACATTTTAAGTTGTTGGTCCTTGTCATTGGTGATTGTCTATTTTTCGTATGTAAATTTTATATATATGTATGTATACATGTATGTCTATATGTATACATATGTATGTAAATTTACATGTATCTATTTATTTATATATGTGTGTATAAGTATATCTCACGATTAATTTATTATTTTTGTTCACACTATCCAATTCTTAATTTGCCTATGCCTTAAGGTTTAGATATATCAAATTATTATTTTTGTTTAAATTATAGAAATGTTTGAAAGAGAAAAACATCTTATAATATTAATAAAAAAAAATCAAGATGTTTTGATATATTTTCCATTGGCACATTTGTGCAAAATTCGTCTCGCATGTGAATGTTCAGTAACACCCTCTATTATATAAAATTCATCATTTACACAAAGGTATGCCTTGCACCTCGGGAAGGTAGTGCACACCCACTTCTGCCCTACTTTCAGATTGTATCTGAAGAAGAAAGTATAACCATTGAAGACTAGACAGTATTTGTTGTTATCCATTGTTATTAGTTGGGCTGAAAATTACCACATATATTAATTTGACGAAATAATCAAATATTGCAAAAAAAATATTTATCATTTAGGGAACACGTCTTAAATTATAACATTGTTAAGATATTTCATAATATTATTACTTTAAATAATTAGTCAAATATATATTTTTACATTCAAATTTTGTAAACTTCACGTATGTTTGTTATAAATAATAAATTTTTTATTTCTTTCAAATATATGTATGCATTACACTTTAATTGTCTTGTCATAAGAACAATATCACAAAACAACTTATGTATGAAATTATAAGTTGTCGACAGGTTTTTGTGTAGAATACTCAAAATTACATTAAATACTTATTCTTGCCATGAATGTTGTTACAATAAAAAATATTTTTTTTATTGTTCATAATTACTATCACAGTGAGTTAGTTTAAGACATTAATGTAAAACCATTAAAAATATATAAAGCTTATTCGAAGTGGTCTCCGTTGAGTGCAATACAGTCCTTTAAATGTTGAGGCCAATAGCTGCACGCACTCTTCTTCTATGGTCAAATTCTTTACTGCCAATCGTATGGATTGTTTTAGAGACTCCCAAATTATCATGGCGTTTAGAGCAAGCCTTACTTAAAATTGAATATAAATCTGTGGAATAACTTTTTCTATCACAAACAGAGAAAGGTTTCATTGTACCTATCAATAGCCGGGTACACAAATATTTGACTAATACCAAGAGTATAGAGGATTTAAATAGTTGAATTTGGCAACAAATCTACTTTATGTAATACAATCACAGCGATTCGGTTCTCTATATCACCCTACTTTTTTTTAATATCACAAAATACGTTACGATATATTGGCGCGAAAATAAGAAAACACAATAAACAATCATATAAAAATGACAGATTTCAAATTCGAAAGTAATATTTTGTTCATTTTTAATTATAACAGTTTCTATAGTCAGACTAAGAATAGCATTTATGTAACTTCGTAAAAAACCCATACGTTTAAGCACAACGATCTTCACTCATTGGTTCCAAATCTCGTTTTCCTCTATATCTATATAGAAGTAATCTTTACAATCCAGAGCCCTATTCAAAGCTTTTTTTCTTTCTCTGTACTTTTGGGAACTTTGTTTCCATGACTGTCTTTGTTTATCCTTCTCTCTTTCCGACATTTCAGCAACGGACTTAATTTTACTTTCAGCTTTCTTCCTTTGGTAGTATTCTCTGTCCTTAAGTCTCTTTGCTGCTTTTTGTTCGGGTGTCATCTTGTCTAAAAATCTGCGCTTCCTTGCTTTAGCCTTTTCACGACGTATTTTAGCTGTAATATCTTGCTTTAATTTATTTTTTAATTTCCTGAATATGCTTGTCTTGTTTTTTATTGCCCTTGTCGTTTTCCGATCTAATACTAGTTAAAATGCTACCTAAAACCAAAATTAAACTTACGTGAGCTGAATACATGCACCAAAGTCATTCAGGAAAGGCTTTCTTAGATAAGGAGATTCTCTAATTGATCGTTTGTAATGAATATCTGCCAAACGCTTGCAGTCACACTTGACTTTGGCGATGTAATTTAGGTATAAGTTGTAATGATAATAGCCAATATAAAGTACACAAATGAATTGCAATAATAATCAGAATAAAGTAACGAGTATGTGCATCTGAAAAATAATTAATCATAAAACATTAAACTAAGCGGCACTTACTTACTTATAATGTTATGGAGTCAAATATTTTTGTATAGTATAGTATAGTATAGTATAGTATAGTAAAAAAATACCTATTTTCGGAATTCGGTTATCGGACACTGTTTCTTTATGACGTTTTACTAGCTTTTTATACAAACTATTATTGACTGCGTAAGTATTATTTACATAAATAAATTATGTAACCCAGATTAAAAACGTCAAATATCTAACTTCCGCAAATGAATATTTAAGGCTTGTGTAAGGACAAAAAAATCTAGTCAATTGTATATAGTTTAATATATTGAAATTTATAGTACAGTAATATTTAATTTTGTAATTATTTAAATCAAACACTTTGTGAAAAGTAAAATAATCGTTCTCATTTTGATCCTAATCTATAAAAAATATTTTAACAAATAATATTTACAACCAAAATATTCAGGAATACTTCGATTTAATAATATGGTTTATTTCATTAATTTTGTATGAAAAAATATATTAAACTTCTTATTGATTATATCTCAATAGCGACGAACAGTTTTAGTTTTATTAGAATAATTTGTTAAATCTGGCCATTCTATGTATAAAGAAAACATTTTAGCAAAACTGAGGTTACCATTTAAATAAAGTTTATTCGGTGATTTAGTTCTAAACATTGAGCGATCTTACAGACTTGATCATTTCATTATCCATCACTCGCGTATGATGACTTCCACGTATGTCCCTTTTGATAGCATTGCTTCCATATTTTTGCCAAGCCGTTTGGACTGACGAGTGACTAATACAGAATGTATTCAAAAATATTATTTTGCAAACATTAATCTTAGAATTTTCTGCATCACCATCTTTATTAACAGGTATGTGTAGTATCTATATGTGTATTGTCTGTTGTGCAGCAATTTCCTTTGCAACGTTTGCCTCAATTTATTATGTTTCTTTGTGTGATTCATTATGAAAAGCCATTGTTCTCTCTCTGTCGCCCAGATCCCAAAAGATCTTAAAGAAATCCTTACGTTCGTTTTCTGAAATTTAAGTGCCTCAATTATATTTACAATTACATTGTTCACCCATCACCTTCCATCACCTTCTCGTCGACTGTCCTTCCGCTTCTAGAAATATAACTTTTACCGAAATTCACAAGGTCCTTCCTTCCTTTTACAATCAATCCAATGTCCAGGGATTTGCGGCTGTTCCGTCCTTTTATTCGAACCAGTTGATAAAAGCTCCACAGACTGTGCTTCTATATTTTTTGTTAAAGGAAACGTAGAATTCCAATTTTCCCAGTATTATAATCTTCATAATTTGGTAATAAAACTTTGACTGTAGCAGGAGGTGTCTTAAGACGATCAATGTTAAAAAAATCATCATCCCAATTATCATCTGATTCTTCCATATTGTCAGATTCGTTCGTTGAGGACAATTTATCTAATGAAAGTCGTTAATATATTGAATAGAATGGTCAAATTAAAGTATTACTTATGTATAATATAAAACCTAACCGCAAATTAAAAAAAGGAACGAGAGCAGAATAAAAACAAAATACATTCAAACAATTAATATAGTTTTTATTAAAGATACACAAAATATACACAATAGTTCTCGTAGAACACAAAAATGATGTTATGACATTTAATTCATTAGAAACCTACAAAACAATTTGTTTTCGTATTTAATACTGATATGACATTGATTTGACATAATTTTTTTTCAAGTTTTATCATTCTTACCTATCACGATTTTTAAAATAAATAAATTTATTTTGAATTTTTTCCAAATGAGGGGGTGGGTGATTGTGATGCCCATGTACGTGTAAAACAATTTTTTCATTATTATCTAATATGACAGAAACCTTACACCCCTTCTGTCGAGATGAACAACGCCATCTTTTTGTTTTTGCCTTAGCGTTGTGATATGACTTGTGGAACATATAGTCTTCGATCATTAGTCGTTTGCTTCCATTGAGCATTGTAATGAAGTTAGCTGTAAATAAGAGTAACTAATAACTAAATGCTAACAAATTAAAAAGCTGTAAGCGATAATGAAATAATTAAAAAAATATCTTGAAACGTTTTGTTAAAGAACGTTTGTTGGGAAAACATTAAGTAAGTCTTAACTATAATGTAATATTATTTTTTATCACTATTAAATGATTACGTGAAACTATAATTCAAAGCAAATAAAATATACATTCATATATTATAAAAGAAACATTTAACACTGTGGTTTTAGGCATTTTATATACATATAAAAATGCCTAACACACATGTACACACAAACATTTTAAGAAAAAGGTAGCGGAATCCGAATCCGCGCCTCTTGGAATCCATCCAAGCCCTCTAACAGCTAAGCCATACGTTACATCAACTCAAAATTCTTATACGCTTATTACAACTAGTTTTTGTTGTTACCATCTCAGTAGACAGATTTTTACAAATTTCTGCTACCCAAAGATTATTTGTAGAACAATCTTTTTACACACAATTTTTACAAATAAATTATAAAAAAAAACAAAAGGCATTGGTATTACACATATTAAATGAAAAATTAACAAATCTTATTCCTAATATAAATCTAAAATATCTTAACATAATTCCCTTGTTTATCTACTATATAGACAGGACGATCGTGATTATTGTGGTTCATTCTGTACTTTATGACGTATTTATCATCATCCGACACTGTTACATACGCCCTACACTTCTTCTTGGAAGCTGAGCATCTCCACTTGACTCCCCCAAAACACCGGATATGACCACCGCCTTTGTGGTACGTATAGCCATCCACCATAAGTAACGTTATACCGTTTGTTAATGTTATAAATTTGACATCTGTATTGGAAAATTATATAAAAATATAATAACAATTAATAAATTTAATGAAATTGTTCATAGAAAAAGTAGCTTAAAATTTTTCTCTTATAGTGTGTGAATAACACTTATAAAAATGTTAAAATATTTATTAGTCTTAATGATTACATCATAATTTTTGTAATGATAAGTTGAATTTATTACAAAAGTAGAATATCGCTGGACTGGTTACGGACTATTTTACCCTGTATATAAATGTTATACAAATTTATAATAATTATATCTCTATTAAAATAAGAAGACTTCTTATAAACAATTAATGATGAATAATGATTTTTATAAAAAAAATACACAGGACAAAAAATAACTGGAAATTTTGTCATTGTAAAAACGAGGCAAACGAGCAAAAGGACCACCTGATGGCTATCTGATGGCAGAGGGACATCTACAATATAAAATACATTTTCTAATATATAATAAAACTTAATAAATAAATTAACAATTTAATTAAATATCCACGACACATTTAACTTTAAGAAGTTCTATTTAGTTTGGTTAAAATTTTTTTACCTAGTGTCAAGAAACTCCGTTCTCCAATTTCTAATACGCCACGAGGGCTTCGTAATAATTAATATGTATATACAGATTTCAATAGAGGCAAAGAACATTTTAGAATATACTCTCTAAAGCCCTAAAATGCGTTTTTTGAATAAAATTCGACGTCGATCCTTACCTTCCTTGATCTCTCTTACTTACGGATAAAGGTAAGATATGTTTAATATTTTTTAATAAAACATCTATTTAGATATTGAGAATAAATTGAATATTTTATTAATATAGACATTGAAAATTTGCAAACTACTATTACAATGAATGAATTTAGATTAGATAAAAATCAATAAAATATTTTCAATCCCCGTTAGCATCTTGTTGACGCCTTATACTAAGTCGCTATTTTATAACAATTTTACAAGTAAAAAATATCTCAGAATAAGTTATTTAATCGAATGGTCTTACAAAAACTGGTACAAGTACAAGACCAACATGACAGTAGAACGGTTTGAAGGTTCATCTAATGTTGTAATTTCATCGTGGCAAATTAAAAGGAAGTTTCAAAGCCAATTATTAAAATTCTAGTTTATGCAATATAATACAGAAATGTTGAATGATATCTTTTCAATAATGACAAAATGACAACCTTAGGCACCTTCAAATTGCGTATTATCGAATAACCTATCGTATTTCTACCTAGATCTGTAGGAATACATCAACAGTGAAAGTAAGTCATTTTACTTAATTCTCAAAAAAGAGAAACATAATTAATTGCATTACAAGCAGCGACGACTAATTGTTTTTTTTATTCGCAAATACGTGCCTAAAGAGGTTAATTTATAAGTAGGCGGTTCATGATGGTGTGTGCCTGCAACTCGTATTATAGCTTGTTCATTTGCCGATACTACCACAAACGCTTTGCATTTACGTGATTTTTTCGAAGAACACCGCCATCTTATACCTCCATTGTATTTCACGGTCGTCATTTTGTGGTACGAATATTGATTATGCAATAATAATATCACTCCGCTTGTAAGGTTTATGAATTTTGCTTCTGCGAACAAATATACCATCTTGTTAACATTTTATTAACTGTTAAAGTCACACACTTAGGAAATTGACATTTATTTAGAAAACATATAAAAAATGGACGCAGCGGAATTTAAACCCGCGCATCTTGAGAACCGCTCAAGCGCTCTGACCGCTCAGCCATGCGTTCTACATCTGGCTTTGTCGAAATTCTTATACGCTATCTCTGTAGAGATTTTTACAAATTTCTGCTACTCAATGATTATTTTACAAACAATCGTTTGGCAAGCGAGAATGCTATTTATTAAATATTTTGTTAACAGTTCTTAAGTGTTATTCACACACTTAGGAAATAGAAAAACAACTACACCGGCTACATATATGTTCGTTTTTAATTGTTAGTAACATATGAAATGTAATTAAAATTCACTTATTAGGGAAACTAATGGATAAAGAAATAAAGACTTGATGAACAATATTTTTTTAATAACAATCGTAATATATAAATAGAAATATATTTTTGGACGTGATTGTCTAATCTAAGCACAACATAGTCTAATAATAAATTATACAATAGTAAAAGTTATTGAAGTGAGTTTTTGCGTATATTAGCAGTGCTACTTTAATTAGCATACATTATTACTATGAAAGTGATAATATATGGATGCATAGATATATCGCATCGTATTTGCTGTAACCCCAAATTTCCACACAAGCTACTTCCGGCAATACTTTAGACGATTCTAGGTAAAATAATTATTAGGTTATGATTTTTTCCAATATTTACTAAGATTTTCGGGCTCTGGTGTAAATTTCTATATTCTAGATTTACAGCAAATATTTAAATTAACTTTGTTTTTCAGCTTCACGCTTTTACCCGCATAGTAGATAGGCAGAGACATAGTATAACATACATATAACATTTCTCCGATCTGATGAACAAGACAACGGGCGGCGTTGAGTTCCGCCGCTTAACACTCAATGTCTCGAATTCGGAGAATTACGAAGCGTTTGAACACATGGTCTCTCTGACTACCGTACTATGTGAGAAAATGCGTGATGCTGAAATAATAAGAATTAAGTACATATAACATAACATTACGTTAAAAATAAAATAAACATAATCTAAGTCAAATATTATCAAATCAAGTGCTGTTATATGTTAAATTTTTTTTATATGAAAACCAATTATTAGATTTTATTAAAAGCAAATATTATACGTTTAAAAGTAATCACTATCAAAAGGCACCTTATTTTAGTAGGTTCTTTCAAGCGCAGATTCTATACATAAATGTGAAATTCATTTTATGTCCATTCAACGATTTAAGTGTTTGAAAAAATTGATTTGAACAAGCTATAATTTAAATTTAAATTTTGATTACGTATGAAATAATTACACTTTATTATTATGAATATTATAATGTTATGTCTACTAGATCACCAAAAAAAAACATGTAGGTAAACATCGTATACATTATAATAACTCATACATGTCGGACAGGAATTTGGCTAGTTAAGTACTAAGCAAAATATTATCTATCAATATAATTGACAAAAAAGACTTATTTATCGTTACTCTAAAAGAAAAATCATGCTGCCGCGTCAAATAATTTGTAGAAGTCACATTCTAAAGATATGAACAAAATAATATTTAAGCATACAGCCTAAATACACAAAATAAACTACAGCAATATCAAATTTTTCTATAGAAACCCGAACTCATTTCTACAAACACAGGACGATCGTGGTTATGGAAACCGCCTACCCTGTAAATAATTTCTTCATCTTCCGACATTACAGCGAAAGCTTTGCATTTCATTTTTTTCCTCTGGGAGCACTGCCATCTTATCCCACCACTGTATTTGACGCCGGCAATTTTGTGGTACGAGTAGTCGTTTATTATTAACAGTACTGTCCCATTTACTAGCGTTATGAAGTGCGGATCTGGTGAAAGGGAGCAAATATTACTTATCATTGAAAACAGAACTCCTATTTCCATTTTAATGCTTTTTTAATAATATTTCTTTTTATAAATTCATCATTTAACTACTTAATAATTAAATTACATTGACGGAAATGGTTTCTCAGAACTTAAACTAGGTTATCTTTAAGCAAGTTTTATTAAATTTTACTTTACAGTATTACTAATAATCTATAGTATATAATAAATAAATTATATTATAATATTTTAATTATTACGTTATTCACACAGGATAAAAGAAATATTTTAAAAACGTATACAAATTGAACCATGATGCGAACAATAAAATGATGTTTGGTTAGGACGCTTAGATCGGCTTCCAAGTGGTGGTCCTGCTACGTATTTTTTTTGTTTCGAAAACATTATTCTTACCAGTATTTAAAAAATATAAGTAATTAACCTATTACCGTGCATAAGTAGCTATCCAGTACATTAATTCCCAAGTAAGTTAAAAAGAGGAGCTCACTATAAAATATCCTACAATTAAGATTTAAGGCTAAATCTTATTTTTAATAAAATAAATTAAAGCAGGGAAAAAAGTAAAATAATTATTTAAATTACAGAATTAATACAGAACCATTGAGACACAGTGGTAGTGTAGGTTAGAGTTAGATGACTTTAAAGGCGATGTCTTGTGGATTCGATTTCCATTTGGGGAAATGATTATATTTTAATTATTTTCCTTTAACGGTTGTGGTAATAATAAGTGTGGCGTTGAATTTCGCCACTTAACACACAATACCTCGAATTCGGGCGTAAAATCGAGAACGGGGCGACTTGAAGGTTTTAAAAGAAAAATAAAATAGAAGTCCCGCTGAGCTTCTTGCGCTGGTTTTTGTTAGGTCAGATGCATTAGCTTTAGTGAACCGGTGGTAAATTGTTTGACGTTCAAAAAATGAAGCTTGTAAGTTCTTAGTTTTAATAAAAATTAGAAGATTTTGTAACAATCTGTCCTTATGTTCTTATGTAACAACTTATGTTTTTTCAGAGGTATATAGTTTTTTTATACATTATTATCATGTAGAAAATAAAAAAAAACATGTAAAAAAATTATAACTATATTTATTACATTAGTAGTCCTAAACTTAAGTACACACAGTTAATTAGTTCTATTGTTTCACAATACATATATTCTATATTAGCTAAGTACATTGGAGTTAAAAACTAATAATTAATATAGAAATAAATGTATGCACTGTAATGAAACTATAAGTATCTACAATTTATTTGTTGTCAGCCGCTGCTTCTAGCAATCGCGAGATCAGCAAAAAAAAAGTTATTAAACTGCCTTTTTTTTGCTATTTCATTCCTAGAGGAATTTGCACTCACTACACTCGCGTTTTCTAGAACAGAGTGCCTTGACACTAGGTTCTCTTTTTTGTCATTTGGGACATGGCTCAGTACTTGAAGAAACCCACTTTCATTATGACACATGCCAAGCTCTATAGTGTATTAATAATGTCTAATCATTAAAAAATAAGTTGTATCTTTTATTATTAATATAATGTTTATTTTGAGAGAGATCGAGATCTTAGCCAAGCGAGTAACGTGACACAATACTGTTAGATACTTTGGTGGAATACAGGTGTTGAACCAACAATTGATTCGCTAGAATTAACCACAAAACTATTAAAACAATTACAAAGAAACATAATAAAATAACTCTACTGAAACCATGTGTGAGTAAGAATCCAACTCACAACTACTGTGTACAACTAAGCTAATGCAATATTAAAATATTTTAAAAGTGCACACACACATTTAGTATAAGAAAAATAAATTGAAAAAGCGTTTGCAAATTTAATGTTATTACACACTAAAGAAAGATGCATACATATTAAATTTTATAAAATAGCCCATTAATTTGTTTATATTCTGGAGGGTAATGATTGTGAACTCTATTATTTATCCTTATACACCCTGTATCTTCACACAGGACGAAGTAGGCGCGACAGCCTTTCATTTTGAGGGAACACCGCCATCGCATGCCACCCGTCTTACTCGAGACGGTCTTATGGAATGTGAAACCGTCGACCATAGCTAGTTGTTTTCCATTCGTGAGACGTATATATTGAACTAATAACAAAAAAAAAACAATTATTAAAAATAACCAAAGAGTACATATTAATAAAGATTTTTTAATACTTTAACCTATATATTAATAGATAAATTAAATAACATAATGCAATTTTATTTTTCAACATCATGTATTTAATATGTCTGGCATTTTTTTAAAGAAAAAGTTATTCGTCTTTAAGACTAACACTTGGTAGGATTCTGTATATACATATGTATGTATGTACAGATTATATATATATATGAAATTTGCCACAATATATACTGTACACATATGTTTGACAGATGCTATTGTATAAAATGACATACACGTTGATACGACAGCGGCTCCTTTCTTTCTCAACAGGGCCTTTTTTTACGTGAGGAAATCCGTTACGAATACCCGCCCGATTGGGGACTCGGACGCGGTTATGTGGGACTCCGGACCGGCAGATGTTGAGCCGGCCTACCCACTAAACCCTCTAAAACCTCACGGTGCTCCTCCTCCACCGCCACTGGCCAGGGCCACGGGAACTACAATCTTCGATGACCCTGGTTCTCAACAGGGCCTACTAGTTATAACAAATAGATATTTGGGTAATGGAGACGTACGCGTATATAAGTTGAATTAATTTTATTATCCAGTAGTAATTTATCTATCATATAAAATATATAAGTGTCAAGACACTCCATTGTCAACTTTCTGCTCGATTTGGAGAGATTACGTGTTGAGTGGAGCTCATCGCTGCGCTTTGTCTTGTTCACCAGAGCGGCGAACATAAATAAAATTGTGATTATTCCACCAAGTGGGAATCGAACCTACAATCAATAGCCCTACTGCGTCACTATAATCATAAAAAAAGTTTATTATTATAATTTGTGCCTAGAAACTGCTTTTATTGTTTTTATTACATATTAACTATTATAATTATATTAAAATGTCAAAGCTTGTTATATAAAATTCTTATAGATAAACATATTTAAGCTGGGAAATTATACAGCTTTAATACAAAATAATAAATGCTAAGAATATGTTAGGTTTTATTAATTTTATAAATATCAGAACTGTCTAACGTGAAAATAATCCTGTTAAGGAAATTAAACACAAAAATAAAATTTTAATGTTTTAATATTACGTTCTGTGCATTTTCTAGAGAACAAGGAGTGACGTCACTCTGGTCTCGACTTCCATCTATATAGACGAATAATTATCGACCTTATAGTATTTGAAATCTATTACAAATAAACAACCGACTATGACGTCACTTTGTCGTCATTAGAGTATTTATGTATAACAACATATTTATCATATGTGTGAATTTAAAGAAATATTTTTGTTACCTCTTCATGTTTGGTTTTCATCATAATTTTCATTTTAATATGTTACGAGGGGCAAAATATAAGATATTTACTTTCAAAATAAATGTAGTACCTACCTACAAAGTACACAATTATTTTTAGATGCAATCACTCATTTTCATATTATACTCAAAACATTTTTTAAAAATCAATTAGATATGATATTTAAATATCTTCAAATACCGAATAATTAAATGGCTTTATTAGTATAGACTAATAGATAATAAATATAAAACTACAGGGTTTCTTAATTTCGACACGAAACTTACACAAAATTTTAAATTAATGGCCTAATCCAGTAAAAACGATATTTTAATAAAAATGCTACAATATGCTTTCAAACAATTAGCTAATATACTCGTTAAAGGTTTGTGCGGAAATGACGTGTGACACTTTATACAAAAGTATATGTCAAACACATGGTAATATAATCTATTAGATTATATGTTTTTTTCTTATTAGAAAATTGTACCGTCTATATAAAACCAATATAATATGTAAGAAGTATAATATCAAGAGAACCAATCACTCTGAAATCAATTTTCCAATGACGGACAGAGGATCTAGGGATTGACCTATTTTTTTTCAATACAATCACGAGCATATATTAAGTCATGTATTTAAAAAAATACATAAACATTTGATTTTAACTAATTATAATAACGGTTTTCAACACCTTCATCAGGTATTTCCTCCCATTTCAATTGCTGTGTAAATATGTAGTCGCTCATGAGTTTTCTTTGAGCGAGACAATTATTTTCGTTAGACGACGTTGATGAATTTGCTGTTTTACGAGTTATGTCTTGCTCTATAAGTTGCCCAGTCTTTGCGTACTTTTCTAAGCTCACGCGGTGTCGCATCCATTGTGCTTTTTTTCTTTAAATATTTTAATCTTTATTTTCCTTTATATTTTCTTACAAGAGTGAATTATTTTTAATTTTCTGAAGACTTGTTATTTTTTTTTTCACCACAAAGTTAAAAATTATACGACATAGTAGCTCGCTGACAACTTTGCAACAAAAATTAATTAGTTATTTAAACATTATTTATTATTATTATTTTTTATTATATATATATATATATATATATATATATAATAACAACGACAATTATCTAGTCCTGTTATTAATCTTTTCTAAAATCTAATCTAATCGGTTTTTAAATATAGAATTTTGTATTCCTATATTTATAAACATAAATTTGATAATATAAAATAACAAAATATGATCGACATTAAAATTTATTTCAACATTTGCAATACAGTTCTATCTATAGTGTGCACTTAAGTCTAGTTTGTGAATACAAATAAATTGTTCGCAATTTAGAGCGGTTTCTCCTAAAAAAATAAAATACCAATACATTGAAAAAGACATTTAGAAAACGTATAAAATTTTTAACGCAGCGGGATTTGAACCTGCGCCTCTTAAAAACCGTTCAAGTTTTCTAAATGTCATTTTCCATTTTCTAAGTGTGCGAATAACACTTTAAAAAATATTAAAAATACCAGTACTTTGCTGTCAGTGCTTTTTTACAATTAAATGTTTAACATGTATAATATAATTTCTATTTAAATTCAATAAAAATATTTGCGTTATCATTTCTTTACTTTGTAAGGAACCTAATTAATACCTAATTTTTAAAATATATTTTGTTGCCTGGCATATGGCATAATTTATAATGTAAATATACATTTGCCATTTTTTTTTATAATTTAAAGAGAAACTATGCATACAAATGTACAATTAAGAGGGCATAACTCCAAACATTAGATAGAATATACTATATTAGCATAAAGCTTCAATTTTTAATTATATAATAAATACTTATGAATTCAAGCCTTACGTCTTCTAGCTAGGCGAAATTTTATTACCGTAATTACTTATTTTAAGATAAAATTTTCATTAAATGAAAACAATCATACAAACCATACAACAGCATCAAAGAAACTAAATATAATACAAATATTATAAATTATATACGTACATCGTATCCTATAAATGCACGTGATATTTATCCTATACAAATTAATATAGTTCTTAATTTAGAAAATTATTTAGTTTTTCTATATACAAAATGATCGCATAATAAATTACAAACAAAAATTTGTCAACACACAATTGTAAAATTTGTCAACACAACACCGCGCAATTTATTAGGTATCAGAGCAAAAATATTTTTTCCTTCAAGTGAGAATCGAAGCAAAAACCAATCGCGTTTATAGTCAGACGCTGTGCCACTGCACCAAGATAGGTTCATACTCAAGTATCCAAATAAATACGTATATATTTTCAAAACAGAAAAAGTTACCTTAAACGTTGACAAAAAAACACAAAGGCCTAAAATACATAATACAACACCAGTCTAATTATATTATACTGATATGGCTAACAATAATGTCAAATAGTTTAACTTAAATAATAAAAAAAAAGTATATAAATTTTAAATGAAACTTTTAATGTAGAGCTAGTTTACCTGTAACGGACTACTGTTAACGAAACGTTGTGTATTCCAAAATGTATCTTCGAATACCAAAATAAAAGCGTATAAAATTTTGATACTAAATATTACACAAAAGCTTACATATAGCTTTTTATCAATTATTATGTAAGCATCTGTGTAAAACATTTTTAGATAACGTATTAAAATTTGACCGCCAAGGCCAAGCTTGGACGGTTTCCAAGAGGCGCAGGTTCCAGTCTTGCTGCGTTCAAATTTTAATACGTTTTCTAAAAATGTTTTTCATATCCAAAGTGGGAATAACACTTTAGAAAGTAGAAAACCTTTTATAAAACTCAAAAATGTACCTATATAAAATAAAATCCTATTAACATAGTTTTATTTAAAATGTGTATGAAAAGTCATTCATCGAAATCTTCAGGCTGGACATTATAGTGCGATGGGTATTTAGGATTGATTCGTACGTAGCCTTCATCTGTCACCATGTACTTAGCAGGTTCATGTGTATGCTCCACAGCAGCCAACGTTACATAATTATCTTTGCTGACATGAACGTGGGCCTTACAATTTTTGCTATGGGAATTGGAGCAAGTGAACCTAGATCCTCCACCCCGAACCTTTCCGCTTCTCGAGAACGTGTACTTTTTGTAGAGTAACACTTTACTTCCGGTAGCCAATTGTATGAATTTTGCCACTTCTGAAAATTTTACATTTTTAAGTACTATGCGTTCGTTAGTTAAAACTCTAAGTTTTCTAATATGAATAATAAAAAATCATATTAAGCTTAGTTTATGTCTTCTTAAGTTGAAATCTGCATAGAGTTAACCATCATATTCAAAAAAAACAAAGAGCAAATCTTCTTATTGAAAAAAAAAGACAGCATATTAAACATTTTATATTAGTCAACACACTGTAAAGTAAATACTACTACACTCTTTAAAGATAATACTAAGCAGGTATATAATAACATATATTTTTAAAATATTAAAGTTACAACACACGGAAAGCAATAAATAATATGGAAATTATATTTTATATATACCGAAATGTAAACAAAATATGCAGCCCAAAAAGCGTTTATTTATATTACAGATGTTCTCCAATACATTAAGTTCTGCCAAATTATGCGACTTGTTGCAACATATCACTATCATCGCGAACTTTACTTTACTTATTGATATTTTATTCTTTTTTACATTTCGTGTTTATCATAAGAATACAACTTTGCTTACGCCTGATATATGGTATAGTGACACATTGCAGTTTCTGGAGAGGTTAAGCAATAAATTTGTCAATATATTGATATGTGAAGGAAAAACTTTGCACCTTTCAAGGGAATTTCAATAAGTAACCGAAACCGCAAATAAAGTTATGTTTGGCGGTTAAGTATTATTCTTGTAAAAAGCTTACAATTCTAATTAATCATATATTTTCTAAAATATATTATGGCATGAAAAAAGATTCAAATGAGTATGTATTAGTAACTCAATAATTTTCGAACAAAACCGAACAGTGCCACTTAGTCACTGCAACGAGATTCTGTTTAGAAACGAAAATATAATTCTTTTTTCTACTTTATAACTTTGCTATGAAACTAATAAATAATTCTATAATAAAAAAATCAAACTTCTACACGAAGTTCTCTAACATCTTAATTTTTTAAATAAAGTCCTTTCTTAGTCCTAGCAAATCCTAAGGGAGAATGATTGTGCTTAACGTCAGGAATAATAATTTCATCCTTATAAATATACACGTGGGCTTCACAATTCTTACTGTTCAAACAAGAACAGCTGTATCTCCAGAACTGCCAACCGTCGTAGTAGAAAGATTCACCCCTGAAATAGGTATATTCTTCACAAAAATGGAGTTTTGAAGGTGTGATGAAGTACACTAGAAAAAAATAAAAAATATTATAGATTTTTTTTTAAATATTTTAAAGGGTAATAAATATATATTTAAATAAGACCACTTTAATTATTTATATAAAATGACGAGCTAATGCGGAAAGCAATGGACTATTAAAAATATATATATATTTGAGCCGTTTAGTGCTCAAATCGATTCAATTTGAGATTTGATTGATTCAATTTGAATTACATTGTTTTTAAATTGAGAGATTATAATACATATACTGTGAGAGAAATATATTTAGCAGATTGTATATATATGTTGGTCATCCAATAGAACAGCGACATAATTACAAAAAAGTATGTGTAAATTAGTTTTTTTAAAATAGTTTTTTAGAGTTTTCTAACAAAGTAATAAAAAATTATAGAATATTTTTGTAGTAAAGTAGTATACGTAAATATTATAAGCTTTCGACACATTTATTGGAAATACATTATATTTTCAACTTAGATCTTTTAAAACGTTCTTCTGAAAACTAGCTAACACGTAATTGCGTCATTGGATGAACGATATATAGACTTCATTTAACGGTATATATAATTAATAAGAAGAACAATAAAATAATAATTGCCAGTAATGTTTAAATTTTTAGGTGTCATCGATTTGTGCACTAAACGACTAATTTAGTAAAATCACAACTTACAGTCAGTACAATACTGTAAAGAAATTTTAAATAAAAAAATGTTCATATCTTCATATAGAGACCGCTTTTCGTAAGCATGTATGATAATGGTAGATGATTATGTTCCGTCTTAGAATTAATTATTTTATCATCTTTACTGACGTGAACGAATGATTTGCACCCTTTGCTTACAGCACAGGAACAGGTATATCGGAAGCCACCATTTCTTATTAATCCACTTTTAGAATATGAATATTTCTTGTATATAAGAAGTATGCTGCCTTTGACAAGTTTGATATACTTCGCTAAAAAAGAAAAGTATATAATGTTAATAATAATCTGACTTACTACCACGCGAAGTGAAGCGAAAGACACGTAGAAAAACATCTGTGTATTTCAGTCTCTAGATTCAGTATTGACGTAAAACATTTACCATATTTTAAGTCAGATATCTAACTATATAATAATGAAAGCCTCATCCAACCTAGTGCAGTAGTTTTTGTAATTAGTCAAGATTGTTTAAAAAGACCTGCTTAAATATATTGCCACTATCCTGGCCATTCTGGTGTGGACATGCTTGAATATCGGGAAGACGTATGAAAATGTTCAGGCAAATCGTACGGTAAAATGTAGGTCAAAATAAATAGTTCATGGTTTCTCAAAGTTATGTACGCGTACCACTAGAGTTACGATAAAGTTACGTAATGAACCTAACTAAGCAACCTGGTATATGAAAACTGTTCGAGCCGAAATCACTTGCCTCTCTTACTAGCCTTTTGGATTTATATTTTTTCTGGTTTATACTATGTATATATTCTACATTATAAGTTGTGATGAGCTATTTAATATATGTATTCATGTCCTATAAGCTTACATAGGCGCCACTAGCCTCAAGATCTTGTAAATACTTTTTGTGTGCACATTTGTATTGTAACCGTATATGTATGAAAATAAAGAATATTTAATTAAAAAAAAACTTGCTCTGTAGTCGCGCTTGCCATTACTCGACCAAGGAGGCAATAAAATACCGTATTTATTCCATACAATGCTAAATATATGTGCTTTTTTGTATTTTTTTTTTAATAAAATGGCTATCAATAGTCTCTTTTTTAGGGATATGGCTATGGCGCCCTTTCAAGAGCTAGTATAATACGTGGAACAAAAAAATTGAGGAACTCTGCCATAGACACATAAAGGAGAAGTTAACAAAAGCGTGTTAAAGAAAATAAACTTAATAAAATATATTTATAATAAAAATATCTTAATTTAATAAACAATATAATAATTTGGTTTATTACTTTAATATATAAAAACGAACACAAACAGCCATTCCTTTATAACAGTTAAAAATGTATATAACAAAAATATAAATTACTCTTGTACCATGTTGCACCAATTACTCGGGTTTTATTTTAGGATATAACTTATCTGGTAAATGATTATGATAGGTCCACTTCTGTATGATAGCGCCGTTAGCATCAACATTAACGAAAGCTTGGCAGCCGTCCTTAACGGAATTCATACATTTATATCTTGCCGCGCCAGAAGGCGTGCAAATAGAACCACTTCTGAAGAAAGTATGCTTTCTAAATTTAAGAACTTTAGCTCCTTTCGCTGATGTTGTAAAAGTAACTGTAACAGAAATGTTTTTATTTGTAACAATAACAATTACGTATTATATATCAAACAACGCGCTGCTTTTCTAGTTCTCTTCTTTGCGTTTAAATTATTTTTAAATTGTGAATATATATTATATGGTCGAGATTTCTTCTCACTCACTGCTGAGGGGAGTGGGGGGATGGATCCAGGGCCGAGCCTTTTGTCCATGCAATTCTTCTCTGCGCATCAAGGTCGTTGGGAAGCCCTATCTAAGGCCTGTTGATGGTTGTCTTCCCGCCAGGAATGGGGAGCGGATGGAGGCAGGATGAGCTGAGGTAGGCCCAGCAGCTCAAACTCCTAACTCTAACTCTCTATCTATCATATACTATATAGAATTGATCTGTGACTTAAATAGACTTTTTTTATACTCTGTGAGAAATTACAATTGACGTTTAAATGTGTGTAAATGTGTAAGTGTTGAGTAATAAATGTTATTTGAAGTACAGACGTCGATATTTTTTGCTAAACATCGATGTGATCGATGTTTATATTATTAAACATTATATTAATTATATATTATTAATATCAATTTAAATTATGAATTATTTTTGAATTGCTTATATTGTTTACCACATGTCTAACTTTTAGTTTGCTTTCCTATGGCATAAGGTTGCTTGGAATAAATCACTATTTTAGCGATAAGGTCGCTAGTTGTACATTGTTTTCTTTTACTCTGTATTTTCTTTTATTACTGTTTTGTTCTTTGTTTAGTGTTATTGTTATTTATAATGTATTATCATGTATAATAAACATCGACGTTTTGATATCGATATCTTCCTTAACGGGATATCTATGTCACAACCGTTGCTAACTTCACTACTGTAATATTACTTATCTATATAAACATATATTTTCAAATGCAATGAAGAATATCATCAGTAAATTCTGATTGATGACTGTATTGCGAAAGTAATTAAAATGTTTTTTAAATGGCCTCAATCATAGTTATTGCTTTCAATGCGTGGTATGGGTTTCAAGGGGACAAGGCGAGTGACAACTGGCGTATAAGAATTTCGACGCAACTGTATGTAGAACGCATGGCTTAGCGGTTAGTGCTTGGACGGTTTCCAGGAGGAGCGGGTATGCGGAAGTGTGTGATTAACACTTTGAAAATGTCAAAAAATATATTTTGTGGATACGGTTGATATAGTTTAGTATAATTTAGTTGATATAATTTAGAAACTACTCATGGTTAAGCCAAAATGTCCAACGTACAAAGAAGCCCATGAAGATGTAAAATCAAGAAGTTCGTTAGAAACAGCAGCAGGAATGGACTGCACTAAACGCGCTGATTCTCATTTCGCTGAGTTTTCTCAAAATATTTTGAATGTAAGCTAGCTGTATAAAATAAAAAAAATAACCTTTGATATATTTTTTATTATAACATTTATTTTGTTCTTCTATGTAGTATCACTTTAAACATATTTTTTGTTACGAACTAATAAGCACTAAGCAATATTTCGTTTGACCTAAAATAAAAAATAAAACTATTCAATAAATCACAGCTTTCGAATAAATTTAAATTGGGCAATATTTAACGCATTGACTAGGTAATTTTAAGATTAACATAAAAACCACTATTTTTCCGTTCTTCTTACATTGTACACATATGTATGACAAATATATTCAAAAATATTGAACCGCCAAATAATTGGTTTTCAAGAAGTATTCTTTAATAATAAAAAAAATTAACAGTTTATTTTGTGGAACTTAAAATAATCGTTACTGACTAATGTAAGCAAAAAGCTTATAACTTTATTAACTAGTATATCTAAACATTTTTTTATTAAATAAAGTCTTTCGGTTCTTATCAGAAATATGGCTGTTGTGTGCAATGTACATATAGGTATTATTTAAAATTATACAAATGTTAAAGAAAGTAAATAAATAGGAACTTGCACAACATTGACGGCCGCACTCAGAAAACACAAATAGTGTTTAACTGAAATTAAATTCACAACGGTAGGATTTATTTGAATGCTCGCTTTATTTGAAAGGTATTGGAAAGGCAAAGGTCCTACTAATAAATTTAAAAAATATATGTCCAACTAGTACTTAAAATCATGGCCAGTCTTGCACATCTTCACGTTGCATAGTGATTTATCTGTATTCAATTTATTTATAATAAACCTGAATATGTTACAATTATGATATTTAAAATAAAACTTAAAAATTGCCTTAATAGTCGAAGTACTTTTTCTCACATAAACAATATTAACATAAATACTTAAACGGCGAAAATGAGATCAATTCAATTATTTTGCATAATAAATAATAATACTTGTGTAATATAATATTTATGTGTAATATAATCACGATATAAAAGGCGTCATTTGAGGACATGTTTCACTGTATTTATAAAAAAAAACTTAAGTTACACAGTTACACATTGACCCATTAAAATTTGAACAAAAAGTTCCAGATCTATTAAAATACGTGAAAAAAAACTAAAACATATAAGATAGCTTTTAGATTTTAAGAATTTAAAATATTTACTCAAATTACTTTTGTTACGTATATATGTTAACGTACATATTTTGTACCTCCACAAAAGGTTGTGACATCCACATCCAATGATTATTATTCAGAGTTCGTGTCAAGGGATACATCAGCTGTTTTTAAAATAGCCATTTTTAAAGAAAACAAACTCGAGGAACATATACGACATTTTAAACTTGCAACTAAATTGTATTCATTCATCTTTCATTTCTGATGACATGAAAGCCGGATGAGTGTGATTCATATTACTTCTGATTATGTGCAGGTCGTCGGACAAATGCAAGAATGCCTTGCACTTATGCCATCTGTTCTTCGTGCAACCCCATCTGAATCCACATTTTGTCCTGCTTTGCTTGTAATACGTGAAGTTATGGTAAACCAGCCTTGCTTTACCTCGGGCAGTCATGAATATATTAACTGAAATACAAGACTTGGTAAGGACTATTGTTTAATAGGGCTTGATTCAATGATTGGAAATAAAATGTACACGTTTTTAGTTTGAACGGTGAAATTTATTATAATACTATTTATTATTAAGAGTATAGAGTTATAATGAACTTATATTATAACATATTTTAAATAACACATACATTTAGGACAATACGAAAAAAATGGAATGAAGCAATCGAGTTTTGTAAGCGTAAGTTTATTTACATAAAATCACACTAAGGGCGAGTGTTTATTAGTATATATGTGAACTAATAGCTCCTATTTATTTAGAAATTTTTAAAAACCTATATGTGAATCTTAACATTTTCATAATATTAATTTCACAGTAGACCGACGTTTTAACATTTATTTCTTATATTATTAGTGTAATATTAATTAGACGACAAATATACCTATTCGTATATATTGAAATACAATAAAAACAGTTACAATCGAACATACAATCCACTTTTACTTTTGTGAAGCAATATTTTAGTATGATTATGCATCCACTGTGGTGGACGTAATACTTGAAGAGATTGGTCCAAATGTACGCAAGCTGGGCACCCTCGCTTCGTACATTGCCATCTAAAACCTCCAGACTTCTTGATAGGACTATGCTTGTAAAACGTGTGACCTTTATAATAAAACCTTTTCTTTCCATCGCCAAATTCTATCAATCCTTTAATTGGAAACAATATCTAGATTAGTATAGAAATATATTAATAATTTATAAATCTTAAAACTACAGAATAAAGGTTTTAGTATATAAAATAAAATCAAATCAAATATTTTCTAGGACGTATTATATTATCAGTCAGTTTGATTGGTTATTACCATGATATTGCTTATAATATAAGGTTAATACTCATATCACTCTAGTATAACAATAAAGTAAGGTGTTTGTTTAATATATTTTAAAAAATGAATCCGTCAAATATGTCGTTAGCAGCAGTTGTTACAAATAATAATTTCTCGTTTACGCAGTAAGCTCATAATATATTGACAATATAATTCTATTAAAATTAAACATATTACATCTAAAAAAATCGCTAAGCTCTTTCAATCGAAGTAAAAAATATATATATAAATTGTGGCAAAGCATTCTTCAATACTTTCAGTCAATCTGGCGATGGTTTGTTCATTCTATAGCCGTCCACAAAATTAACTAAAAATTAATAAAGATAGATAGAACAGATATCTACATATAGAAAAATAATTTTGAAAGAAATTGTTACAGTTTCACATACAAATTAGGACCAACTTCGACTAAATCTGGGGGGTTGTGAGTATGATCCACTGGATGATGGTAAAGGACCTCGTAGTTGTTATCTAAATGGATGTAAACCGGACACTTGGTGTTTTGGCTGCAGACCCAACGAGTCGCTGTTCCTCTACGAATAACGCTTTGCTTACAAAACGTGTAGTCTTGTAGAACGTAACATGTTTTGCCATTCGTAAACCGTATTAGTTTACCTGTGAAAGAGTAGTCATTTATTTAGGTAAAGTTATTAAGATATATCTTAGGTATACCTAAGAAGTTTCACTACCTAATGCAGTATTTTATATACATCCACCTTAATTGTTGTTTTAATTCTCATATATATCCAATATTTGACTCATGATTAACAGCCGAATGGAATGGACTTTGGCACTGACCCTTAATTTGGAAATTTAATAATAGCAAGTTATTATCACAAGGTATCCCCCTAGATTTGACTGCAATCTTAACCGGAATTGAATAAATAGTATTCAAGGCTAATGAGATGAAACCACTTAACTCAAGTAAACCAATCCTGAAATTTTGATTCATTGATTCATTTTGATCGAAATCGAAGCTGTAACTGAAACTAATGCTTTTGGACCAAACTGTACTTATAATTGATTATTTATTTCAAGTAACCGTCTCAACTAATGACGAAATTGTGGTTAAATATATATTTTTTGGCAGACAAACGAAAATTGTGGTTAAAAAAACAATGATTTGCCTCTAGTTATACTTTAATTTAAATTCAATCACGTACATACTATTACTATATAAACTTGATAGCACTACACATACGAGATAATTTAAAACTTTACACACTATTACTACTTATGGATACTTGAATGTGAAATACACAGTTATTCTATTCTTACACGTGGAATAAACATTTATGTTAATTGTGTGTATTTTTTAATACAATTGATTATACATTAATATAAAATTTCTGTTTAACATCGCATAAAAAGCACAATATACAAATGCAAACTATCAGTTGTCCATAGAAACATAAATATAGGTATCTATTTAAATTATTAATATTATCAATAAAATTTTGCAACCAAAAAACTCATGATAACGATTTATTATTCTTAAACTATGTAATATATGACTTATACGATATCAGAATTCGGAACTTCAGCAAAGAAGTTCGTTAAAATATAAACAATATTTATGGGCAAGGTGTTCTTGTTACAACCCGATAATATAGTCCTCCAGAAAGTAGATTTAGACGTGGCGGAGGGTGATTGTGGTGTTTAGGCCTTACAATTATCTTATGAGTAGCACTGTGTAAGTGAGTGTAAACTTTGCAAGTTTTATGTTGGCTACAAATCCATCTCCTCGCCGTGCCGCCTTGAATGGCCTTGCCTCTACAAAATGTATATCCTTTATAGAGGAAAACGTTGGTCCCAGTACTCAATTTGATCATCTTTCCTGTATTAAACATCAAAGTATAATTTTTAATAACGTATTGAGGAACATTATGACTACACACTAACTACAGATAAATCTTCAAATATATATATATATATATATATATTATAGATTTTATAATTATAGCCATCAGTCCGTCAGTAAGGCACATCTGCCTTGCGTACGGATTGTCTACGAATGTATCATTTTCCAGCGTGAAAACAAATATTACGAAGTTAATAATGTTGTAATTAACATCACTCTAGTTATTGTATATATGACATTGTAATTTCTAATGAGTATACTTTTGCAGAATAACTTATCCTTCCAGACACTTTAGCACCTAGAAGAATAGATGTTTATAAATTAAATAAAACAGTTAGGTACTTCTTACGCAAGTTTATTAGAAATATCCTACGTAACAAAATAAAGACTATACAATAAAATATGAGTAAGAAAAGGATTAATTTAAATATAAATGCAAATGCTTAAAATTAGTTTGTACTTTATAAAATATTAAAATAAATTGAAGTGATAAAAATGTGTAGTAATAAAATTGGTCAGTCTACTATTTTTATTTCCCATCCCTTTTGTTAAGGCCGTTATTTTCCAAACGAATACTTGGTAATTATATCGATTAAACCATTTCACTAATCGCACTGTCATAGACATACAAAACATTCCCATACAAAAACTTTACAATTTGGAAATCAAAATACACACAATGTAAGAAATAACAATTTTCTTTTTCAGAACAGAAAGTAATAAGTAATATAAAATTTAATAAGACATAAATGTATAATTGACTTTAAACAAAACTAAATATATTCTCGAGTGAGCGGACGGACACTGAGTAGTTCTCCACTTGGACATTAGGACTAGTTATGTGCCTGGGTAAATGGTGATAGTCGTGGGGTAAATACCACTCAAAAAATTTTTCGGAGGTCTTCTCTGCACGTTCTCCCTACCTTATAAATCCATATGTTAGCAGACAATGTAAAAGCCGTATACTTTATTCATCTTAACTTATTTTATATAATTCAAAAAAATAATATATTATTATATTTTGTTACTACAGAATGCATCGAAAAGGAAAAAACATCTCATCATCAAACAGCCGTGCGTTGCAAACAGAGAGGAACGCTGACTGAGCTCCTCTTTCTACCTGACCCAGTATTAGAACCTAAACGACGAAACATTAGGTGACTTCAAACATTAAGACTTAATCATCAAGAATATAATATAATAAAAAGAATATAATAAAAAATCAACATAAGTTACTTTTAGGTGGTAGCCGATGGTAAAGTACATCTGTAAGTTTTTTCATATTCGGTGGAAGGTGACTGTGCGGTATCTTAGGTAGCAAGAGTAAATTGTATGAATTATCTAAGTGAATATAAACTTTACACTTTTTATGTTGACTGCAGATCCATCTTCTAGCCATGCCATTATGAATAGGCATGCCTCTGCAAAACGTATAGCCTTGGTATAGATAAACGGTGGTTCCATTGCTTAGTCCTATCAGCTTCCCTGCTACAAATATGTATGATTTAATTATAATAATGTATTAGACAGCCAGAATCAATATTAGAATAATAAAACTGTATTTATTCGTATTTTATTCAGTACTAAACTTTTACTTTCAATTTATTATTTCATTTTCGGCGTTTGTCTGCTATACGTGTGTACTAACGGGCATTTATAATTATAACGATGATCCTTGTTTACCTATAATGGCAGCAATCCCCACAGATTTCCAATAACATTCAGGCCATGGGAGGTTGATAGCCGAAATTTAGTATGTTCCTTGGTCCAGGTTCCTGGGTGAGTGTTGGGGAGCATAGAGAATTTGTGGAAATTCATTCAGGAACGGGTAAAAGCGGCATTTCAAGTTTCCAAAGTTGCGGGCTTTTTAAAGTCGGATGTTGCAGCTACATTACTTATATGCAAGTATAAAAAACTCTTTCATTAATCATTAAGTGATTGGAAAGTTGAAATTTCGCATGTAGGTTCTTTATTTTATAAGTGCAGAGCAGAGCGTAAACATGTTGGGCATCAAAACTAAAACATAGTTTTATCAGAAATAATATTAATTTTAATTTAATTTAATTTTTTTTTATATTACAATATTCCATTCATGTGTTTTGAAGTAAATTGTACTTTATATGTATATTAAAAAGTCTATTGTAATAATACGTATAAAAAAAAGGTAATTTATTAAAATTAATATAAGCACATAAAGATGCATTTGTTAATGATAAGTACAAATAAAAATTTTATATATAATTCAAATAAAACCTAATATGAGGAGTCAAATGAATGAAATCAAAAAAATTACGTTAAAAATTAATTAAGCAAAGATGCATTGTACGATTATTTTTTCAGCTTCACAATTTTTCCCGCATAGCAGCCCTGCTAAGTTAAGTCAGAGAGAACCTAATGACAAAACACTCCGTTCGTCACTTTTCACTCGAAATAGAGACTTTGCGTTTTCAGTGGCGGGACTCAACGCCGCGCTTTATCTTAGGTACTAGAGCAGAGAGAATGAGAATAATTTAAATATCATTATTTCTCCGAGTGGGGATCTAACGCACAACCAATCGCTTTCACTGTCGGACGCTGTCCCACTGCGCCACAATAAAATGTGTTTTTAGTTTATTTTACATTGTATATATAATATATAGGTTCAAAAAAGAACCCTAATTTGAGTGTATTTTAAAAGCAATAGTGGCATAGTAGGAACTAAAAAAAAGGAATTTTAAGCGTTATTCACAAACTTGGGATATGAAAAACATTTTTAAATAACATCAAAATTTGAACTTACAACAAAATTAATTCCTATAAGCGTATAAGACTTTCTAAGAAGCCGGATATAGAACTATTATTCATAGCATTTTCTAGTTTTATGTAAACGAACATTCATTATCAGCTAACAATGCAGAGCCTCAACTGTTTTTCAATTTCTCAACTAGTTTTCAATGAGTTAAGGCTTATTACTAAATTTAATTTGAGGTATTATTTTATAACCGATAATATTTTCCCTTCTCAGTACAACGGTACTGTGCTGGAGAATGATTATGGGGCAAGCTACCGTAAAGCACTTTGAGATTGTCAGTAACATGTAGGAACACGTTACAGGCAGATTTATTACAGCAGTATCTTAGTACGTTTTGATTTTGATAACATCCGTAGAGCTTGTTTCGTTTCGAAGAATGACTTCTCAGAAAACCTTTAAAATAATATGGATAGTCGTCCACCATTAACAGATGTTTGCCAGTTATCAATTCTATTAATTTCCCTTGTGGGTTTGTAATACCTGGAACTAAAAGTTAAAACATAAGTCATAATATGTATCACAGTCATAATATGTATATATTCTTTTTTTAGCTTCACGCTTCATACCGTATAGCAGGGTGGGCAGGCAGAACCTAGTGTAAAGACTACTACTACTACTGTTGTCCGCTTCTAACTGAATTCGAGACATTGCGTGTTGAGTGGCAGAATTCAACGCTGGGCCTACCAGAGCAGGGAAATAAAAATTATTTAAATATCATTATCCTTGGTGGGATTCAACCTCAAAACCCCATCGCAATCGCATTTATAGTCAGCCACTATTCTTTAATAGTGTACTATTACTATTCTTAAATAATACTTTGTATTATAATATTGATGTTACCATTGACCTGACAAATGGTCTGCAGCGCTGTCTCTGTTTTCGTTTAGAGTGATGTACAGATGTTCTTCAGGACTGCTTAAGAGGGTGCGATTAATATTAATAAAAATCTAGACTAGAAGAAGCAAGTCGTTAGAAGCATCTATATTTTAAAAGCTTAAACAAGCACAATGTTGCAGTAGTTCCAGTGATGTTGGAAGGATTCTTGAATAATAAAACGAGGGCATGAGAAGTATGAAGATAAAAACATACAACAAAGTAAATTATATCCATTATGCGATTTTAGAATGTTTAAGTTAAGTGTTCATTGTGTGATTGAAAACTAACAGGTACGTTATAAACTGGTTACGTTACTTTATTTTTGATAACGTTTGCCATCACATATACCATATTATCTCTTAAATTCTCATAAATCTGAGTATAAAAATTTGAAAAAGAGAAACTATAAAAATCAAACGATATTTAATTTTTCTTTTAAATACTTACTTTACAAATATTAAACAAGCAGGAAAAGGATCAGCCAAGATAATTTTTTTCCACATAGATGGGGTCGAAAGTGACGCAAATCGTTTTACGTAAACGAATCGAGTGGATTCATTGTGCACAATCGCAATTAGTGATGTTTCTAAAAACATTCTTAAAATATAAAGTTTTTCAGTTATCAAGTTATAAATAAGTAGTTGCTTATAAAAGCTTGAAATTATATTCTATAAATGTATTTTTTATTTATTAACGACGAATCAAATTCAATTTATTTTTAAAATACTTTATTGAAATGCGTTATAATGCCAAAAATATTTAGGAAAAGCATCAGCGTACATACTACGTTAACTTACAAATAGTAGGTATAAAAATAGACATTACTAGTCCAAAAAATGCATGAAATAAAAAAAATAGCTGTACAAAAAAAACGAGATCTAATCGTTGAGATACATGATTATCACATGAAACACACAGTCTTACTTAATATTATCAATGTATCACAATACATAATACTGGACACTTTACAAATGCAAATTATCACACATATTGTTAAAAATAAATGTTATGGAGCATTTACACGCTTAATTTGTGTTCAAAAACTGACTCGCCCTGGTCGGCTTTACTATCTTACAAGCTCTCGCCATCCAAACACCCTGTTTACAAGCTGGTGTTTGTGGACGCTTGCCGAGGCCTGCCAAGCGTCTAAATGCACCATCAGAATCAGTTAAATCTTATATAAAACTAAAACCTATACACGAAATGTTTAAAGGCACTTCTCTCACATTTCAATGAGATTAAATGGACTTATCGAATGTTTTCTTATTTTGTATACAATATTAGTAACTTCATTATTAAAATTAATACCAACCTTTCTCCGTAAATTAACTTAAACAAAAAAATGACTTGATATTTATGACAGTCTTCTAAATGAAAATAATACTAAAATTTTGTCGTAAAAAGATACATGATATGCGAGTATCGCTTAAAGGTAAAACTAAGCGAGTAGCATATAGTTTACGCGTATATGTGACCGTAAAATTAGTAGGAATTGTATTGGAAACATATGACCGACGTGCGTGTAACATACACTACTTTTAATACTTATCATAGTTTATAAAAATGTATAAAATATGGTATTTTCGTTATTTGAATACTAAATCTAAATATCAAGTATGTTAATTGGGGTGAGTCGGTCGGACATATATCACCAATACCTTAACTAAAATTAATAATTCCTAAAGACGCTATGGGCTACTAAGTAATCGTGGAGAGGCGTTAGTGATGGTGGGGCAGGCGGAAGCAAGGGGGTCCCATTCTCTTTGCCAGCTCCGTTCCACGGGTAACTTGGCTTCATGGAATTCCTTGCCTCTTTCTTCACACTCGGCGGATGGCTGTGAGAGACCATAGCTTTTAAAACTTCGAGCTTATCAGTGATTATGAGGTGAGCTTTGCATTTCCACTTGGAGCCGTAAGCAGTGCAGCTCCATCGATGTGCGTTACTTCTAGCCTTCAAATGTTTATAGAACGTAAAGTTGTTCAAACGCAAGTTGATACGACCGTTGGGGCGAAGATAAAATTCAACTGTCAACAAAATACCAAAAAAACTGTGATTTCTATACAAAACCATGAAATTTTAGATAAAATTATAAAGATATAAAGTCTTATACGTAACAGGTTATAAAACATGCATAGGTAATAAAACAACTTTGAAATAAAGTCTTTTAAAAAAATATTAATGATTTTGTTTTAGGATACGGTATGCAATGAAAAACAATATTAACATATTCATATAATTGGTATGTCAAAAAAAAAACCATATTTGTTAAGAATAATAAAGATTTTTGTAAAAGAAGCACTTATTTTAATTTTATTACTTGGATACAGTTACAGATAGCGACCGTTACGCATATTTATAGTGAATTTTCCTAAAACTTAGGTCTGTCACGTGAGCAAAGTGTACTTAAAATATCTATTATCGTTATATTTTTCACTATTTACTACTACTATTCATTCATAAGAAATGCCTTTAATTATATAATAAGACCGATAAAAATGTTAGAAAATAAGCGAACATGTGAAAATAATCATTAGAAGCGTCCTTTCTTGTAAGTCTAACAATAGTATTTCGTTGATTATAACAATGATTTCAATTATTAGAGAATACAAAAGAAAATAGTACAAACAATATGAGATATTAACAAAATATATATTATGTTAAAATACACTAACTAATCATATTCTTAGGAACTAAGATACTTATCTAATGGAAGAAAGTTTTGTCACGTTTTATTAATTCAAATATGAAACTAAATCTAATTACAATTTATTAAAAAAAAACTCAATATATGATTAATATCTATCAAAATCCAACTCTACTTCGTATGTTGGCAATTTTCAATGACAAATTGGGATTTACATTATCAGCGCCACTTTTATCCTAGAACAAAGTAAAAATGTACCGTTATTAAGTTACCCAGATGTTCTTTAAATGTAAGATAAAGCATTTCTTGATGAAGCGTCTAGTATAGTTATTAATCATCAGAAGATTATTAACTATATAATCATAAGAAACTTTGACATATTCATAAATTTATCAAAGTGAGTGACAATACATTAGCTAACCAATTGTAATAATTGCATAAATAAAATAAACTTAAGATTTTGAAATGAAACCATATTTAACCAGATTAATCATATATTTTTGGTATTCGAAAATTCATTTTAGTTGTCGCGAGGCAACTAAGGTGTCGGTGGCGGTAGTTTGATATAATAATTTTGATATCAACTGACAGACGAATGCCGCCTCAGTCTACCTGTGACTATGGACTACTGTAAAGTGTCGAAACATAGGGTTTCTAAAATGTAATTTAAATTCCGGTTAAAAATAGTATCAACTTCAAAATGTGTAATAATCGCGAAAATCAAAGATCTTATTGAAGTTAAAATTTTCAGTAATGCTGACTGATTTAGTTACTAACGAGTATCTTAATAGAATAAAACTACTTTTTTATAATTATAATGTAATGAAAAGTACATATAGTTTTTCTTACCACGTCTGTCTTCACCGATTCTTTCTTAATGCTCTCCAACAAATATCTAGATGGTGGATGTGTATGTTGGGTTTTTGCTCTAATTACGAGCATATCCTTTGTGACGTGCAAAAATCCTCGGCAGGATCGAGAACCCATTTGGGTGCAGCTCCACCGAAAACCATCTCGTAGGTTTTTATGTTGGTAATATGTATAGCCGTTAAGCATGAGGAGATCTTTACCATTTCGACCTTTAACCATCAGAACTGAAAATTTCTAAATCGTTAAGCAAATGTGCACATGTACCAAATACAGATGAAACATCGTATATAATATAATACTTTTGTCGCTTTGATCTTGAGGACAGGATAGGATGAGGTAAGGATATTTCCTTTTATATAACTCTTGTTGTATATTTTCGTGTCATATTTTCACCAATATTCTTTCCAAATAGATTCTATTGGTAGTAATAAAAATAGTTTTTATTTTATTTTTTTTATTATGAACTAGTATCAGCTACGGCTTATGACAATGGAAGCTGAAGCTACGTAACAGGAGGCCTTCATGACTGGTAACTAAGAAAGCTCTACAAGACTGCGAAAACTGTTTTGAACATTTCCAACGGTAGCCCTTCTTCACTGCATAGTGCTTAGAATACGTATAGTCGTTGAATACGGCGAACATTCTTCCATTTGAAGTACGAATAAACTTAGCTGGAAAAAAGTTTCTGTTAGTACAGTAGCATATCTTTTCATAGTAATTTATATTTTTCTTCGTTTTTCTGATAAGACATTTTGTACTTGAATCTACTAGAAGCCACGAACTGCAGTTTCAACAAGTAACGTAAAATACACGCAATGTATATGTGTTGGTGATTTAAAAATTAAAATTGTTCTTTATGTTGTTTTTTGATAAAATCGAAAAATATCGAAATATTTTATATTTTGTAGGCAATAGTTACACAGTTAAAGGCATAGTTTTTGGTATTTTCGTTACGGAGTACCAACCAGTAGTTTCATTGGCATTCAAAACGGTCTGTATGATTGTTAATACCCACGTTAGATGCTTTATTTGCATATTTATTAATCAAATATTATATAAATTGTATATACAGAATTATACAGGTCTTCACAGTCTTATATCTGTGTAATTTTATTTTTAACGTTTTTTAACGTTTAGTTTTAATTTGTTGCGTACATTAAAAGAAAGCGTTTTGAATGACTCCACAAGGGATTTTTTAAATAGAGGTTTGAATAAAAAATTTAAATAACTTATGGGTATTGAAATAAAAGTCAATTAAAATGACAGTTTAAAAAATTAATTTTATCATATATTTATATTTCGACATTACATTAGTATAAGGATTGCTTAAATAAAATTTGGCACGTGAAGGAATTTCAAAATAGCCGTAGTGACTAGTTATTTAATTAAGATATAAGATTCTATAAGATAATAATAAGAAGTACATAAAAAATGCGTAAATAAAGTTGAGCAAATGCTTAAAAAGACAGCTTGTTCAATCATGTAAATTATTTAAGCTTTAGATTTTTTCCGGCACGTCGGGGTATTCAGAGAGAACCTAGTGTCAAGATACAACGTTCTAACATTGCTTGTAAGTAATAATTATTAATATAATTATAATACTAAAAAATATAAAAAAATTTAGAACTCAGTTTGGTATCTTTATATTTAACGTAGCGGTATTCTAACCCGTGCCCTCGAACCCCTAATCGCTAAGCTATACGTTTGTATAGCCATAACGTTTGGAACGCTTGGACAGTATCCAAATCGTTATGGAAGGGGTTCGAATGAATGAAATGAATTATAAAAAAATAGTCTTCTGAGCAGAATTTGAACCTATAACCTTCTAAGGAGCCAGTTACGTTAATTCTACCTACTGAACTCATAACTGTGTCAATTATTCTAGTGTGAAATAATTAAGTACTATTTAATACAATTTTCTTATAATTTTTACAATATACATATAGTGGAATGATTAATGATAGTAACAAAATGGAATTCAAAATATTTTTACTTATAAATATAACACACTATGTTCTATGTTTCACACTTTTCCCGTACACTTCTATATCTTCTCCACTGCCCGAACCCCAGACATTGCGTGTTCAACACCGCGCTTTGTCTTGTCACCAGGGCAATAAAGGGAAAATAACTTAAATATAACCATTCCGACGGTTGGGAATCGAGCCCACAAACATCGCTCATACAGTCAGATGCTGTCACACTGCGCCACGATGGCCTCACAAGAACACTTTTAAAAAAATAAAACACATACGTTTGTTTATTACAATAATAAAATTAAACAATTTCGGATAAAAAAATGCATTGATAAGAAGATAGAATACCTAAATTATTAAATAATTTACACCATATAATATAATTTATATATAAAATTGAAATAAGGATTCATTGATTGATGCATATAATATAAGTTATTTGTTGCCATTTAAGATAATAGATCCAATATGTGTATAAGATGCCTTAATATGCATACTGCACATATATTGCAAAAGATGACAATGATAAAAATTCAATTTAACTTTTTTAATAAATAAGATAATCAAAGACTACACGGTCAAATTTTATATCCAAGACCTTCATAAATTATTTGTATTAACGTAACATATTATGGGAAAACGCAGTGATAGTAAGCTACTCTATTGTCTGATTTTTTCCTGCATATTAAGTAAAGTCAGACACGTCCAAACTACACAACCTATTTTTTTAAACGTACAGGTAAGTAAGTATGTTAAAAGCTACATAATAATAATGATACATATATAGAGCTCCCTCTACAAAGTACTAAATTAAAAAAAAATACATTCCTATTAGTAATAAAATTTCCAAAATTGATTTAAAAGAAATGCCTTAACGAAAAAATCGAATTGTTCTATGATAATAGTTAATTGCTAGAGCTGTCACCTAATACAACTTTAACCGAAGTGCATTGACATATAAGCCATGCCGAGTTGGGAAGAAAAACGAATTAAAAGTGATTGCGATGTAGTTGTTTACAGGCCATACGGAGGCCTGGGACGATGGGCGTGGCGATATTGTGCTCTTATGGTAAAGACAGATCTGCATACAAATAGATGAATTATTTTATGAAACATATCAGAGAACGTCGTTTTGACAAAATCTCCAATATATACTTGTCAAATATTAGCATTTCTTTATTTTCGCGAATACAAGTCAATATTATTATATTTTGTTAACATTGCAAATAGTTTTTTTTACGGTTAATCAACATGACGAATAAAAATTTACTAAAATTTACTAAATAAAAATACCATTCATCATCTTATATGTTCCATCTTTCTTCTATTGCCAAGTTTTGTAATGAAGCTCTTTTAAGTACACGTAAATTTAGAAACAAAAATAAATAAAGGAAAAAATATTCTAAAATATGATGTTTACTAATTTCTATTTTGATTTAATTAAAATTCCACTATGTGGCAAGTCTATAATATTCTATTGTCATCATACAAGTTTTCACATAAGTAAATGTAAAATTAGTTTATATAATCACACAAAACCCCTAAACTAGTAATGGGAAGTACATACAAGTACACATAGCTTTTACATAATAAAATAAAGAATAAGATGGCATACTTCAGACTTACAACTGAGGAACCAAAATACAAAAATATTTTACACTTAAATATAGATAATAAATTCAATAAATAAACTGTAAAGTAGAATAAAGTATAAATAACTTAAAATATATTTATATATTACACATAATTATAAGTTGATTGAGGAAAATACATTGCTCCTTATATTATTAGATTTTAAAAAGTATTTGGAACAAAAAGGTTTCTGTCAACTTTAAGTACATTAATATTTTATTGAACAAAATATAAGTTTACTATATAAACCTTTGAGCCCATAATGCAAGACCCAAGATCCCGTAAAATTAGTATCTTACTAAAAAAAGTTGAATATTTCATGTCTTTAATACATAAATAGTTTAAGTAAATAAGTATTTTTCAGTGCTCTAATTTTCTACTGAAGTCGGCAACACTGTAATAAATAGGTATCAGTCGTTGAAATTATATTTAGTGTAATTATCTTCATGATTGTGAAAGCCTTTGTGCTTTATGTAGCGGCCTTCAACAGTAGTCTGGACACAACTGTTGCATCCAAGGCGCTTCCGGTCCCTGCATGTCCAATTAATTGTATTCTGATAGCGATTATTGATCCAATATTTGTTGTCTTTGAATATAAGCACCATACTGCCTGTTCTGTGAGACGGCAGATAATAAATACCTGAAAAACCCTCACAATTACTATAAGTACAAAAATAAATATGAAATAAGAGATTTATGTTAAAAATAAAACGATATATTAAAATTTGTTAAACCCTTTAACATTTTAATAGGTATAAAAATTAATAAATAAAACCTTCACATATACCAGAATATTGTATTCTAAAATATCATCAATTTTTATTTCCATCTACAAACTAGCAGGTCCCTACACAGAAACATGCTTCCAAAGACACATTAGTATAACTATACTAAAAATAATAAGTACATTTAATTACATCACATGATTTAAAAACAAATAGTATATACATAATAAAAAATCATTTTAACTGTTGTCTAAAAACATCTTTTTCTCTTATATATCTACCATCATGGCATTGTCTTAGTCTTGGAGGGTCGTGTATATGTCTACCTCGAAATATAGATATATAATCCCTGCCATCGAACCCTTTATATGTTATGACATCTGCTCTGCATCCGTGGACATCCCTGGAGGAGCAGTACCACTGTTTCTTCCCATGAGCTTGATGATTTTTCATATAGAATGTAAACCCGTTGAGGATAAGGAGACCCGCGCCTGTTCGACCTGGTATGAAGTGAGCTGGAACTGTCAGAATAACCTTGGTTAACCTTTACATACCTTTAGAGTGAAATAAAACACAGTTCCGTGTACAATAGTTTATTTATTTATCAACATTGCTGACTTAAATAATATAAAATATAGTTCTTTAAGTCAACAATGTTGAATTACCTCTTACAATTAGCTGATTAAAACTAAAGGTGATTGGGAGAGGATTATGGTAAATAAATAGACAGGCCATTCCGCATAATTTTATTTGTAAGATTGAGGGTTTAATTTTTTTATTTATTTATTTATTCAATACCAGTACATACATGATTATAATCATATTTTCACCTTGCTAGATTGTATATAAAAAAAGAATTCTATATTTTAATACAAATAATAATTAGGTAATGGCACCATTATTGTAAAATTAGGTAAAATTAGGGAAAGGATTTCCAAAGTGATGAAGGCAGGCAGACATTTGAAAGTTTAAAAATTATATCGATGTCAACATAAAAAATTAAATTGATGTTGCTGTACGTTTTTAAACCATGCTCTGATAATGATTATAAAACTATTGACACAAAAGATTACTTTGATTTAGTTTTGTTCTTTCAAAATTGTATTTTTTTATCGTATCAAAATAAAAACCACCACACATTATTCAACAGCATTATTTAAATATTGATCTTTATGCATTCCCATAGATATGTTGACAGAAAAATCTTTTACTATTAATAATTCACTATTTATTGACATTATTGATAGATTTGTCTTGTAATATTTGAATATTAAGAAACCAGATTTTGGGATTCCTATTCCGGGATTCTTAACATTTCTTAGTGCTCATATTTGGCAATGCAAAGAACTATATGGGATTTGAACCCATTATTGCTAAAGTAATTTCTTAAAAATAACCTTTAAATTAAAAATTTAAAATGTAGCAAATATTTCAAAATATAGGCATTAAGTAAATATTTGACCATATTAGTGACAAATGATGAATCTTAATCTTCACAAATTTCCCTGACATGATTGACAGAGAGAACCTATTGTTGAGATACCCCATTGTTTGCTGTATATTTTATAATAATATTTTTTTACTCTTTTTTGTTTTACGCTTTTCCCACATAGCAGGTTAGTTAGAGAGAACCTAGTGTCACAGCACTGCATTCTCAATTTTCTGCCCAAAACCAAGACCTTGCATGTTGAGTGGTGGAACTCAAATGTCACATCTTGTCTTATTTGTCTTATTGGTAACCACTCTGTTAAGTGGTGAAATGAAAATAATTTCAATATATTCATTGCTCTTAGTAGGAATTGAACCCACAACCAGTAGCATTTACAGTCAGACACTGTCCCACTGCACCATGATGGCCTCTATTATAATCATATAATAATTATAGTAACTCTCTCTTTACAAAAGTCTTAGCTGAGGTTTGAACTCAACATAAGCACTTGGTTTATAGAACTCCAATCTCTCTTTTTTTATCTTCACATATTTCCGTTATATGTATATCTGTGGAATAGATTAGTAGCTGTTGACAAATTACTTTGCATCTCAATTGCTGTCAACAATATTATGTTAATTCAATGGGAATTGAACCCATATACAATAATCATAATCTAAATATTCTCAATAAGAGATAGGCAATATCTATATAAAACTGTTAATATTTTAAAATATAGATCTTTGGGGTTTGAACCTAATATGATCATTACACACTTCTTTTTTCACACTTTTTCCCACATAGCAGGGTCCGAGAGAACCTAGTGTCCAGACAGTCCTGGTACAGGCTTTCTATATAGCATTTTATATTAGCTCCATTAATAGGGGTTGAACCTATATATATCATTTAAATCATTCTATACTTGTGATTAAATGGTTAGTACTTCATTATAATAATAATGAAGTTTGTATTATACATTGTCTTTATAGTATTTGTTACATACATTTCATTTACATCTTGGACCTCAGGATGAACCCATATTTACACTCTTAAAGCATTTACTTTTGTACTATTCTACACTTACCTTTAAGATCCTATATATTTATTTATCTTAAGATAGCTTATTTAGCAAGAAAAATACAATTTTCAATCAGATTAATTAACAACATATTTTTAAATTGATAGTCATTTTAAGAATACTAAAGAAATTGTTTGATAATGAGTAATATAATTGTATTATATTGTGTATTCAAGTGTTTTACAATCAACTATTGGCATAATACTTATAATAATTTAAAATAACATGCCACAGAGAATAAAATTATATTAATGAATTTAAGTAAAAGACATACAACAACATAAATGAATGCCTGCCCTTCACTCTATCAAAACATTAGATATTTATACCAAATTTGTTCAATAAATCATCAAATTTGCTTTTTCAAGTATTTGGAAACCTTTCGATAGAAAACTTACTAGCTATTACTCACCGAACCGTAGACTGCTACCAGGGCCAGGACTTTAAATGAATGTAAAAGCGGGAACAAAAACTAACCTTAACACTGAATAAAAATGACATTAAAAAACACTTTACACCCACTATATGGCTCAAAACCAATGCCACACCGCAACACTTCCATTTTACGATGAAATTTATCACTTATTATAACAAAAACACACGTAAAACATGTTTGAAAACAATTTGACGTTTCGATGCTAAAAGATTAAATCACGAAACTACTATGACGCGCACTTTATGGTGACGTTTGGTGAATCATCACATACTTTTAATGTAATAGTTTCGCGGCGAACTCTATCTCAATGCTTTTTAAAGAAATTTGGAAGTGAAAATCTACTAAAACAACAGTTATTTGGCATCGAGAGAGTTATTTTGACGTTTTTGAAATGACTGGCCATAGATAAAGTAAAATGTGCTACCGTGTTTTATTAAAATGTAATATATTTAATCTTCTAAATTATATTATAAGAATTTTATTTCATAAATATTGTTTGCTTCGAAAAAGAATAAACTGTTTTAAAAATGTGTCATACTGAAAATTGCATAACATTTAAAGAACTTTAAATTACAGAGTAGCAGTATTAAATACCAACTCCAATGACATTATAATAAACTTTATTGAAAAATGTCGTGTAATTTAGTTTCATCAAAAACCCTTAAAAAAACCGTCACCTTACCAATACATAAAATTCATATTTATTTATATTAATAGCTACAACTCGATAATTATTGCTAGGAACTTAGGAATACATACGAATTTATGCTATGCAATAGCTGACTAAAGAATATAAATAAACTATTTTATGGACATCTAGTAGTCACTACTAGAACTCCCTCCTTTATTAACCATTGGTTTCTTCTAATCAAGAACTTCGAAAGTTCTGCAACAGATGGCGTGGCTTAAAAATTAATTATCTGTATTTATTAGGATATATAAAGAAACATATGTAATCGCTTACATACGATATTCATAAATTGTAAATTGATTATCATTTTTGAACAACGACGTTTAAATCTTACCAAATATACTTTAGATGAGCAATAGAATAATGTAAGTCGTACTACTTTTACGAGAATTTGTTTTCATACCTTATCTATCCCATATCTTTCCATATCTTTCACACTGTGTTATAACTACACAATTTAAATAATATGTTAGACTAGCTGTGCCCGCGACTTCGTCCGCGTTGATACTAAAATAAAAGTACATCAGCTATCTGCCCGTGATAGTACCGTCAAAATCAGTCCGGCCGTTTCAGAGAACAAACAGACAGACAGACATACATATGAATTTAGTAAACAGCAGTTAGTTTAATATTTAAAACATACACTTCAATTTGCTTCATCTTGAAATAAATTCTCTTTTAGTATTATGTCATACGCTTGCCATGGGATTTACCTGATTTTTCTATCACTATCTATCTATTTCTGTATCGGCTAATCTCGCAAAGCAAACTTTAGACTCCCGTGTCGTCTTAAAAATTTGCACATGTGTCCGGATCGGGAGACAAAATAATATTTTCATAACATGAACTTATTATCCTTGCCAGGATACCTGTCCTGGCAAAATATGTTTTTAGTTTAAAAAGCTATTATATTTTATAGCATAGTACTTTTTTTTAGTTAAGTGTTGTATGTGAAATTGTAAAGGTAGTAACGCTTTCTAAACGCGACGTTTGTAGATCCAAATTTTACTTGGAGAAATATTTCTTATTTATGTCATATATATTCACGATGCGTTATTAATAATACAGTTTAATTGTTAACGATTGATTTGCATTTGCAGGACAAAAAAATAATTAGACGTTCTAATGTATGTATTTAAAGTATATATCGTCGATTGGGTGGTGACATGAGTTCTTTGGTCAAATTGAAGAATGTGATATTTACGGATGTGAATAAATCTAAGCCATAAAATGACAATATATGATAATCCTACTAATATTATAGCTAGCTGCTACCTGTTTTTTTTTTAAAAGCCAGCCGAAAAAATAAAAATAATTTATGAATTTAACAGATGAAGTCGCGGGTATCAGCTAGACATGATGTCCTGACGTGACAATCTATAATTTAAATAAAACCGAAGAAATTCGTAATAATTTACTGGTAAATAACCTAATTACATAATTAAAATTATAATGAAGTAGGTATCTTTTTGTATCTACGTGTAACTCCTAACCAAAAAAAAAACCTGCCACTAACTAACCCTGGACCTATATTACTTTTAGTACAATGCGTTTTTAACAAATCGCATTCGTTATAATTAACAGGTAAGTAACCTATCTACATAATTAAAATGAAATCTCTTATTGTACGTGTAAATCATAACCAAATAAAAACCTGCCAATAACTAAACCTGGACGAATAACTAATAACTACAGCAATATAGCTTTAAGAACAATGCCTTTTTAACAATGCTAATGCCTTGAAAATTCGCAAAACAGACACAACCATCAATGGCGTCTGCCCTCACGCGCCGTGCGTCGGCCACGCCGTAGTATAGCGCACTCGGTTAAAATAATATTTGTCCGAATGAAACCCGTGAAAGACATTATATCTACTTTAAATACCAGAAGCGATTAAAGTATCTAACTACCATATTAATTTATTGACTACAATGGTTCATTATTTTGGCTAATGGCTTTAACATAAGATACTTACTTGATATTTTGGTCAATTCACACAATGTCTTTATAACTTGTAGCCTATGTGCTATTCTGATGTATAAGCTATATTATTGTAAAGTTTCATTAAAATCCATTCAGTAGTTTTTACGTGAAAAAGTAACAAACATCCTTACAAACTTTCGCGTTTATAATATTAGTAATAGGATTTAAATTATCTGTAATATATAACAAAAAAATGTAATATTAAGTGAGATGTATTGAATGATAAAAAAATATTTAATTAATAATATTACTTTGATAGTTCCCAACATGTCATAACCTAAACTAACGCATATCGTCCTAAAGCATTTTCAATTGTAAAATTTTAAATAATAATAATATTAATTATGTTTTGCCGTATTTAACAATAATATAAATTTTAAATTATAAATCATTATTTAGTTTAAACGGTTATGTTTCACTATCGAAAATTTAGCAGCAAGCTAAATAATGATATGAAATTCATTCAATCATTTACATATTTTTTTATTTAAGTAATCCGTCGTTACTTCGTTACGCCGTTTATCTCTTAATTTTTGGGAATAGACACTGATAAATTGGTACGTTCATCACTTTTTTCCCATTATTAGATATCGCTGAGTTTGTGGAAACCAATATTACGCTATGTATGACTTGTTAATCCCAAACTATTGCGGAAATTGATTTATATCACAATACAAAAAAATATTTTTTGTGGTTTTTAATGTACATGTCGCTTGTATCTGGATTATATAAAACTATAATTTTAATAAAAGCCCTCCTGTTACTTGTAGTAAAATTTACCAAAAGATTTATTAAACAAATTCAAATAGTTTGGAAAACGCGAATGTGGAATACATTTTATTTACAGCATACAATTTCGTTGTAAGATTTAGTATAATGCATTCTGAAACTAATATAGCGCTAGCTGTTCTAGTGCTATTCTTTATACTTATAAATTTCTTTGAATTTTACAAGTGACATAATATCGCAAATTGTGCGGAATAAGAAGACGTAAACCTAAAATAATGGAGGTTGCAGTGATATACCATCTCTATTTATATAGTTTTTTTTAGAAAATAGCGTATATGAAATCGAGGACCAGGAGAGAGAGGAGTATTTAATATATTTTGGTTTTTTTTAATTCTAGTTTTTTAAACACTTCCCTTACGAATGCTTAATTTTGTGCATAAGTAATAGAGCTTTCATAACTAAACAAATTATAATATATATTTTTAAATTGTGTGATTTAAAAAAAAAGTAGACTAACCGAAGTACCTAGAATTAAAAAATATTTCATGTATTTAAAATTTGAAAAATTTGAACTAAAATCAGAGTTCATTACGTTTAATAACACTATTTAAATTCAATCCACTGCAGGTTAAAAGAAAAAATTATAAAGTAAAAGTTACATAATTTATTTTAGCAAACTCCAGCATACGTTAATTAAAAGTTCTAATAAAGGTATAAAACAAATAGTAAGCTGAATTACACTTCAAATTTTCGACTCAATCAATCCCACCTCGTCTGATACACTGTGATATAGACAACTGGAAATACCTACTGCAATAAAGAGAAATCTGTAAGTCTGTGTGTATGTTTTTGTAAATCATATCTATTATATTTGATTATTTCAGTCATCGTGGCGCAACGTGACAGCGTGACTGAAAACGCGATTGGTTGTGGCTACCATTTCCACTTCGTGGAATGATTATGTTTAAAATGTTTTCGTTTTCATTTCTCCGCCTAAGGTACCTAAGATGTCTAAATAAATTATTGTATCTATGATATAATTTGTATTGTATAGTTTTTAGATAAGATTATATTAAAAAAAATCTAATACAATCTGTCAACGTCAACGTCAACGTCAACCGCCGTCAACTGTCAACGACACGCCATAATGATCATAGATTAAATAAAATATTATATATATATACTGTTTAGGTACATAATAGGTATTGGTAGATACTAATATTTTTATGTGTTCTGTTGATTTGTCTGTAATTTGTGTCAAATGTTTTATCATAATATTTTGGAATGACATTTTATTTCTTTTTTTCTGTTTGTATATGAAAAAGATATTTAAAAAGTTAGATAATTTGGCGATGAAATAAATAATACGTTTTATTAGAAGAATTCAATCCCACAATGTTCCCAATTTCTAAATAAATCAAAATACATATTTTTAATCTATTCTAGTAAAATTTATTTTTGATTTTATTCAGGGTTGCCGATATAACGGGAACGCGATGAATTTGCTGATGAGTGATCAGTTGACGAATTCCAACGAATTGTTTAATCAGATGAATCCTTGTTTACTTTAAGGTTTACGTAGTAGGTAAGTTTATATTATTATGATGTTTGTATGGCATAACTGTTTTTCTTTATAATTCTGAGTAAATAGAAATTTATTGCGTGTATTTATTAAATTTATTAAAATATATGTATTATTCACAGCTTTACACTTTTTTCTGCATACAGAGAAGACAGTGAGAACTAGTGCTGTTAACCGATTGCTAAATTCGTCATCGTTGATTAAAGAGAATTATATAATAACCGGTTTTTCACCGGAGTACAGAAGTATTTTAGAAAAATTCTTAGCATGAGTTGAACTTCTGCGTCAGAATTGTACGTAACGTTTTGCGTCTCTACGTACATTCGAAGAATGTTAACTACTGAAGCCAAAGGTCTTGTAAGACTTATTTATTATCCGTTTATATTTCACATTTGTTATTAAAAAAGAACCAATGATTTTAAATAAGAACAAATTAACTTACACATTGAAGTACTAAACACGTGTGATAATACTTATAAAGAAACAATAATTTTTGTGGGATTTCCAGTCTATAGGTTTTCATTAATTCGGATCACGAATAAAATACTTTACACTCATTATGAAATAACTATATATTCGTAAAAATAATGAGAACTGTGTATCGGTGATTATCGGTTAGTTAAATAACCGGTTTTTCTCCGTTACTAATGTCACCGGTTGACATCACTAGTGAGAACCTAATGTCAAGGCATTACTTTCTCCGCTTTCCGCTTGAATTTCAGAGAAGGAAAATAATTTAAATATAATTATTGTTTTCCCGAGTAAATATTGAAAGTACAGTTTACGAGTTCACAAATAATCTACTGCGCCACAACGGCTTTTATTAAAATATATAACAATTAACTTCTGGATAGTCAATTGCACCGTAAACGTTTATGTTTAAAATATTCCATTTGCCTACGCTGTAAATATTCGACGCAATACCCTGTAAAAATTGGATTTCGTATAATATGGATTTCGTATAATACACTTACTAATTAAGACGTACGGCAATATTATACTGTTTTAAAATTAATAGCCACATTAATATTTAACGGCCACTCCGAATAAGCTTGTTACAACACATTTGCATATTTCCATAATGCTGAAAACGATTGTAAGATTTAAAACAGTGAAACGTTTAAAATCTTAAAGCATTAAGTTGATACAGTTGCAACTGTTTTAATCCATTCAGTATGAAATGAAAACTAAGTTAATACTAACTTAACTATGTATATATATTATATATATATTATTTAAATAACTTTATATTCACGCAAAGTAAATAAAGCAATTATTATATATCAATATTGGGAGATACCAGTTCAAACTGTATTTTGACTATTGTATTGTGGTATACTTCCAATAAAATTTAGCGTTTATTTAATTTCAATTGATTCATGAACAAAAAAGTAACAACTATTTAAATTAAAAATACAAGCAATGTTTGTGATTCAAGTGAGAAAACTAAATAGTTAAGTCATATAGTATACGCACGCGAAGCCGCGAGCGGGTCGCTAACGTGTTAATAAAATAGAAAAAAATATATATTTATTAGACATAACAATACCGTCAGATTATAACATAGGTGCAAAAAGAAATAGAAAAGCTAAGTTAACACTGAGTTTCGAGTCGAAAGTCGCTAAGAGCATACATAGATAATAAAGTTTTAGGAGACAGTTTTTCTTTATTGAGCCAAATCCAAACACTTTTCACTGAGGGTCTTAACCTGGAGGTAAGGAATTATACCGAGAGCTTAAATACAATTTTAACCGTAATAGATATCAGCATCGGTGGTTCAGTGGTAGAATGCTCGCCTGCCACGCGGGCGGCCCGGGTTCGATTCCCGGCCGATGCAACTTTTTTTATTTTTCTATTTTTTAACAAAGCATTATTTTTATACTATTAAATTAGTCATACTATTGCTGACATTATTTTCAAAATAAGTTATTTTAAAACATTATTTTGGCACTATACTATTTGTTTTCATATAAATTTATTTTGATAAGCTTGTAATTAGAGTGGAAGATAAATTTTCTAAATTTAGTAAATCTATAATATGTTATTTTTTACTTTCCATATGTATCACTTACTATGTGATACATATAAAACAAAAAATCATTAAAAATACGACAATTTTTTTAAATATATACTAGTACTAGTACTTAATGAAAAATGTAATAAAAAATTTTAAACGTTAAAATACAGGTAGACAGATTAATGTAACACAGTAAATTAAGAGTAGTAGTTAAAATTAAGCTTAACTATAACACAAAAAAAGCATTGCATCGGCCGGGAATCGAACCCGGGCCGCCCGCGTGGCAGGCGAGCATTCTACCACTGAACCACCGATGCTTAAGATGTTAGTGCAAAATTTCTATTTAAATTGAATTATAACATCTCAATTTCAAAATTTTAAAGCGTAAAAATAAACGAATTGTTTTTCGCAATGACTGTTTATACAAGTGACGCTATTATGACCAAATTCGACCTTACATAAGTTACTTTAAGAAACTACCAAATGATAAGGAAATAGTGACATAAAATATTTTATAATAATTTTATTTTATGAGAACAAAATATTTATATTACGGAATTTTAATTAGGTTATTAAATTTGTTCAGAATATTGTACTTACATACCGATACTTTATAATTAAAGTGAAAATCTTAATATATTAATTGCTTTTTCTAAGTTTAAGTATAAAATAGCCAACATAAGGCATAAAATTAGTTTTTTTTATAAGATGAGACCGTCGTGGCGCAGTGGGACAAAATCTGACTGCAAGCACCATTGGTTGTGGGTTCTATCCCCACTCACAGGGTTGATCATTTTTCCGCTTACCTAAAGCTCGGCGTTGAAATACTGACATATAACGCGCAATGTCACTTATTTGGTCGCTCTCTCTGACTACCCTGCTATGCGGAAAAAGCATGAATGGCAGATTCATGCTTTTAAAACAAAAAGATAAATGTGCTGTAATAAATATTTAAGATTAGGAATAAATTTATATTCCATATATATAGAAAAACAAATGTGTATTAGACGTGATGTGTATTTCATTTCCAGCTTTCCCAAATGAATACATTATACAACTTCATACTGTAAATATTTATCTCGAGAAATCATCTCTTAGATCTAGAAGCTCATTTCATTTCTTTCAGCCATTAAAAACTCATTAAGTTCATTGTTATTCTCTATAAGATACATTTTTAATATAACGTGAGTTCTATAAAGTACTTTTTTGTTACTATAACTACAATAATTATACCACTTTCATTTTTTACAAAATAAAAAAATTAAGAAAAATACTAAATGTATTTCTCTTAATAAAAAAGGAGTATTCTAGAAGATTCTAGAATCTTCTAAGAACTTCTTTCCGAAACTCCACAAGCGACACTGCCTTCTGCATAAGACTTTTCATCTAACGGTTAAAGTGATAGCCTTTTGAGATGCTAGTCAATGCTTTTCGCTATTAAGTCGTTAACTGAAACGACTATCGGTACAATAAAAGTCACATTGATATTTTAAATGGCAGTAGTATCCCCGGCCAAGTCAATGTATAGTTTAACTTCTTTTCCTTTTATTGCCGCAAAGGATCCAAACACTTTCCGCTCGAATCATGGACATTGCGTCTTGAGTGGCGTAACTCAATGCCTCACCTTATAATATAAATGAAATATAATAATTCCCCTGAGTGGGAGTCGACTCTACAGTCAATCGCATTTACTTAGCTAGTTAGCTGCGCCACTACGGTGTTTTTTTAAATTGGAGAAATGTAGGACTTCTAACAAGATTAATATAACACAATTGAAAAAGAAAAAGTTTTCAAAACAGATTTATTTCCGAAAACTTAGCGAGAATAAATAACAGATTCTTCTTATTCGAATTATAATTTGTTTTAGGTGCTTTTTCTCGTCGTGCCTCTTTAAATATTTATGAATATGATAAATTATATATAATATAGGGATTTAATGAAAACATCGACTTCGTGACGGCTGGTTCGGTTCCCACTCGGGGTTGATTATGTCTAAAGTATTTTTATTTCTTGACTCTGGTAAGACAAGAAGTCTCGAATTCGGAAAATTTGAGAACGGACTGTTTTGTTTTTTTTATATTGTAAATATATTTATAATCTTGCGTATTAACCATAATTCAATTTTAAAATATAATTCAAAAGTAACATAATAGACAAAAGGTATGCTTATTTTTTTGGGAAATTATTAATAATATTTTTATTACAATTTAAAAACAAATACGCAAATATTATTTTATTAATGTATCTTTTACTTTGTAATCATATGCATATAAGGAAGTTAGTAATGCTCTCGGTATTAAAAAGCGAAACTTCATATTTATAACAAATGTCAGTTGCAAAAATTGCATCGGCCGGGAATCGAACCCGGGCCGCCCGCGTGGCAGGCGAGCATTCGACCACTGAACCACCGATGCTGCATACACTTATTGAATAATTTAAAATCTTTTATCACATAAAATATACTATAACAAAAAATAAAATAAGCAAATACTATATTTACGTCAAACAATATAAAAAAATCAAGCATTTAATATTTTTTGTTACCACATTTAACAAAAGTTAATTTGTGTTGTACACAGTTGATTTTCTTTCTTTTATCTGATCCCTATAGACACGTGTTTCGTGCAATTTATTAGATATTTTTACGATTATCAATTAGGTAAATATTTTATTTCTCTTACTTGCATTAAGTTCAAACTAAAAATATTATATATATAACAGGTAGGCCAAAAGAAATCACCCTATTGGAAGATGCTCTTATTTTTGCAAATGGCGGCCAATGCCAAATCTGTTTTGACATTTCTGAACTAGACAGATGTAGAATACAAGTTAACAAGCCATGGAGCGATAGACTTCCCAAGAACGCGGAATAATTGTGTCTATATTATTGCATAACGCCGCACCGACTGAGCAAATACTGCGCCGTATGGCCTCCAACCTTGAAGAGTATGGGATCACACGAGACGCTGCCAACAGTGGCCGGCCCCGTAGCGCCCGTTCTGCCTAGAATATCGCCGCTGTTGCCGAGGATGTCGAGCTGTCGCCAGAAACATCGACCAGACACCGTTGCAATAAGCCATCAGCCGGTCGTCCCTAAGGCAAACTTTGGTTAAAAACTTGAGCATGTTCCCGTACAAAGTCCAATCCGTATTATCGGGGGCATTATCAATATAATCGGACCCAAAACAATGATTTTTAATTTTCTTTTCTGTTTGTCTATTTGTTAATCTCCGAATCGGCTTAACCGATTTAAATGATATTTTGACTGTTATAAAAAAATTACAACCATTTATGTTATAAATTTAAGTAAAGTTTGAGATATAAGTGAAAATGCGGTCGCGCGAAAAAAGTAAATAAGTTAATCGTGTAATTTACGCAGGCGACGCCACGAGCGAGTCGCTAGTTTATATATACTATACTATATATAATACGTGTCTTAGAGTTGCATATGTACGCGAGTATGAATGATGGATGCAAGCTGCCAAGACCGAGATGACGGCGGACGGCGACTCATAATCTGTCATCACTACATCATGAATTATCAACATAATAAATATATAAAAATAAGTATGCAAAAAATAACAAAAAGCGAGTAGTCTTGCATCGGCCGGGAATCGAACCCGGGCCGCCCGCGTGGCAGGCGAGCATTCTACCACTGAACCACCGATGCTTGTTACAAATAATTACAAATTTAATATAATAACTAACAATATTGCTAATAATGACTTTCTATATACTGTCTGGCGTTAAGTTTTTATAAACCTAATATTTTACTAAAGACTATATTTAGTTGTATATTTAAGGCCGTCGTCGTTTGAGGGCGTCGTGACACAGTGGGACAGCACCTGAATGTCGCGATTTGTTGTGGCTTCGATTCCCAGTCGGTGGTGTGATCATAATTTAATTATTTAAATTTGTTCGCTCTCGTGGACTAGACAAAGCGTGGAATTGAGTTCCGCCACTCAACATGTAATGCGCATAATATGCTGCGAAGGATAAAGCGTAAACTTGAGAAAAGAAAATACTTACATAAATTTCAAAAAGATACAAAAACTATTAAGTTTAAGTCAGTTAAGTCCTCTGATATGTTATTAGGTTCATATAAATTTCTTAATCACAAGATTGATTTTTTTGCTGGTCTACATACGTCAATCGTTCGATAAACAAATGTGTCTTATGTAATATAGGCGACATAATACAGAATCAATTATATTAGAAATTGCATCGAACTTGCATTAACAGTTTTAACTTGGTTTTTGTTTTGTATATTTAGGCAAAATTTTCCACAAATTATATTTGATAATAACATCACCTATGTATCATTTAAATTTTTTTTATCTGTCATTATAATTATACCCTCGTGACTCAGTGTGCATCGTCTGAATGTATACGCTATAGTGAGGGTTCGATCTCCACTAGGAGAATGATTATATTCATATATTTTCATCCCTTTTCTCTTTTTATCAACTCAACACTTAATATATTACTCGGAGTGCCAATCACGTTGTTTGCACTAAAACGCTGTGCCATTGCGTCATATTGGCCACAAGAAGGAATAATTTACCGTATGTAATTAGACCATTACGATATCACTTCCTTAAAGCTTAATCAGTCTAAGGTAAAGAGTATTCAAGGCACGTCCCGGACCAATGGCGCCTTCAATGTTGCTGACATATACAGTATGGAAAGTTTTGTTTCTCTACGCAGAACTATGTGAGTCAGGTATAAAATAAATATAATTAAATAAAAATATTACTATTAATTATAAATTGTTTATATTTGTTATTAGTGTTTACTTGGCTTCGCTCCCATTATTGCCATTATAGGCTGTTATACGAGTATATGCCATCATTAACATTTTTTTCTTTCTTTAATCAAAATTGTTGTTTTTTCTTAATCCTACGTCTTGACTATACACTTAAAAATTTTCACTCTCTTTCGCATTTATAATATTAATTAGTAAGATTAACTTAAAAGAGTTTTTAAACAATATATCGGTTGAATAAATAAAAAGTAGTCCTGTTTGTAGTTAGTGTAATCAAAATCAAAATATTCTTAATTGAAACAAGCATTTTCGAATCTTACCATAATATTCCAACTATGATTAGCCTCTCGAGTGACCTTCAGCAACACTTATTTCCACACATTAACACCAGTATAGTATTTTTGAACAGAATAATATACTTTCCTCTATAGTATGTTTTTCATTGTAATAATTGTGTATATTTTGCGGATAAACAAAATATTATTGTGGATGTATTGCGTTGCTTGCGTAAGAGAATTATGGAAGCTGTAGTTGAGAGTTGAATAAATTACAAGTAGTTGAATGAATGTTTAAAATAAAACTTATAAAATAACCAAGACTAATTTAATATAGGACTAATGGGAATCAATCATCAACAATCAGCGAAAAATTCCATTCCCACCGCAGTTATAACCCGACATTTTTACATAGTCATCGGTTTATCTGCCGTCAGTCGGACAGACTATGTAACAAGGGGTAGGTGTAGTTTATCAACATCATTGCAATAATTGTATGGAGAATTTTAGTACTCTTATTTAACAAATTTCATCTTATATTAATATTTCAAGACAAATTGTATTAGAAATAAAATCCTTTCATGAGTTTTGAATACCAATTTAGTCCCGCTGTATTGAGAACCGAAATTGCTTGAGATTTAATGGTGAGTTATCCAAATTATGGCTTTCTTAACAGTAAATGTACAACTTTTTATATAAAATTTCAATTTACGTTGCTTCAATAAACGATGATGGTTTTCAAATCAGAATCATAAGAACATATAAGGCAAAAATTTTAGGATGACAGTTGCATCTCAATACATATGAAAATTTAATGTATGTAAAGAAAAGTACTAAAATCGGTGATGTACATTATATTATTATTAGGTATAGGTTTAAACTTACCGCTCTTGTAACTCGATTGCATCGAATGTTACTTTTACGAGACAATGTGTACGCTTTCACAATAGCATCCTAGAAAACGTCCGAGAATGATCTATATCATGATTTAAAAAAGTTGTGAAGAGGTGTTTATGTGTTAACTAACGATTTTATAAATGATAACACGCCTTGGGAATGAAATACTCGCGCCAGGCTGTTTTAAAGGTATCATTTGTCACTAATAAATATGTAAATAATTAATTGGAAAAAAATAGTTCCGCTGAGTTTCTTACGCGGGTTCTTCTCAGGTCTGAGGCATGTATTTTAATGAACCGGTGTTAAATTATTTGACGTACAAAAAATTAGGCATGTTCCTATTTTGAATAAAATTATTTGTTTTGATTTGATCTATATTAATCATATAGGTTAATTAATTGAGTAGTTGAAGCTACCGTGGCGCAGTGGAACAACGTTTGACTGCAGTCACGATTGGTGGCGAGTTCGACTAACAACCAATCGTAGGAATAACCATAACTTAACATAAGAACAAGGCGAAGCACAGCGTTGAGATCCAACATTTAGCACGCAATATTTCGAATTCGGGCGGAAAGTGAAGAACGGATTGCCTTGACTAGGTTCTCTCTGACTATCCTGATACGCGAGAAAAAGCGTGAAGTAAAAACAAAACTAGTAGTAACCGCCTCTTTCTTTGAGTACTTTATGATACGTATCGTGCAAAGAAACAAACATGCTAAATTTCAGGACTCTGTGACCATAAGTTACGGCTGGGCATTGCCTTAATAGTCACTCAATCAGTAATGATGGAGCTTTCTTGGCCTAGTTAGAAAAACTTGAGCAATGTTTTTCGACGTTAAGAATGGGGTTTGGGATTTCTTTAATTGGGTTGGAAATTGTATAATAAAAATGTAACTGATCGCTGTCTGTACATGGAAGATATATTAGAAAAAATATTAGTAGAGGCATTTATCAAGGAATATAACCCATAACAAATATTATTATTATTTTTTTTTCTGTTTTTGTGTCTATTTGTTTGTGCATGCTAATCTAAGAAACGGCTTAACGTCCTTTAAACATTTAGTGTTTATTTCATTTCAATCAGCTCATCGGTTATTTTGTTTATACAGACTCAGCCGCGAGCGGGTCACTAGTACGGAATATTTTATCACTAGGTTATCTTTATTTATCTTTATCTATATTTAAACTAACGACGAGAAACGAAAGTTTCTCTGACTAAACTATCTAACTAACCAGTTTTGCATAAGGCTGTAAATTATTATGTAATAGACTGAATATCACGTAAAATGCCATTAGACTTTCAGTGAATGGTAAAAACTAGAAGCAACTCTCTCTCTTATTAATTAAAACAATACAAAATATATGTAAAAGAAATTGTAAGTACATTTGTTCATCTGACAACATGATATTTACAACTTCTGCATAGTAATATTTCCGTTTAAATAAATACGGTATTTTGTTTCGTGAACAATATAAGAACGTGAGTGAAATTCTTCCTACTCGAATCTCTACGGTTCGTTGGTTACCATTTTTAGTTGCTTTCCTCATTCGTAGAGTAAAGTATTTTTCTAATACAAATAAGGACCAATTTTTCTAAAAATAACTGCAAATTACTGAGTATGTACAAGAGATGCAAATTGAAAATATTCTTACAAATATGGAATTCAATAAAACGTTTACGTCCATCCAAAGTAATGTTTTTTTTTAAATCTTGATATTGTGCTAACTTTTGTGTTTCGATATCAAAGCGGGCCCTCTGATCTTTAAGTTTAACGCCACCCACGAATTTGAGTGGGTCCCTACATGAGCCTTTATTGACCTGGAGATGGAATTGGGAAACCGGAAGGTTCCGGGGCAAGTGGTTGTCAGAGAAGAGAAGTGGTTGTCTTTTTATGCCTAACTGTAACGAGATTTTTATATCGTTTAATCTCTGAATAATTAAATGGCGAAACTGTGGAAAGTATTCTTGTTTTTCGATATTACCTTGTTAACAATAGAAAATATTCTAATCACATAATTTATTAACAACTAGTAATACCCTCGCGGCTTCGCGTGCAAAATCTTCACGACTATAACTATTTAGTTTTTTCACCCCCGCGCCCGTGTTCGCACTTAAATCACAAATATTACTTAAATTTGTAATTTAAATTGTTGTAACGATTTTATTTATAAATGATAAAATAAGCACTAAATATCAAAGTAAATTTACAAAAATACAATAGTCAAAACTGAATTGAAATCGGTTTAGCCATTTCTAAGTCTAGTGTGCACGGACGCACAGACAAAAAAAAAGAATAAAACTGCGATGCACTGCGATGGCACCATATACTTAATATTATTTTATTTTAAATTTTCATAACTCTCGATTAGACTTACACTCACGATCTTCGCACAAAGTAACAAATTAATTATATATTATAAAGAACCGATGGCAAGTTCAGAGTAAAAAATTGCTTTAGGCAATCTATTGACACCCATGTGCAAGACGTGACGTGACGTGACGAGACTTCTTCATCAGCGAAGACGAGGTGGACAATCTGCGTTATAAAGACGTGTACTGACTGTTGGCTTGGAAAATACCATCGGACTCTTGGGAGGTGTGAGCGCGTTTGAGACCTGATTGGCGACGCATCATTCATAGGGGTGTGGACGAGTGCGAACGGCGGTGCCTGGACAATCTCGCAAGGCGCCAATTACGGAAGATTCAGCCTAAGCACCCTACGCGTACATATACAACAATGCTGGACAACGGTACTGTGCGCCCTGCAGGGAAATCTTTGCGGCGAAGATTGGTTTCGCGAGCCATTTAAGAGCTTTTTACGGCAGGAACGTTCCATGAATCCAACACGCATGAAGTCGCCATCGCTGAAAGCGGAATGGAATAGAATAATAAAAAATGAACCTATATAAATTTGTAAATATTGTTATATATTGTAATAATATATAACAATATTATATAAATAACAATATTATATATAATATTGTAATAATAGTTGCAAGCGACAATTAGTGTTTATAACAAAAATCACTTAATACTAAAAATTGGTTGCCACGTTACACGTCCATTACAACGTCACCATGTGACAGCTTTCAACGGCATTACTGTCGCGAGAATTTTTAAACAACCCATTTAGGTAAAAATATACAAAGAGAGGCAGAAAAATTTAAAAGCGAAATAGCTATATTTACAAATTTATATAGGTTCTTTTTTTATTATTTTTTTGACCTTTGACCTCGAGTAAGTTTTTTTCTAAGTACCAGAATGAGGGTTCGAGTTCTGAAATTTTACTTTTAACCATGTTATGAACAATTTTATTCATTTTCAGCTTGATGGGAATTTATGTACCTTCGAACCTTCGAATGTCTTGATTGACCGGACTAATCATTGCCTCGAGTGAATATTAGTTCTAGAACCATCGGGTGTGCAGTCAGATGTTTCACTGTGCCATCATGACTTCACATGTTCAAATAATTCTCATAATATAAATTTACTTGCAATAATTTAGTAAATGCAAAATGCGCCCTGCAGTGTACATAGTTAACAGATGGCGGACAAATTGCAACGTTTGTGTTGCAGGTCGTGTAATGATAGTCTGGGATCGCGCTCCATTCATTTCCTATTTACTTAACTCAGCTTCCTCTAGTTAGTTCAATAAGTGCCTTTCTTTATGGTCTTCGAACGTGCCGTTGAGAAGTAAAGTGTTTTGAGTTACAAAGTTATATACATATTTATTTATTTATTTATTATGTAGGTCGCTAATAGAGCACACATTGTTACAATAGTCCATATACAATACAGAAATCACATCGAGACTTAATTATGCCCTAATTATAAGCAACACTGCGTACTAAATACGACGACTTAAATTTTAAATGATGACTAAATTAGTAGGAGCCTATTAGCAAGCAGGCCCAATTTTTTCTTAAATTTTTTTAAAAATTACAGTACGTACGGATGTATTACTTATTTGTTAGTCGTTTCTTCGGTAGCTTCAAGCTTATTCCGGTATAGCAGGGTAGGTAGAGAGAACCTAGTATCCGTCCCCAACTTTCCATTTTAATTTGAAATATTATGCATTCAGTTGTAGACATCTAATTGACGAACGTCTTACCAGAGTGGGGAAATTAAAATAAACATTTTTTTAATATAAACATTCCAAGTGCATTCCATACTGTTCTGTTCATGAGGATAGAGAATGTATTTATTATATATAAAAATCAAATGACTTTTGTTAGCTTAGAGCCACACGGAAGCGAGTATTCATACTATGGCGTACCCCTTTGTCAAAGTGTAAGTCCAACTGGTCCTGGCAAGTAATGAAAGTAGTTGCAATCTGACTTCTCACTAGACTTATCCTAGTTTCACTTGTGACTCAACGTGTCTTGAAAATGCCTAATTGTTCCGTTTTTTGCTACAAAAATCTAATTTACAAAAAGATAGCGTTATCTCATAATTAAGTCATATTAATAACAATATTACTTTTTACTCTATCAGAAACATAAAAATTACAATTCTTAACGCTTGTGCTGTTCCGGATTTGCTTAATACACAGACCGTTCGTTTTCATACGCAAAGCGGGATGGTCGAGCAACTGATCCGAGTTTTTTTTACTACAAACGGCCGATAGTGTTGTACCGCGTCGTTGTTAATCAAAATCGCTACGTGAAATCGATACTTCAAATATTTTTGAGAATTATTTTGGTTTATATAGATTTTTTTATGTAGTGCTATATTAAAATAAACATGATACAATACTAACGAGTGCTTAAACATTAAATTATGAATAGTAAGTTTGTGATTCGGACGTTTCATTTATTTATATAATTATTGCAGGTTTCTTAATCATACGGACCTAATGGATATATAATAAAAAAAATCAGATCCATAAAAATATATATAAAACTCCATTTCTCTCTCTTCTTTTTTTGTTAAAATTTAATACATAATAAATAAAATATTTTTTTTATCATAATTGCCACTTTTGTATCTCATTTGTTAAATCTAATTTCCCTAAACAACTCAAATTTATCGATAATGTGTATCGATACGTGCTGTAGCACGGCTGCTTACGATTCGTCTATGTAGAGGAAATTCGTAATTACACTGTTTTGACACCGGATGCAGCTATGTGTGAGTGTACAGTTTTTGTGTGTAATTTTTATTTGCATGTGCAATTTCGTAGTCACGGATCATTGTTTTTGTGTGAGAGTGTGATGAAGTGTGCGTGAAGTGTCTCCGCGCAAAAAATGGCAGACAGTCTGGTATCGGAAATATCATGGCTTCTCCCCTTCGTGTTGCTCTATGGTTGTTAGTCTCGCTGAAACTAGAGAATGGCTGGGCCGATTTGGCTCATTTTATTTTTCAGATATTTGAAGATTCAGAAAACATAAAGAAATTGCAAGGAAGTAGGAAAGAATAATTTTATTTTCCCATACAAACTGTGCATACCTGTCAAACAAAATGCATTCGGAACTAAAATATTAAACAATGAAAATAGCTTAGATCATGGAATATTAAAAGACCTGTAAAGCATAAGTAAAATTTAGCCTCTATTTTAACGATATATCAATGATGCATTCAATAATTTGGCCGGTCATTTGATTTATATATTAATATCTATATTATCTTTCTAAGAAAAATTCTGAACACGCGCTAAAAATATGTGACAACAAATATCTCATTCATTCGTGATATGTCGGAATATGTCGTTAGGAAAATGTTACCGGATCCCAGAATAGTTATCAGTTTTATAATAGTATGTGTTTTTATTCATTTTTTCGTAGAGAATGTCGTTTATTTTTAGTTTTCTGTAATTTTAAACTAAACTTTGACACATTATTTAATTGTGAGGCGGTACTAAATTTGCCGGATCAGCCAGTATAATATAACATGACTTATATGAATCTAGAAATTACAAACGCTTTCAAACAGGAAAGTTGCAATTCAGCCAAATAAGGTAAGTCTCAAAAATATACTCGTGTTATGTAACTTGGATGAGGTAGCGGGCTCCGTGCCAGCCACACAATTTATATAACCGCAATTTTATACACCTGAAACTATTCGCACAGTTGATTATTGTTTGTATAAAAATGTTTTTCATGTAAAATATATAAATAAAATAATGTTTAGTAAACTTTAAGGATTTGGAATATTTTTTAGAAAACGTAAACGTATCGTAACGTTTGTACGTCGCGGGACTCGAACCCGCGCCTCTTGGAAACCGTCTAAGAGCCTGCCTCTCAGCCATGTGTTACGCATTCGGTACTTCGCAGTCGAGATTTTTATACGCTTATTACAACTTATTTTTGTTGTTATTTTTAGCATTCACCTATACACACATTTTCAAGAAAAAAAATGTATATCCTAAGTGTGTAGATAGCACTTTTAAAATGTTAAAAATATTTAACTATTACCTATTAGGTTATAAAATACTGTAGTGAAATTTTTAAAACAAAATCTTTTGGAACTTGCTAAGTATTTTTAAAAACGCACTGTAAAAGATTTAATACTTCTTTTTAAAGCTTAAAAGCTCACTTTAAGCTCAGGACTGAACAAGTATTTAATATAGAGGTTTACTTATTTTATAATTTATACGAAAATATGTTAAATAGTTAGTGTAAAACTTTCATACGTTAAATATTCTACTGTTTAAGTTGTTATATGAATACAAGGCGTACTAGGATAATGTGGCTCCACTGAGCCACTGTACAATGTGCAACAAAAATGTATATATATATATATATATATATATAAATATAAATATATATATGTATATACCGAAAAAAATTAAAACGTATTTTAACAACGTTGATTAAAGTCTAAAAAGCGTAGATTGGATCACTATTAAATGCACTGTTAAGATACTGTTATTATTCGAATTTAAATATTTTAATGTGTTTTTATTACGTTCAAATGAAAAGTTTATTTTACTTGAAAAGCACAAAAAAAAATTTTACTTGTAAACTTCATACATAACCAAAATTTTCACCACTTTTTATAATGAGGATTATAATAAATACTACAAAAAAATCCTACTACAAAGAACTTTTCAAATTCTATTATATTTCCAACATGACTTACTTTATACATTATTCAAAGAAGCTGTCAATATATTTTTGTACCCTAAAACGGGAATGAGCAGACGATCCATCTAATGGAAAGCAGCACCTGCTCCTGAAATGTACGAAATAAAGCAAGCTTGCTGTATATTGTAGCATGTAATGAAACCTTAAAAATTTTCGTAGAGTAAGGAGCTGAAGTCAGAATAAATATTTAGAAGTCAAGTTATGTTATTATAATATAAAATTACTCGTAATATATTAGAAAGTATAGAAAAATATGTTAAATTAGGGACCCGTTTGTACCCGTTTGCGTAAACTACACGACTTAACTGTTAAGTTTTTTCGCTCCGCGTCCTCAATTTTATCTCAAACTTTGCTTAAATTTATAATTGAAATGTTTGTAACATTTTTATTTATGAACTGATTGAAATTAAATAAACACTAAATGAAATAAAGTAAGGGAAGTTTACTAAAATACAATAGACATAACTGGATTTAAATCAATAAAGCTATTTCTGAGATAAGAACAATAAGAAGTTATTCTTATATATAGTTAAAATATGTAGTTTTATTCAGTTTTATCCTTTATTCCCCATAGACACTCTAATCTCAGCCAAAATTGGTGACATGGCGTCTTAACGCTGCCCTTTGTCTTACCAGAACAGGGACGGACATCGAGCCCACAATTATCACCTTTACAGCCAGAGGTCGTCCCACCGTGCCATTAGGGTTATGGAATATAATAGAAAAAAATATAGACATAGACTTGTGAAAGTCGAGAGATAGTTGGGAAGAGCCTGGGGATTGATTAGTGGTTGTTAAGTGTTCCTTATTCAACAATACTAAGTGTTTGTTGAATTTTGAAAATATTCATGCCTTTGATGTTTATGATAAACAAATATTAATAACTAGGTGGTCAGGGTTCGATCACCTCTCCCACCCCTCACAAGAGATATTTGTTTTTTAACCATAAGTAACATATAACTTATATTCAAGCTAAACGCCATTTATAAAGCACTGTACATATTATTGTTCTACATTCGGCTAGCTATTTGGACGGAACCCAAAGCGGATAAAGACGCTTGGCATGTCCGACGTTTGCCAACGAGCCGAATTCAACTTGCAAATATACAATTTTGATATAAAGTGACTTTACTCGTATAACATAGAATAATGTTAAATTTTATTGTAAGAAAGTAATAGATCTTGATCAAAATGTCATAATGGTGTAATTTTAGGTGGAAAATGATAAACTTATAGGAAAATGTTTAGGGAGTCGATCTGTCTGAGAGAAATATTTATACAAAAAAATTGAGGCCATCGTGAAGCAGTGGGACAACGTTCGAATGTAAACGCAATTGGTTGTAGCTTCGATTCCCACACAGGGGAATGATTATAAATAAAATATTTTAATTTTCTGCTCTGGTTAAGTACCAGACAAAGTGAGGTACACCCCTCAACCCCCAGACAAACTAAGCATGTCTGCTTATCGTGCAATTTATAAAGGTGAATAATCAAAAACTAAATATATATGTTTAAAATGTTAAAATAAGTAAAAGAAATAATTATGAATTAATGCAACAACAACGACACTCACACTACTTATATATAAACAAATCTACTGCCACTTTTCTATTTAACTTATATACAATACATAATACAAAATACACAGACTGACTTTAACATACCATAACATAAATGGATAAGTAAAGGCATAAGTAAGTTGTTAGCAACTTTAGCTTAGCTGAACTTAAATTAACACGTTAAGTTATCTCAGACTCAGCTAGTCTGTCGAAGCGTTGCAGACCCGATTTGCATCAAGCTAATAAACTGCATGCATTTGTTGTGATATTAGGAGAAATTTGAATATTTAGAGCTCAGTTGAACGTTGTTTTGAAGTAAATAACAAGACTTCTGCATTTACGGCGAGAAAACTCAAAAATATAATTAATATTTTAAAATTATAAGTACACGAGTGGCCAATGACAGGCTACTTGTAGTAAGTTTGGTGGCGCGACCCGACTTCCAATCCCACTGTGGGCATTGCTTTTTGTAACATATTCCTATTTTATTTTCTGATTTTTATAAATTAACACATGTGGATGTGGATAAGACGGGAACGAGGTTTGAAATGGTGGGTTCATAAATTATTGTAGTATCGGAACTCTGCCAAAAACAAACCACGGACCCGTAAAAATATTGAATATACATAAAATTCAGAATACAATTAATATCACTCACACCTTTTTTTTAGATTTCGCACACATCTTTTCACCTAAAAGCCTAAAGCCTAGCCTAAAAGCCTAAGGAACTTCAAGCCTAAAAACTTGTACTAGTTACTTCGTTGCTTTTCGGATCAAGCTAGTATTTTTCGATACTGAAAGATGAGCTCACTCGTGCGAAGTCTAGAAGAAAAGAAAGGAATTTTGAATGAAACTTGTATGTTACAATTACCAGTTTTTATATTATTTTACAGCTTTACACCTTTTCCCTCATAGCCTACTATATTCCGACCATAGTGGTAATATAATATAGAATAATTCAACATTTTTAAAGTATTATTCACGCACTTAGGAAATTGAAAAATCAAATCAATTTTTATACGTTTCTGAAAATGTTTTTCAAATTGAAAAACTACGGTCGAAATATTTAACGGCTTAGATGACCTTTTTGTTACTTTCACAAGGGCTTTATTTTATAGTTTTTGTATAGATACAATATTCACGTTTCAATGGCTTTCTAATACCTGGGGATATCTTCAAAATCGAAGGTTGTTACTTTTCGTACAAAGGATCGAAAAGGTTATTGGGTTCCTTTTAACTTTACATTGTGTTATCAATATTTTCAATAAGGTTTTGATATCGTAGTGAAATTTATAAGTATTTTGATGAAATCAAAAGTCACTCGGAGAATTAAGTAATATATTTATTAAGTATTTATTTAACATATTGACTTGACAGACGTCAAATCTTACTACTACTAAACAAACACTGTTCAGTTTTGTTATATTAATATAGATAACAATATTTTTTATTCGCTTCCGCTGTCGCTTCCGCTGTCGCTTCCGCTGTCGCTTCCGCTGTCACTTCTGCTGTCGCTTCCACTGTCGCTTCAGCTGTCACTTCCGCTGTCGCTTCCGCTGTTACTTCCACTGTAGATCCGATTGTTGCTACCGCTTTCAGTATCGCTTACGCTATTACTCCTGCTCCCGCTAACGCTCCCACTTCCAGTATCGCTTCCGCTCCCACTAATAAATACTTCAACGCTGAATAATTAAAAATGTGTGTTTATGGTTAATCCTCGATATGAACTACATGTAAACTAAATTCGTTATGTTCGGTTCACCGATTAAAATTTTTGATACAAATTTTCATCCCCTCTTTCAGCCACTAATCGGTTGATTTTTGAAAAACTTGGTAGCCTATCTTTGATTTTGAAAAAATTATCGACATCGGTGAAGTTGTTTAAATTTTTCGGATAAACTTTCCTTTCTCCTTCTCTTCTTCTTAATCCTTTATCTCAAGCCTTTAGGGGTTGATTTTTGTTAAAGAATCTAGCCTATATCGGACACTTCATCTTCTACTATTTTCATTCCAAATTCCTTCCGGTGGTTTAGCCGTGAAAGTGTCACAGTAGTATACAGTATGCATATACTTAATAGAATTAAATTAATATTATAAATTATTTAGGCACTTATTGTATGTCACACGTTGCCACCTTGTCTGAAATGTTTTATTTCAAAACGTATATAATTTTATATGTATTGTATTTTACATATATTAGCAAATAGTGAGGTTAATCTCAATTTTGAGCTGACATATCTCAGACAGCGATTGCTACGGTTACAGTGCCATTCGGTACTACAACCCTCAATTAACGTTGATTGAACTATTGTCTAAGCGATCTGAAACCATTTAAACATAAATAACCTCAAAATGTCTAATGTCGAAGGCTAAGGCATTAAATTTAGTGAGACTGTGGTAAATTATTTGACGTCAGAAAAATGGAGCATGTAACTTTTTATTGTAATTTGATTCTGATTTTAAATAAATTTGAACTCAGGCTATATAGAAATTTTTAATATATAACAATGTATATGTTTTTAAATTAATTGTGGTAACTTTCAGAAAAATTTTACTATTTATTACTACTGCCTATTTAAATTTAGTGGAAATTTAGAAAAGTCAAATCTGCACATGAAAGATTTAAGAAAAATATTAATGGGTTCATTATACATCGATAACAGAAGCGAAAATTCTACTCGGTAGATATTTTGTCTTATCGTCGAGATATTGCATGTTGAGTGACGGAACTCAGCACCGTGCTTTACCTTACTAAAGAGGAGAAATAAAAAAAAAAGATTCTACTTCATAGATTTAGAGCTGATGATACTTCATAGATTTTAAAACGAAAAGACGGCAAAACGTATATGACGATGTAAACAATGCTCTTTCGAAAATAGTAGTGGCTTAGTGCTAATAATCTACTATGGAATAGTAAAAAAACTAAATGCATAATTTTCAGAACGAAAATTGTTAACGCCGATGTACTTATGAATGGTGAAGTCATGGATCCTGTTGATTCTACGGTATTTATCGGTATTACCATTGATTCAAATTACAGTGGGGATCTCATATTGATGGATTGGTGAATAGATTTAGCTCAGTAGCTTTTGCAGTTAAAAAAATTAGATTATTATCTGACGTGGAAATGGCTCCTCTTGTTTACTTTAGCTACTTTCATAGTATTATGTAATTATAATAAGCCGCAATCAATTCGATTTTTGTTTTGCAGAAGCGAGCTATTCGCACAATCTATAACTAAGGCCCGAAAGAATCCTTAAGGCATATTTAAGGAAATAAATATATTGACAGTTGCGTCTCAATGTATATTTGATAATGTTATGTATGTAAAGATATTAATGATTTTACCATAATTGGTGATGTACATATTGATGAGATGTACATATATTAAAACTGGAAAAAAGGCTTTAACTTACCGCGCCTGTAACTCGATTGTATAGAACTCGTAATTTTTTTTATGGGGTTAATGTGTACGCTTTTACAATAGGATCTCAGAACATGTCCGAAAATGCTCTATATCATGATTTTAAAAAATTGTAAAAAAAACGTTTGTGTGTTAAGATTATTACCTAATTAACGATTTTATAAATGACAACACGTCTTGGGAATAAAATGCTCGCTCCAGTCTATTTCAAAGGTATCATTGTCACTAATAAATATGTAAACTAATGTATTGAAAAAAAAACTAAGTCCCGCCGAGTTTCTTGATCTCAGCTCTGAGGCATTCAATTTAGTGAACCGGTAGTAAATTGTTTGACGTTCAAAAAATGAAGCATGTCACTTCGTATTTTGAATAAAAATATTTGACTTTGACTTTGACTTTGACTTTGACTTTTGACTTTGATAAGCGTTACACCTTTATTGTGCATCGTCCTATTAACCTGCAAGGCATTACAAATATTTACTATCCAAATGTTAATATAAAAAGGTTTTATTTATTTATGTTGAATTGGTTTGGATTGGATATATTATGAACTAGAAATATTATAGAATAAAGCTCACATCAAAGAATTGTTGCCATTTCTTGAACTTTCTTATACGAGTATGTACGTGTATTCTTGGGAACTTTTAAAGTACTAGGCACTGTTAATAATCATCTTGTTAGTGAGAATTTTGTTTCAAAGTTTTTTTATATTTGGTACTTTGCAGCTATATTATGATTATAATGAAATTATAATATTTAATCGTGTTTATCATACGTCATACTAAGTTTTAGAGTTTCTAAAGTTTTGGTAAAAATATTAAGACTTGTATGTGAAGATTAAAACTGTATAAGCTACACTTTTGTTTTTTTCATTTTCTAAAGTGTGAAATTAATCAAAATTGAAAGCAATATATTATTTAAAATTGAATAGAGTAGAAATTAAGAAAAAATTGAAAACAAACTTTTGGTAAACGTACAAGCGCTCTCAAGCATCCTTCTTCTGAAAATCTTATAGCATCTGTAGAAAGATTGTTACAAATTTCTGCTACTCAAAGATTATTCTACCAACAATTGTTCGTCCAAATCGAGTTCGAATACCGGTGCGTTAAAATTTTTATACGTTTTCTAATAATATTTTTCATTTTCCTAAGTACAACGTATTTATGACCACATTTATTAATATTCTGATAAATATCTAATATTTTAATAACTTTTCTATTTCTCAGTTTCTTGCTTTTTCCCGCATAGCTGGTTATACAAAGAAATCTTAGCGTCAAGACACTCCATTCTTCAGAATGTGCATTTCTGCCCTAATTGGAGTCATTAGGTGTTCATTGTTTGGAACTGAACGCTTTGTCTTATAAAATAATTTAAATATAATCATTCTTCCGGGGGGAATCGACTCTACAACTCCCAATCCCAACCCCACTTCCAACGCCCCTGCCACGTCCCACTGCGCCATGTATTACTTTTCCAAACAATAATATATTTTATCTGTAATGATAATATGTCCATGCGGAGTATTTTGAAGATTGAACGGCACGTTACTCTAGAGGGTCGTTAATCCTATCTTTATTACTTCACAAAACTATAGAACAGAGGGCTAAGAAATTAATTGGGATAAGTGTACTTACATAGTAAAAGCTAGGCTACTTCTTTGTACGTAGAAGGATGTATTCTATATAGGTATTTCTTTAAGAAATTGACTTTTGAAATAAAATAGACTTTTTAAATAAAATAGCATTTTTGGGTCAGTGTCTTAAACATACACGATGTTTTTAAAGTCAAATTATTATATGATGTTTTTGAGTCAAATTATTATATTATTAAAATATACATGCTTCATTTTTTATGCCATGTAATTTACCACCGGTTGGCTGGAAGAAATCTCTGTTAGAGATAAGTCTACCGTTGCTAACTTAATTTTATATAATGTAATTTGTGTTGTTTTTTTTACAAGCAATAAATAAATATTCTTTATTGCATGTAAAAAAAAACATATATTAATATTAATGTCCCAGACATGGGAAAATTCGGCATAAAAAACTGATATGGACTCTCTTTTCAAACGATTTGATTATTTATGATAGGTTCCAAATTAATTTAAATAGCTGTTTGTATTTTTAAGATTTTTCTTTTTTGCCCAAAACGTGGCGATCACTACCGCTTATCGGTTCCGTCATTTAACAAGCGCCATTTTTAAGGGCGGAAACTGTAGAACGAAGTACTAGAATTATTTCTATGTAATCGCTAAATTTAAACTGGCGTTTCAACAGCGAAGATATGTATTAGTTTATCAGTTTTACAGTACAGACACATAATAACCAATGTTTTATATAAGCTAATTTCTAAACATTTTTAAAGTGCTATTCACATACGTAGGAAACAATAAAATATTTTTGTTAGTAAACATATAAAAATTTGGATGCAGCGAGATTAGAACCCGAGCCTAAAGAATTAGACGGTTTTCAAGTGGGTCACCGTGAAGCAGTGCGTCTGACTTGAACGTTATAGTACTCGTAGTAGGTTATATTCATTCGGGGGATCGATTATAATAAGATTATTTTCATTTCCGCATTTGTATAAAGAACGTTGTAGAGTCTCGTTACTCAATACACAAACTCTCGAATTCAAGCAGTAAGTGGATGAAGCAGTGTGTCATTAGGGTTCTCCATACCAACCTGGTATGCGGAGAAAACTTAGGTTGTAAAAAATATTAAACATTTTTAAATATCTTCTTTTGTAGAATTTCAAATTTCAGATATATATATATAACTAAACTAATTTTTTTTCATTTGACTTACACTTTACACAGAAAGTAAAATTTCTTTAGCATTTTCATATATTTAAAAAAAAAATCATGGTGATTTATACACGTTATTTCGTTATCGTCCCTTTTTGTTCCGCCATTTTTTGTACAAGTACTATGAGTATAATTTATGAAGGCATTATTTCAACTTGACTTATGTTGCAGCATCAGAGACGTAAATTCAGCACAGTTTCACAATTATATTTAAAACAGCCTGTTATAGAAACCACGTGGTATTTTCATTTTGAAAATAATTAAAAATGTATGGAAAACAGTTTAACAGTATATTAGACCGTTTTCTTAATTTCTATGCTTGCTTGTTTGTTTTTGATAGGTACTTGGTTAGGGAATGTAAATGTGGTGGTGCATGCAGTTATTTACTTTACATTATTTTTTTCGATTTTTACTCTAAGAAATGATTAATTTTCAATTAATAATATTTTCTCCGCTCTGGTAAGAAAAAACGCAGTGTTGGTTCCGTTATTCAGCACACACTACACAGTGTGTATTGAATAAAGAGGGCTAGTATTTTTAAGACATTCAATTCTTAACTTTTCACCTATTTCTACAATATAATATCCATATTATTGAAATTAAATATTGAATTCACATTTTAAAAGTTACAGAAGTGCCATAATTTAAAAAAAATGAGTCCTCAAAATGTTCAAGGAATAGAGTGGAAGAAACCCAGGATGATCTAGTCATAATATGGGTTGAACACATGCGTATTCATAGATGAAGTTGATATGTTGTATTAAGAAAATTGAGTTCAACGTTTAAAAGGCAAGTATTAAACAATTTTAATTGTTTAACATTGTTTTAAGACAAGTGGTTTTAATACAAAATACGCCCCGTTCCCGCTTCCGCTAACGCTTTTACTCCTGCTTCCGCTTCCGTTCCCGCTTCTCCTTCTGCTCTCGCTTTCACTTCTGCTACGGACTTATTTATATACGTGCTTAAATATTTACGTTATCATAAATTTAGGATTTAAAGATGTTAATCAGTTTGTAAATACACAATAGGGAACTCAAAAATATTATAAAAAGGAAAGATCGTGCTGCTATTGATAGGATAGCAATTTTGGTGGTAGTTGTTTCTAGAAAAGATATTATTCTTATAATAATGCAAAATGTAGCTCGCAATTTCCGTTGGGTAGTGTATAAAACGCGAAATTTCGTTTGTTTTCTCATTCCATTAAAGTAATTAATGTATTAATTTAATTAGCGTGAATGTCGAGAACTTCTCTCTGCACTAGGAACCCATGGAATCTAAATGCCGAACTTAAGCTTTGTACACCCAGTGGTTTTGACTGTGCGGTATTTGGCAGCCACTCAGTGACGTCAGTTTTTTATTAATATAGATAATAACAAGAGTAAGACAAAGACCATTGTTTATTTCAAGATGTCTTCTCTGAATTAAACTTCTAATTTCAAGTGTAAAAGTGATCTAAAATATATTTTGAAGCAACCAGCTTTTCTTGTAAGAACACAATGGACTCTTTGTATATTACGATGCTAGATAATCTGTACTGTAAATCTACAATTTATAGCTACTGCATTTCTGAACCGAGAAATACTTAAAATGCACAAAAAGAAGACTTATGGTGAGATTGTTTTTGTCATTTTTCCTTCGTTTCTCTATATATTGTCTACTTGAAGTAATAAGTATACTATTATTATTCATGGTACATTATTTATTCTATATTATATATATATTTTTAATTTGGTTAGGTAGCGTGAAGAGCATCTCTCAGAAGAGGAGCATCTTGCAGGAGGGAAGTGGAGGACAATGGAGATTGATGCACTTTTTGAAGAGACCCTCCATTAAACCTACACTTTGGGTCTTGGGTTGCAAGTCCAAGGAACTGCTCCGAGTTCTCTGTAATGTAATGGGCACCCACGGTGAATCCATGGAATGCTAAGGAGTTCTATCTGTTCTTCTATAGTATTTTCGATACTTACTCAAAATTATATTATAATATTATACGTGATTTAACTTCTTATATTCTTAGATAACGAATCCTAGGATTTGGCCAATTACATTTAATTTCAAACGAAACTCCAAGTAACTATATCGAAATTCTTCGAAATCCTTGCTTTGTTAGGAAGAAAACTCGAATGTCCTTTGATCTTGTGGCCTCTTCGACGATTATGCGTACATATATGGCCAATGTATAAGAACTTGAAGGAAATATATCTTATATATTATAACATCACCGTAATAAATATGTTCTTATGTCCTTTAAGCCTTTCGTTTTATTTGATCATTTGATAAGAGAGCTTTTACATTTTTTTAAGTCAAGGAGAGAATAATTTGCGATTAGGTTACATACATTTATAGATTTTTTACAGCTTCACGATATTCAATGAGCATAGCCAACATAGCAGGGCTGTCAGAAAGAACCTAGTGTCACGACACTCCGTTCTCCACTTTCTGCCCAAAATATAGGCATTGCGTGTTGGCAGAACTCAACACAACTTTATAGATGAAATGTTTGTATATAAGCGAAATATGTTTTTATTAGCTTTTCACTTTATTCCGTATATTCCGTATGAGACAGAACGTAATGTCATGTCACTAAAATTTTTGTGTGTGTCATTGACACCTGAATTTGAGACATAGAGTATTAAGCGGAACCCAATGCCGCGCGTATAAATAAAAGTAATTTAAATTAAATTTTTAAAGTTGATAAAATTGAGTGGTAATAGGACATACAACCATCGCGCTTACAATCAGACGTTACTGCGCTAAGATTGCCTATAAATATTCTTTAGCGAAACTTCAATCGTCACAGAAATTTTAAATGCGGAAAATGACATAATATATATTTTATCTACATAATTAATTCCACAGCATCTAAAGTCAAAACATCTAAACGTCAAACTTATACGTGAGGTGAAGTCGACGAACTAGGTTCTTAATGATTCGCTCTACGTGTAATTTACATAGGAATATTGTAAGGGAAGTTAACTCAAAACTGAACTAATATATGGTGTCTCTACATAACGTTTGTTATCGTGCCAATTAGTTTACTACAATAATAATAATTTTATGTAAAATTGTCAAGAAAATTGGAGTTACGATTATGCGGAAATTGGAAAATAGAGTTTAAGATATTTTAAGAATTTTGTTTGTTGTTAAACATTTTGTTTGTTTATTTTTTATTATTAACTAAAAAAGAAACGAATTTGAACCTGGTTCCTCTTTTTTAATCCGCTGAAGTCCTATAGCATACCAAATAATTCATTTTTACTCAACCATATTCGTTTTTAACGTTTTATTTATACTTATAATTTCTTGTCGTGCATTTTCTGATTTCAGATTAGAAAAGTACTTAACGTTGTTGTTTGTACTAATCTACATCATTTTTCTTAAGCGTTCTCCCTGAAAGAGCCATAACCATAACTGCTGAATTAATATTCTAGAAGTAAGCCACGTTTACGAAAAAAATACGCGTGGATTTAGCAGCGAGTATGTCAGTTTTTACAAAAGTAATATGTTGTGTAATATTTTATTTATTTCGTATTTCTAAGATTTTTTTTATTGACTTTTACGCTTTTTTCCGCATAGCAGGACAGGCAGCAATAACCTAGTATCAAGACCCTCCATTCTCCATTTTCCGGTCGAATCCGAGATATTGTGTTTTGAGGGGCGGAATTCAGCTTTGCACTTTGTCTTGTCACCAGAGCTGAGAAATTAAAATAATTCAAATATAATTATTCCTCCGAGTGGGGATCGAACCCACAACCATCACGTATAGAGTCAGGCGCTCTCACATTACGCCACGATCTCCAACTCAACTTGACAAAAACTTTTATTTCCTTCCACCATACCAGCTACGTATGACAAGCAGCTTATTTGTTCCATAGCAATATTACATTTCCTTTGAAATAAGCTCCTTTCCAAACGAAGCCTTCGAAAGGATTATATAATATGTTCTAAGTAAATTACTATCTAAACAAAAGGTATTATGTACTTATATAAACTATAGTTATACTTTGGGTGGTTATATTTCTGGTAAGCGATTTGAAAGAAAAAAGGTCATAGCAGTGCAGTCCAAACGTTTCCAACTAATCCATGGTAGTGTGTTCTAATGTCATTTGAGGGAATCATTATTTTGAATACGTGACGAAAATACTTTGGACTCAGCATTAAAAAAACATTAAAATTTTGAAAATCTTTTTATAGAGTGTCTCAAAATAAAGTTTATATTTATTTAGCTTACTGTGTAAACGCAACGTATCCGAGGGGCGCTGGGCCTATGTCAATCGGTGGCCTGGCTCTTGGGAATTTAAAAGACCGGTACAACGCTGGAAATATCAAAATTGGGGCGACCAAGGTCATCAAGAACGGCGGAAAACGTGGAGAGTGACAACCCGAATCTTTTAATTCGAAAGCAGGCAACTGCTTTAAATGTGCATAGATCATAATTACATCGCATATTGTACAAAGACATAAAGCTGGTATATCTGAATACACCTGCACAATGGAAATGAATATTACTTTTCACTGGTCTCAAGTGGTGACGCTCAGTCAGCTCATTCTGCAAGAATCCAGGGGCAGTACGCGAGGCAACTAAGAAATCAGTGGCGTTAGGTCGATATAATAATTGTATCACTAACAGACGAATGCCACCTAAGTCTAGCTGTGACCACGTACTACCGTAAAGTTTTCGAAACGTCCGGTTTTCTAAAATGTATTTTCGCATACTAATAGTATACGCGTCAAAAGTAATTTTACTGCTCGATTAAAGGAGTGCCGCAAATGCGAGGATCTACATTTGGACGATATTGTTTTTTTAGTGATAAATTCCCAAATTGTGTACTTTAATAAAGAATAAACATTTGTTCGATACACGATTTACTTTTTTTAATCGACCTACTTAACATAAACTTTCTTTTGAAACGCTTTGTATAAAATTACATTTATAACGCGACAAACAAGACAATGTGTTATGCCATTCAAAAATAGGGCAAAAAAGTGGCGGAGCGTCAAAAACATAGAGTCACAAATCCTCTTATTTACTTTGTTAATAGACATGTAAAAATAAATACAATTGTCCTTGATTTTTATTTAATACTTCAGGATAAATAAAATATATGACAAGTTTAAAACTAATCGAATTGAGTTACGTGGATTATTTTTAACTTTAAATAAGCTAATTGGCTCAAGATATTTATTACATATTATAGATCTTTTCTGGATATGATTGTAGGTATATGTTAACTTAACTTAATTACAGACAGGCACTGTCTGCCTGTCTGTAATTACTGTTCGACTGTAATCACAATTGGCTGTGGGTTCGATTCTCAATCAGGGAAATAATTGTATAAAGACAATGTTCAACACGCAATGTTGCTAATTCGAGCGAAGCTAAAAAAAACTATACAGTGGTATTTTGTAGTTTTCCTATACTGATTAAAGTATTTTTTTCGCTAGAATAGTAGTTTAAATTATTCTTGTTATAAATAATGTCCCAAAATGAACTTTACTACAAATAGAATTACAGTAAGCATATTGTAGGAAATTAGTTTAGAAGTAATTGCGTTCTTGTGTCTAGAGAACACGCGAGATAAGTTTATTTTGTTAGCATCCCTAGTACTTTGTTATTAGAGGCGGATGTCTGAAAAGAAAAATGCAGTAATAATGGTAAATGCAACCTGAGATATTTTAAAAGATTTTACTACATGCTTTTAATTCTTAAGTTTATATATTTGAAAGAAAAATCTCGAGAACAACTAAAGATTTTTCTAAATCTTAATAACATAAATCAGAATTAATCAATAAAAAATAAACTTAGGCCATCATTGTGCAGTGGATCAGCGCCTGACTGTAAACTCGATTTTTGAGGATTTCTTTCCGTCTCGGGGGAATGATTATATTTTAATTATTTTCATTTTTCCGCTCTGGTACTGTTGCGCTTTCAAAGCGCGGCATTGAGCTCCGCCACTCAACTCGAAATGTCCACTCGATGCCTTCAGTTTTTTAAGTCGTAACCACTTATTAAAACCAGGCTAGGTTTATTGAACATGTCGTCCACTTACTCGAGGGAGTCTTCATACCTATTAGGTGACCACCTCTAATGGTTATCTTTTAAAATTTCAACTCAGGCTTTTCCTTACGGATAACAATACAAAAATCTAAAAATTGTTTTATTTCTTCACCCTTTCTGCCGCAGAACCGGGTTCTCAGAGAGAACCTCATATAACGACAGCCAATGACGTACAACGACGTCGATTTATTTTTACTTCACACATAACAATATTTACAAAAAGTACTGTAAACGTGATTTTTGGGGGTTGATTTCAACTCGGTGAAATAATTATGATCAATTATATTGATTATATTTCATTTCTTTAAGTTAAGTTGAAGCGGCGTGGAGGTGAGCCACTCGCTACTTAATATCTCGAATTAGAGCGAAAAGCTTAAGCGTTTTCTCTACTGCTAATGAAACTATTATTCTTAAGATTTCCGCAACACTACAATATTATAACACTATAATATTAAAATAAGAATAGTTAATTTGAACCTTATAATATAGACAATGAAGTTGAATATGCGCTGTGAGAATTAAAATAAAAAATGTCATACCATGATGCGGTAAAGTACTCATTAAAGCAAAAACTCTACTGGTCGCAAAAAAGAAAAGAAATTGTAAAAGCTCGAGAACTTTTTATTTGCGTTTACCTTGAAAGTTTGCCAATGTCGTAGTCTTTATTAAATAAATAATATTACAGAGACAGAATTTTCTATGAATAGTATTGAATAATGTATGCAAATACTGTTATTTCAAATATAAAATAGAATTTCGCATTCTACGCGATAGACAGTAACTTATATATAACAAAATTATAGCTTCCTATACTAGAATTAGATCTTTTCGAATCTTATATACGTATGAAACATATATCAGAATACCAATTATTATTTTCAATTAAAATAAGGCTTTTTCTTGACCCCATTAAATATATAGGACTTATAAACTAAAAAATAGTAATATTATACAAAACATGATAGAAAATTATAAATCATTGGTTAAGGTTATATTATATTCTCTAATAATATATATTTTTTCATATATCTTCCATGTACAGACAGAGATCAGTAACATTTTTGTAATATGTATAGATAATAAATATAGTCTCAAAAATTAAGGCAGTGTAAGAATGCTATCTTTCCTAGGATACTTTAAACATGATTTTTTGGCTTCCCGCTATTTCCCGCATAGCAGCTCCGCTCCGCTTTCAGTCCGATCCCATACATTGCGTGTTGAGTGGCGGACTTCTCACCACGCTTTGACCTACAAGAGAAGAGAAAATAATTTTAATAAAATCATTGTAATCATTGCTCTGAGTGGAAATCGAACACCCAACCAATCGCGTTTACAATTGGACACGGAACCCACTGCACAGCTATGGCTTTCATAAAATATGGTTAATTTTATATTATGCTGTCGTTACCCAAAAGCATTTACGTGGGTAATTCCAGTAAATCGGTGATTGTACGCCAGATGTTGGATGCAGTTTTGGTTCTTTTATAACCGCGATCTCATTATCCTTATAATAATATGTATATTTTTATGTATCATTTTGCCCTTATACACTTTTAACGGTCTGATTTTACAGTTGAAATTAATAGGATAATACCAGTAAATAATTCAATTTTCAGTATTATATAATGTATGTAACTTTACTTATTAACAGTTTGGTTATTATTATCTAAAAGTTTTAGTTTATAGAAGCTATTGTGGGACTGTGGGACAGCGTTTGAAAACGCAATGGTAGTAGGGTCGATCACAGAGAAATGGCTGTATGTAACATATTATCATTCCCGCGCTCTGGCACGAGAAATTGCGGCATTGAGTTTCACTTATATGCAATGTCACAAATTCAGGCGAATTGCAAAGAATGGAGCGTCTTAATACTAAATTCTTTTCAACCTGCCATGCGGAAAAAAACGAGAATCTACTAGAAATAAGTACCTAAACATTTATTTTACATATTTAGGACTGAAAATTTTAGAAAATTTAAAATTTTTATTGCAGCGGGATTCAAACCCGTGTCTTTTGAAGGTTCTAAGTGGCGGGTTTGAATCCAGCTTCGTCAAATTTATTATAGATTTTCTAGAAACCTTTTTGATAAGTAAACATATTATCACGTAATTCAAGATTCAATGAATATTCTCTCCAGGCAAATGTCTCATTTGACGAATATGTTAGACTTGCGGAGCATTTAAACTCAGCTCGGTTTTAGTCCGGCAATTACATTAACGACGACAGTTGGTAACACGTGCCTGGCTGACTTACACGGTATGCAAGTACTGTGTAACAAACTCGTAGTAACTTTGTATACTGACATATCTTGGAAATGTAGAGAGACTTGCAATAGCAGTAAAATTTACTAAGAAAAGTCTTTAGTCTTGATGAGACTTCTTGATAACGAAATTAAATAAATATAATTATTTATAAAATAAATTTTTTTATTAAATATTTTTAATATTTTTAATGTGTTATTCATATATTTAAGAAATTGAAAAACATTGCGTGCGTAATTCTTATACGCTTATTACAACTTATTCATTGTAGTTAGCAAATATTTATACGTTTTCTAAAAAAAATATCAAGATTTTGATTTTTAATAAAGTGAAGTTGAATTGAAACAAATTTTATTTAAATTCAGATACTTGTAGTTACCTACGTTTGTTGTTAATGGTTACTGCAATATATGTATTTCATAAATTGTTTCTGATTTTACAATCAGTAAGTTTAAAATCAATTACGACATTGCTTCAAAACTATCCTGTTAAAAATTTGTTATTTATGAGAATATTATATAATATATATGAATGAAGATATGTATGGGTGAAGTGCACACATTTTGTAAGTGGTAGTCTGAGCGAAAATTAATAGTAACTCTAACATAACCTAAGTAAGCTTCTATATATCTTTATATTAATTCATATTATTACAAATTATAATTGATTTTGGATAATTCTTATCAATTTTCATCGTAGCGGTGTTGGACAATCCCATTCGGGGGAATAATTATATTTTTGCTTATTTGAATTCATAAACACTACAGACACCTGGTCTATATCATTTTTTGCCCTAATACGATTTGATTTTTAGCAGTTAATTACATTTACTTATATTTGTACTCAGCACTAAAGCTAAATTTACATTAACCTAAGTTGTTTGTATTCTACTTATTTGTACAATACATATACAAAAATATAATATAAAAACATAAAATAATTTTAATTTAACACATTCATATTTACATTTCTTTTTTATAAAATAATATTATAAAACATATACATCCAGGTTTAGGTGCGGTAAGGTGTGAGGGATTTGGTAGCGGGGAAAGGGCATGCCCGGTATGGTGGAAGGCGTGACTGCTTCATTCCAGTCTTTAACGGCTATCTGAAATTATTATATTTAAAAGATAGAAAAGATAATTTATTTGCTCTGCTTTGTTTGCTTTGATTTCCGCAAGTAAACACACAATTTTAATTTTTGCATTTCATATATATATTTCTATATATTCAGTATATATATATTGGAATTCGATCATTAATTTCGACATAAAGTGACATCGAACAGAAAGTGGAGACCAGTATCTAGACACTAGTTTCTCTCTGCCTGGACATGGATATTACCAATTTGGTCAATCTATATACTAAGCTGTCTTCGTATAACACTCTGACGACAGACATTTACAAAGTAACGATCGATTTGCTAATGATGAAAGGCTCTCAGATCTAGATATATTCGCTGTCCTATTTGATTGATATCGGTTTCTGATAATTAGTTATATCTGGATGTTAATTCAAATTGCTTGATTAATGTACACAAACTTTCTGGTGTTATGGAAAGATACTTTTTTAACTAAACTAATTGAATTTAAAATTCAAAACCTATATATCTAGTGAAAAAGTCGTATAGATATATAAACTATTTTACAAGTTGTATTAAATGTTTTCAATAAAATTCAATGAAACGTTTTCTGCATTTTTAAGTTTCAAGAACTTACCTGCTATCTAAAAATTTAAATATATTTTATATATGACTATACAGTAACAATAACACAAGCTAAATCTTTGCAGCCTTTTTTAAAAGAAAGACATAAAAAAAAATATCTGTTACTTTTATTAAATCCTTAATACAATTGTCAAATCCAATCTTTGTATCTATCCATCAATTTTTTGTATCGATATAAAGTAATTTTAAATGTTTTTATGTATTTGTATAATTTATATATGTATGCATGTGAGTATGCTTTTAAGTATTTGGTATTGATATACTCCCATCTCATTCTATTTTTTATCTCCTCTATCCTAAGGCTGCATGGAGGAAGTCGCTCACTTAGCGACAAGGCCGTTCATTGTACTACTTAATATATAAATATTATTAGTATTTCTGTGTATGAATAAGTGTACAATAAAGAGTATTATATTTATACCCTCGCGTGGAATTTTAATTCACAACTGTTGACAATCAGAAATTTTATTTATTTATGAAACACCTACCTGAAAATAGCAAATTTAATAAAATAATTTAAACATTTGTACTGTAAATAAAGTTACATATAATATTAACAATGCATGTCTCATAATTTTAACGAAGTTTTACTTCAAGTTGAAATATTGCAGTCAACGTTACTCGTAAGAGAAAACATTAATTTGTCAAAAGAACTGGGACATGAATCGCGTCGAGAATATGTAACTGGGGATGTGTATGGTTATATGTGTATGTATGAATATTCTTATTAAATACATTAAAGTGTATAAATGTAACGAATGCAATATTTTTAAAGTGTCATTCACACACTTAGGAAATTGAAAAATATTTTTATAAAACGCATGAAAATGCTAACAACAAAAATAAGTTGTAATACGAATTTCGATATAGCCGGGCGTAGAACGCATGGCTTAGCTGCCGGAGCGCTTGGTCGGTTCCCAAGAGACGCAGGTTTGAATCCCGCTGTGTTCAAACTTTTATACGTTTCCTATAAATGAATTAATAACCCTCGCCTATATAACGGAATAGTGGTTTTAAATATATTGAAATAATAGGCTTGTGTTTTATTGACTAGGAATCAATGGTATTACATGTTATATTAAATTTTACACTTATTTTCAATATCACTTACGTATTTATGATTATTGATTACACTTATATGACACCATAAATAGTTTTACTGTACAGACAGTGCACTTAGTACTTACGAGCTTTATATTATAATAATATTTAAAATTGTGGAAATAGAAGAACAAAATAATGATTCAAAGTCAAATAATTTTATTTAAATAAGAAGTTACATGCTTAATTTTTTGAACGTCAAACAATTTACCACCAGCTAAAATTAATGGTAAGTTCTTCTCAGACCTGAGAACAACCGGCGCAATTTTGTTTTTCAAAACAGTAGTTTACGGATTTATTAGTCACAATGATACCTTTGCAATCCGACTGGGGCGAGCATTTCATTCGCAAGGCGTGTTATCGTATATAAAATCGGTAATAACCATTTGGCATAAGTATTTAGGACGTTTTCTGGGATCCTATTGTAATTATTTATATGGCAGGTAGATATATAATAGAAATCTTGTAATTCTGTTAATTTGTAGGCTATATGTAAAGTTACCACCGTCTTTTTTACCTTATTAGTTACCTTGTTACCTTATTAACGTGTATGTTATTTTATACAAATTATGTCAAACACATTTTGTAAATTTAATGTATTTATAAGAGTATCGATATTCTGTACTTATTTCCCATATAAATTATAAGATGCCAAATTTCATACTTCTCGATCCGAATTTTCATAAAAAGAAATACAAAGATTTTCTAGTCAAATTTCTAGCGTGTAATTTATTAGTATAAAGATTTGACCCTAATTTTAAACTAGACTTAAGTCTGACGTGTTAGAAAAGTATTTTCTTTTAGTTTTCCCGAATCACTTCGTTACCGGAGATTTCTTCTGGATAATAAATGAAGTAACCGTCACGTGAGCGAGTGAGGATTTGTTCAATACAAATCGGATTTCCAAATTCAATATCAAAGCGTTTGAATCATTTACTTACGATTTGACTGCGATTTTTTGTGCTGTGTAGAGACATTCGGGGCTTATAGATAGTAGAAAAATCTTGTATATCAAGATTTATAAGCCATGAGCGCGGTTGAGGTTAGATTATTGTACAGGATGGAAGCTAGTTCAAATCCTACTCGTGGTAATACAAAAGTTTATAAAGATATACTTTTATTTTTAAGATAGATCCCCGAGTCTCTGTGAATTTTGTGAACATCATTGCTTGCACCTGATTTTCAAGCACTGAAATTTGGTAAAATTATAGTTTATGAAGGAAACAAATATGTTACTTATGTAATTAAATATCATATATAATTTTTATTATACATTAAAGAAAATTTTACGATTTAAGATATTAATAAAATAAAACGTTAAAAAATATAAAAAATATCTTCCAATAGCGGGACACATGTCTGTTCACGATACACATTGTTTCAAATAATAAGCTTATAATTAATTTGTACACGGTAGAAGAAGAATCCAGAGGAAGAGATAACTTACTTTATAATCTGCAAATAGATATCAGTATATCTAGAACTACCATAACTTCATTTACAGCACGTATTTTGAATGCAGGATCGTTTCCAATTGGTTTAGGTAACGACATGAGCTTGAACAGTAGTCGCGAACGATAATTAATTTTAGAGAAGCCTTATAAGCGTACAATTGGGTCACAAGTCCCAGGCACTGCACCGAGCTTCCTCTCTGCAACGCGACAGGCACGGTGAATCCATGGAATGCTAAGTAGTATTTACTCTCTTTTTCTTGTCTGAAATTTACATCTCTTGATATTTTTGAAATATCATTTACTATATAAGTTTCGATAATTATGTCGAATATAATTTATTATACGTATATAAATTAATACAAGTATATGAAATAAATAAAATAATAATAAATAATCTGGAATAAATAAAATTATGCTAATAAATTATATTTAGCATTCAGCGCGTTGTTGGCACTTCGTCTCTTGATTAATGGATGCCGTGAGATTAGAACACACCTAGTCTTTACAAAGTGACAGCTATAATTTATATACAGATTTATAATAATTTTTAGCAACATTTTTTGTTAGCATTTTTTTTAAGAGTAATTCATACACTTAGAAAATTGAAAAACATATATTCAGAAAACGTATAACATTTTGAATGCAGCGAGATTTGAACCCGCGCCTCTTGAAAATCGTTCAAACCATTTGTATTTTTTTTATTAACCATTTGTATTATTTAGTGAAAAAACACTTGATCCTTCACTTTACGCTTGAGTTCGCGTTGGCGTTACTACCGCCATTTGTCTTATATAAACTATATATAAACATTCTCTGAGTGGGAATCGAATCTAAAATGAATCCCGAAGTCTTTGACTATAATAATCGTAAAACTATAATACAATATAAGAGAATTCGTCTTAAGCTTATTCAACCAGCTAAATTTTCTGACAGACCAGAGCACAATGATAGTGTGAAAAATAAAACTTCTTTTGCCTCTAAACGTTCAATAGAGCGCAAGTGTTTGAACGGAAATCCTACCAACGGACTAATGAATCTCGTTTTGGCGATTTGCACAATTCCAATAAAAGAATATTCAAGCCGTCTTTCTTTTGATATACTGTACTATAGAAAAGAATTTTACTTTTTCCCATCTGTTTTAGGAAAATAAAAATATTGTAATTTATCATTTGTTTTTATATGTACATTTGTGCATTATCCTGGACTTGCCAATATATACTTTCAGATAGATTAGCTTACAACATAATCGAAAATAAATTAAATGTATAAATTTTTTTAAAACAATCTTTTTTTAACTATCAGCAAGCTATTTTATTTAATATCCATCCATCATGGTTAAATGGCCAAAATTTAAAAAATGTAGAGTTAAATTCAGTGTCGCCATTTTGCAAGTACAAGACAAGAAGAACGACTTGAAAGTAAGATTGATGTGTTTTGGTTACTCGTGATTCGTAGTTTTCTTATCTAACTTCTTAAATACAAAAGTTTTTAAAAATAAATAAGTGATACAATTTAAAAGCTGAAATGATTTAATCCAAGTTTGGTATTTAAGGACACGTAGAGGTTACATAATTTTTAAGGGAAGGCATTTAATATAGCTTTGTCAAGTCAACTATTTGTCAGAATTCACACGAGCAATATTCAGGGGAATAATTATCTATATCTATTTAGTGAGTATAAAAATCAATTCTGTGTGTAAAGGGGTGGGAAAGTTATCAATAAATTGCTATATAGATAATGAAAGCGCAAAAAATAACTCATAGCTATCAGATTTACAGTCAGACGCTGTCTCTATGTACCATGACGACCGCTAACCGAAAAAGGTGCAGGTGTTTTTTAAAGAACTTTAGGTGGTACGAAATTCTTCAGGTCAGATGTTTTCTGACACCCAGCATGTAATAAATAATAACATAAGTAGATTCGGATTGTTTCCATAAGAAGTTACCATCGGCTATGGATGTAATTAAAAAAAAAACCATTTGATGTCAAATAAAATGAATGTAAATCTACATACAAATATTAAAATTACTGTGAACAAGCTCTAATTTTTCTAACAATTATTTAGTAGAGTGGACCACCCAATCGAGTCACAAATCTGATATGTTTTAAATCTCGTTGAAATCTAATTCAAAGCTTTCACAAATTGAATGATATAAATCGGACTATTAATAAATTAATTTCCTCTCGGGTTTCGTACAATTGTGTGCTAACAAAGTTATATTACCTTTAGTTGTATTTCAAATTTGGGGCTCAGTTAATAATAAGTATCATTTTATAACAGACAACGTTGTAACTGTTTATAGTCCATTGTAAGCCCCTGTACGGTAAGGGCCTTGGGCCTGGGCCATTGTTGCACATAATGTGGCAAAGATGATACTCCATCAGTCAAAATATTACGTTCATTACGTCCACAATAAGAAAGTGGCCATGAGGCCGTCGAGGCGCACTGGAACAGCGTCTGGCCGTAAACGCAGTTGGTTTTGGTTTCGGTTCCCCCAAAATTCTCTCTAAGTACGTATAAGTATAAGTGCTATGCGGGAAAAAGCGTGAAGCTAATAATAATAGTAATAAAATGGAGAAAATGGAGAACAGAGAAAATGGAGACACTAAGTGTCTATCAGCCTATACTGCAAACAGTGGGAGATATATGAAGATGTATATACGAATTTGTTTTTTAATCCATTTGGATCCCCATTCTCCGTATAAAGATGTTGCTGAATGCAGATATTGTAAATACTAGACTTTATGTTGAGTGGCAGAGCTTAACGCCGTTCTTTGTCTAATCATACCTATTAATAAAAAACCTTTTGGCAAGAGAAATTTTTATCCGTGTAACGATGCCATAAAATGATGCCGAAAAATACACAATTTACAATAATTAAACGACACCTTGATTTAAGGGTTGTATGTTATATGCAGGATGTCAGTCACAGGTGTTACTCGATGTTCCCTTACGTAAGATCCTTTTAAATTATTGGCCCCGCGTTCCTTACCTTTGGGAAATTATTGTGGCGCCGCACCGCACCGTTTCATTTATACGCCGACAAATTTGATTTGACATTGTTATGATTTTTTATACTATGTGGCGATTTGGTAAAGTGTTATTGGTATTTTAGTTGGCTTATTGGGTAAGTGGTCGTGAATTCGATTTTTGAATGTAGGAATGCAATTTATGACTATATTTCTCTACGTGTTGGGTGCGAAAACGTTCCATATTATGTCTAATCGCTTCGTGAAAATAAAAAATATACCGTTATAAAATATAACCAGTTTTACCTTTTGATTTCAGTGCTGATGCAACTATATTATGTACAATGTACATAATATAATTACATTTGATACAATTAAAATTTTAAAGACGGGATGTACTAATCATCACCTGTGTTCGTCTATCATTACTCGAGCGATAATATTTACTTTTTTCATATATTTTCACTCATCTACCAACCCAAGAGAACAAAGATCAAGAGAAAATACCCCAGTTCAGAAGGATTAAACGGTGAGCGGATATCTTACCAGACCGGGACAACTAACACATTTTAAATCTTAAATATTTCCTTTACTAGGACTGCTCTAATAACTCGCAACCATCGTGGAACTTTAAGCATATGAATTTTGACTACATTATCAACATTACCGCTGTCATTATTGCTTAGATAAGCTCACAGGATGCAAGCGCCTGTCCAAATGCTAATATGAAACTGGCTTATGGTGAAATAATCTAAACATGTATTATGGTATCTAATAGATTTTACATTGTTTTGATATTTTAATGAAAATTTATGAACGTATGAGATATAACGCTATCGTGGCGATATGTAATTGGCAAGCTTCTGGTTGATCGATATGATTATGCTTTAGAATTGGTATTTATAACAAAATATTTATTTATTTGATTATGCATATTATTGTATTGCAAAAGCAAAGTTTCAAGGATTTATTAGCATAGCAGGATAGTTAGAGAGAACCTAGTGTCAAGACACTTTGTTCCCCTTTCCCCTTTGTCTTCCTCTCCTCTGAAGCTATTGTGGCGTAGCGGGGCAGAGTCCTCAATCACATAGGAAAATGTTTCTAAGTTTTTTTAAACCTTGCTCTGGTAATAAATGCACGGTATTTAGTTCCGCCACTAAACGCACTATACCTCGATTTCTTACGGAAAGTAGAGAATGGCTTCATTCTGCAAGAATCCAAGGCAGTACGGGAGGCAATTAAAAGATTAATTTGATATAATAGTTGTATCAACTGACAGACGAATGCCACCACCAGTCTACCTGTGACACGGACTACTGTAAAGTATTCAAAACGTCGGGTTTCTATAATGTATTTTCGAATACCAAAAATATACGCAATTAATCCAATTAAAAATAGTTTCAATTCAAAATGTGTAATAATCGCGAAAACCAAGGATCTTATTATGGATTGTTTCTCTATGATTACCCCTGCAATAGTTTATGCGGGAAAAAAAGCTAACTAAGGGGAACGAAAACTATCGCCGCTTGTATTTTTACTTGTATTTTTTCTCCATTTTGGTGTCAAGACAAAGCGTGGTATTGAGTTCCGCTTCTCATCGAGCAATGTCTCGGTTTCGAGTGGACAGTGGAGAACGAAGTGTCTTCAAACAAAGTTTTCTCAGATTACTCTGCTATGCAGAAAAAACGAAGTTGAGGTTGATATTTTAATGTAAAAATAATCTACATCCGTTTTCCCAATTTCACATTATTAAGTAGCAAATATTACTAACAACTACTAACAATTACTAACAACTAAACGAATACAAAATAGAATCAATTTAAGTACATTTCAACTATAAGTGTAGTTTAAATACACCGGGCTCAGAGAATTTTCCAACGATTTCCGTTTATTTCATTCATTTCTATCGATGGAGCAATCTTTTATCTGGTGAAGATATCGAGGATCAATACTCGGTTGGTACTTCGTTCAAGCCTTTGATTGTTCAGAATATGTTTTGAAGTTAATGAATAAAACTGTAATCGTCATCGTGGCGCAGTTGGTTAGTATTTGACTCTTTATGTGCTCACAGTGGCTGTGAATTCGAATCCCATGACACGGAAAATTTACATATAAAATACTTTTGTTGCCTTGGTCGTATTTGATCCAAATTAAAAGTCGTTGGGATTTCAGTGACTAAGTATGTACAAAAGTAACATTCGAAAAAAAATACAGTATTTAAACAAAAGTATCATAGTTTTCTTTTTTCTTTCTGTTGATTTGTCTTTTTTATCATACAATATTTACATTGTAGGTGTAAGACTGACATTCCGACGTCCTCCTGTATTGTGGCAGCATTTTATATTTAGTTTTAAGTTATTATAGTATTTCTTAGTGTTTGCTGTGTTCGTGATTTCAAAAACTAACAACACGTTATGTTACGCCACTTTAATGGATTCTCCGTCTACGTAGAAATTAGAGATCACTCTAGAAGAGAGATGAGAAGATTATGTTATTATAATTCTCGTTTTGAAGACTGATATTTATCTCAGCTAATACTTGCTGAACGATCGTAGGTTCAAATACAGCTTTCAAATTGAATTTTTTTAACCTACTCTGTATGTAGTTACGTTAAATGTAGGTAAGTTTATTAAATTGTTTACGGTAATCGAATTGTTCAATAAAGCGAATATTTTACTTTTTTTCCTATAAAGCTTTAAAAGCTCCAGTATATTCTATATTCAGTACGGATGAAACGGACACAGCCATTTAGGAGAGGCATAAATAAAAATGCAATACATTTGACCGTTATGTGCTGACATTGATGGGTCCTAAGAGTATGGCAGTCAGAAAATAGTGAATTTCACTTTTTTACTTTTCGCTATTTACTAACTCGTAATATTTATTACGAGTTAGTTTATTATCGTATTGCAAATATGAAGTTACTTACTTAAGCCGTAATATTAAAAAAGCTATTTTGGTTTTAAGAGTGGGCTAGCTGTCTGGGGGAATCCCAACGGCTAAAAACGCTCTTGTATGTTGCTTTAAAGATGAGTCTTGTCAGTGAAATAGGCCAAGTGACAAAGAGTTTAAGCTAGTATCCCAAGACGACTAATGTCGAGCAGTCTAATGTTTTGAGACTATTCAATAGGAATGGTAAATCAACGTTTACTTTTTATATACATATATATGGTTGCTATAATTTACAAAATTGCGATATTATTATGTTCATATATAAGTTAATTAGTTACTAATAAAATAATACATATAAAAATATTTTACTTGTTAATTTACGACCCGTTATTCTTTATGCTTTTATTAATTACTTATGCCACGTTTTATTAGAAACTAGCGACTCGCTGGCAGCTTCACCCACGTGATATAGCTGTTTCGAAAATAGGTATTGTGTAAAAAATAGGTGATTTTTTGCGTAAAATCCTGGAAAAGCTAAGAAAAATGGGAGAAGGAGGTAGCCAATGTTCATTCCAAGACCCTCCATAGCTCTATATAAAATTTATCACAATCGGTTCAGTGGTTTGGCTGTGATGACGTCACAGAAAGACAGGCTTACTTTCGCATGTATAATATTAGTATGGATAGCAGCAGAATATCCCACTTAAAAGCTACAGAGCTTTAATTGAAGCTTTTCGAGCTTAAGTTCAAGAGAATGATCGTAGCTTAAGCCATACAAGCCACTTCTATATTCTATTTGTCCTTAGCAATTTGAAACGGTGTCAGTACAAAGGGAATGTTTACTGTTACATAGAGACATCTGTTAGGTGAATGTTTTGCAGAGCTATTGTGTTTTTAACTTTATTTTTATAGTTATATATCCTTGTTATCGTTTTTTTTCTATGTTATAGCTGTTTCAATTCTTTCAGTGGTTTAGTAGCTAGTATGGACAGGCAAGAGGTTATAAATTCAAATTTCAAGTCCTATTAATACTTATATGGATGAGAATTAATTATAGAATAGCATGAACATGTACGCGATGTTTTTGCATTCGATTCATAATCAGGGGAATGATTATGATTACTAGATTTTAATGTTGATATATTACAGTCCCCGTCTTATATTTAAATCATTTCATCTGTTCAATATTTTCTCTGAACCAACTCGTATAAGAAATATATCACCTACTTATATAGATAATGTTTTCAGTCACTGTGAGATTTTTCAAAAACTAATTATTAGTAATTTAAGCTCAAATCATTGTTGCCAAGGATTTTCCAATAACTGGTCAGAAAGTAAATCGTTTCACATGTAGCATAACAGAACAAAGTAAAACAGATATGGTCGGATAAAATCCAAATCAATTGTATAACAATGTGTTTAAATTAATTTCAATTTAGTTTAATTTGTATTTGAAAAGAGCAGCTGTTGTGCTTCTCGCCGGCTCCTCTCAGCAGAAGTGCCTTCCGAGCCGGTGGTAGCTTTATGTTACTTCGACCATGTAACAGTGCGTGCAAAAGTCTATTGGAATAAAGGATATTTTGAATTAAATTTGTATTTATACTGCCCTGCTCTCGTAAAATTCTGCCAGTCAACACACGCAATGTCTCAAATGCAGGCGGAAAGTCAAGAATATAGTGGTGAGAGGGCGATGGGTCCTTTTACGGTTTAATTTAAATAAAACGTGACAGATTTACATGAACAAGTTCCTCTCGAGCGGTAATGGCTGAGACGCATCAGAGAATCCATACTAATATTCTAAATGCGAAAATAGCTCCGTCTGTGACGTCATCACGGCTATTGATATAAAATTTTATATAGAGATACTTTACGGTTTTGGGATGAATATAAACTTATATTTTTTCTTCCATTTATTTAGTTTTTCCAGGAATTTCATTGTTTTACGAAATTGCCGCATTGTTGCCGAAAAAACGAAACACCTATAGTTCACGCGGGCTAAGCCTCGGCCGGATCGCTAGTGGTATCATAAAGTTTTGTGAGTGACAGCTGCGGTTCGGTGGGTGGATGAGCGGTGACAGCCTCCGACGCATCTAGAAAAAATAATAATTTATTAATAAATAAAAAGTAAAAAAAAATTGCCAACAATAATTAGTTTTTACATTTATTCAATTTAGTAAGCTAAAAAGAGATATGTTTTCTAAATAAATTATGGATATTACTATAATATATTACGTAAAATATAGCACAATAGCATCACTATGCGAAGATTAGTTTACAGTACAACAGTTTCCAATACATGTCATGTGTAGCTTTCCCCGATATAACATTCTGTTTACTAAAAAGCACTACGAATTTACATTTTATGAAAAACGAACAAAAGTGTATGTATACTTTGAATATATTAAATCGATTTTTAAACGTGTATTGGTTCAACAATAACAGTTATTTTGCTGTTTAGTATTAATATGTTTATATCATATAATTTTTCAATTTTGTTTTCGCTAACCGACAGAGACATTAATGTCAACACATTGACATTAATCTCTCTCTCAGTGGCGGAACTCAACGCTGCGTTTGTCTTGCCAGACAAGGAAAGCTTAAATAATTTAAATACAATATAACCATTTTCCCAAGTGAAGATGGAACCTTCAACCATCGCCACCAACTCAGACGCAGTCTTAATACGCTACGACATCCTCATTATGACAGTTCGTGTATGACAACAGTAAATGCATAATAATTAGAAAGTAGCGGGATTCAAACCCGCACCTCTTGGTAACCGTCCAAGCGTAGGTATAAGAATTTCGACGGAACCAGATGAAGAACGTATGGCTTAGCAGTAGGTGAATAACATTTACAAAAATCCATTTAATCATTTTCTATCTCCTAATATAATCGATATATCGGACGGAAACTATCTTTAAACATGATTTCAGTTTTCAATATCAAAACGTTTTTCATCAAGACATGTTGTCGTCGTGTCGTTTTCCTTAGTTTCCTGAAAAAGAGAACTCTTGGCTTTTCTCTCAATTACTTTTTTATTTTTAGATTCGAATAATAAAGCAAAGTAGGGCTAGCCTAGAGCTTTGTGTTGTGATACTCTGTTTTACACTCTCCACTCAATTTCGAGGTATTGCGAATTGGGCTGTAAAAACATTAATCACAGTTATTATGAAATCCCACCAACATCGCATGTACCCGTCACCCATAATTTAATTAAATATATAGAATAAATTAAATATTTAGTGTATAGTTTTTTAACAAATTAAGCTGTAAATAATTATAATGAAATCTTCGCGATGGTTGTAGGTTCTAATTCCACTTAAACTTTTTTATGAAAAATACTTTTTATTCTACTTCTTTGATCGATATTTGGCTTAGACCAAGTACTGTAGAAAAAATATGGAACTCTCTATGCTGGTTATTATATATCCTTGTTTGAGTCTACAACGGAGAACGGAGAGATCTTCCATTAAAATACATAAAAAAGGTAGAAACTGCCTTAGTAAATTCTCAAGGCAAGTATTTAATTAAAGCTCACTGCTTGTGCTTTCAAGCGACGCACCATTTTTAACTAGTGCTTAACTTTCAAATTACGGGTAATTAGAGTTAATATTTGAATTCACAAGAAAAATTATAAAAATTGTTAATTAGACCTAGTTATCGTACGGGAAACGGAAGAACTTAATGTATTTTTTTCTAACGAGGTCATTGTACCAGTTTAGAGAACGATTGTATAATCAATACAATTATACTATACAATACAATTATTATTATTTTTAAAAAAAATATTACCCTACTCTGGTAAGTAAAAGTGCGGTATTGAGCTCCGCTAATCAACACGCAATATCTCAGATTCGTGCGGAAATTGAAAGGGAAAATGCGTGCATGTACTTATATGTCAAAGTGATTTAAGCAATATTATCTCTATATATAGATAATATAAATGTATTTGATGGCTGTCTGTACGTGGAAGAAATATGAAAAAAGAATATTGGGGGCATTTATCAATGTAATAGAACCCAAAACATTGATTTTTAGTTTCTTTTTCTGTTTCTCTGCGCGTTTGTGTACACTAATCTCAGTGTCAGCTAAACAAATTTAAATGAAGTTTTGACTATTTGTATTTTGGTAAGTTTCCCTTAAGGTATAGTGTTTATTTGATTTGAATAAGTAAATAAATAAAAAAGTTACAACCATTTAAATTATAAATTTAAGCAAACTTTGTGACTATCGGTCACATGTGAGTAATAACAAAGCTTCGTTTTTGTACTATGACATATTCTATGACAGGTTTCATAAAATCCTCTAAAAGTTAGTATTTTGATGATTTTTACTATGGCTGCAACTACGAGGGCCACTGGTATTCCTTTGAGGGATAACTCACGTTTATGAAATAACGAACGGGGCAATAAAATTGAAACAATGTGGTATTTCAGAGCGTTCCAGTAATTGGATAATTAAATTTTAAAAAAGCTGCTTTACACTTTTACCCACATAGCATAGCTGTGAGAAAGAACCTAGTCCCACTCCTTTCTCCACTTTCCGCCTGAAATTGGAACATTGCGTTTTAAGTAGCAGACCTCAACGCCGCGCTTTGTATTAGGTGCCAGAGTGGAGGAATGGAAATATTTTAAATCTCCCGATCAGGAGTTGAACTCACAACCAATCGCGTTTACAGTCAGGCGCTGTCCCACTGCGCCGCGATGGCATATAATCATCTGCATATAAATTTTTGAAAGAAATATCTTTAAAATAATCTGTAATCTATATACGAGTATATATACCTTTTACGTTTCACACAGAGTAACTGACAGGTAACGCACAGTCAAAAATACTGAGCATAGAAAATTTTGTTTAGGTTCTTTAGAAAGTGAAGGGAGAAGATTTCTTAAAGTTCCTACAATACATTGAAGTGGACGTATTTGAAGCGTTTAAGTATTTTAAAGGGGCCAAATAAGACTTGGGTCGCAAGTCCCAGGCACTGCTTCGAGCCCCTCTTTGATGCGATCCAGTATTATAAAATAAGAAAGTTGTAAAATTTCATATGAAAATTGTAGCGGGTTTTGAGCGTGATATTACATAATACGTTTATATGTTGTATACAGGTAACGTTTAGGTTACGAACTTATAAATATTTTTTTAACTCATAAAAGTCACTTTCCGTTCGTAATTTTGAGTTTCAAATACATTCGTTCGTTAAAGTTGAAATTTAACAAAATGAATTACAGACACCAAAAAAATATATATTACTTAAGTTTTAAATGTTGCATTTGTATGCTAAGAGGGCGATATTTTAAAATATTGTACATACACCTAAGTGTGTTGTGTGGAATTAATTAAATTTTTATAGTTCCAAAATTATAAAAACATAAATTTACAGTATGTGCTTACATGACATAATTTAGGAAGAACAAAGTTAGCAACTTGCACATACAATTTTGGGCAAGCTATTTGTTAGGACAGGACACTAGTTTCTAGACTTATTGGAAGCACTATCGTTACTTAAATTTCATAGCCTTAAAATTGTGTTAGAAATGTAAGATATTATGTATATGAAGAACTCCGCTCTCCACTTTCCGTTTTGATTCAGAGACATTGCGTGTGGAATTGTTTTGTAAAAAGTGTAAAATGAGGTGTTTGATATTTAGTTCTACCTGCCTATCGGGATGCGGGATAAAAGTGAACATTTAAAATGTACAATAAAAATAAGTTATGCCTGTATACTGTTTTATTGCCGATTCCACCTTACATCATTATATTAATATGCGAAACAAAAACTTTGCACTCCTTTTTACGAAAATTATGCAGATGCAGCTGGACTCGAACGCGCTCCTCTGGAAAACCATCCATCCGCTCTAATCGTTAAGCCATGCATTCTACATACATCTGCGTCGAAATTATATGCTTATTATTTGTTCGCGGGTTTGAATCACATTGCGTCTCAAATTTATATACTCTTTCTAAAAATGTTTTTGAATAACACGTTAATATATAAAAAATGAACATTTAATTATTAAAATTAATATTACACATACTACGATATGCATTGAAATACACTTCTGTATGAAGCGAGATTCACGTACAAAAGGTAAAGTGTGGATAACGCCTCAAGGAGGCTTTTAGTTTATTTAAATAAGCATTAAAAACAATTAGTAAAATATGCTAAAACTAAATAAAATCTATATACTATTTAAAAATAATTCATTTCGAGATATATTTGATATCAACGGTAACATTTGAATAGAATAAATCGTACAATACATAAAACGTTGCTCATGAAATATGCATGTATTTGGGAGGAAGTACGAATGGGGACCAGTTTTTATGCGATATTGAAGTTATACGGAAAAAAGTAAAGCTTATGAAAGTTTTAGCTCTTTTTTAACATTTTTATTAGCTCCACCTGTCTACCACATCTTTTTTATGGCTAATAGCAAGGAAGTCTGAGAGAACATAGTGTCAAGATACTCCATTCTCCATTGTCACCCAAATTTAAGTCATTGCGTATTCAGTGGCGGTACTCAACGACCAGCTTTTGTCTAATGCACTATAGCGGATAAATTAAAATAATTAAATTATGATCGTTGATTAATGGGAATCGAACCCACGATGAGTCGCAATGATGAATGAATGAATGATGCCTACACTGTCTCAGTGGGCCACGATAGCCGCACTGGATCTACTTCTTTACGAATCTCTTGTCGTCAAAAAATAATTAATAAATTAATAATAAGATATCACCGCATATTTAGAACACGTATAAAATTTTTTACGCAGCAGGATTTGAATCCGCACTTCTTGAAAACCGTTCAAGCGCTCTGACCGCTAAACCATGCGCTCAATTTCCTAGGTGTGTGTATAACAATTTAAAAACAAGTGTTAAAAGATATCACCTTGTTGGTTATTAATTTTGATTACTTAGCCGTTATAAGTTGTTATGCTGATTCGTAGTTTCTTTTTCTGTTCCTTTTTCCCGCTTTTTCCCACATAGTAGGGTAGTTGAAGAGAAATTATGTTTTCACAAAAGTCCGTCCTAAGTCGGAAAATTACGTGTTGAGTGGCGAAACTAGAGTAGAAAAATGAAAATCAATTTAAAATAATCAATCCCCCTGGAGGAAATCGAGCCCACAACTACCCACCCACAGTGACAATATGACAATCGTGATGCTGATGTAAAATTTTAAAATGTGAATTAATTGCAGCAAAACTAATCTGTATATGAAGAAAAAAATGAGAATACGATATTCATTTAATAGCTTTTCCCTATAGATTGTATTGAGGGGTTTAACAATTATAATACCTTAGAGAGTATAGCAGCAAGCGAAAGCACTAACATCATTATATCTGTTCTATAGGAAACGTAATTAATAGAATTTCAATTAGACTAATCATAAATGATTTTATATTAAAACTAGAACCATCGTGACTATACACGCGATGGTTGTGTATTCGATTCCCACTCTGGGTAATGATTATATTTATATTATTTTTATTTCTTCGCTCTGGTGATAAGGCAAAGCGTGGCGTTGAGTTCTGTCAATTAACACGCAATGCTTGTTATGTCTGCGGAAAATAAAACGAAAAATTAAAGAACATAGCGTCTTGACACTAGGTTCGCCTACCGTAATGTGGGAAAACCGCTGTACTATATATGAAGCACAATATTCAAGGATAAAAAATAACCTGTTTGCTTATTAACTATCTAAGTAGTCTATTAAATCAAATTGTGAATGATCAAATTGATCCATTTCAAATATGTGGTCTTAAACTCATTTACATTTATCATATCAATTAGATTTTCTTTATCGCTTTTCAATAAATATTGTATGCTTTCCTAAGAAAGGTAAAAAGACAGTGATGCACCATTTCCAGATTCTCTTAGATATTCCACTTTACAAGAGGTACATATATAAAAAACAATGACTATTAAAATATATATTATTTACTTCATAAGATATACCCTATATTTGTAACCTCGTCATTCGGAGGATTGATTATATTTAAATTATTTTCACCTTCGCTTTAATGATGCAAAACGCGGTGTTAAGCTCCGCTATTCAGTACGCAATATTCCGAATTCGGATGGAAAGCCTGCCTATCGATTTTCTTTCGATTTACAAACAATAACAGCAAAACAAGGCACTAATTATATTTGATATTATAAAAGTTATTCTTATTCCTCTTGCCTCAAGCTGTAGCTAATTAATTATTCTGTTTCATGAATCGAGTTTACATTTAAGAAATTGCTTCAAGAAACTTAAACCAACGGCAAATGAGCAATTACTGAGCATTTACTTTACGGTTCGTCTTCTTGAATTTTAAATTTCTTTACTTGTGCTTTATTTACATAAATTGTATATCTTATTTCCAAGGCCATCCTTTTCCAAGGTTTCTATCATACACATATATATAAATCAGAAGATACTCAATAAGTTCTGTCTGAATGTAAAAAGTGAAAAATGTGTGAAAATACGCCGTTGTAATTATATAATTTATATTGTAGTAAAATACAGTAGAAGTAAGAGCAAGAGATATAATAGCGAAATCTCTCTAAAACCTACTAAAGGATAGTCTAGAACCAACATCAATTCATTTCTGGCACATATTCAAAAGTGGCATTAGGGGCTCTGTCAGTTGAGGTGAGCGGTAATACGCATTTTAAAGAGCCGCTTTAAGCTTAAATCCTTAAGTTACTTTTCCTAGCTCCTTTTCCTGCAACTCGATGGGTCCGCCATAGAACGGCGGTTGCCGTAGTACTGGGCTGGGCATAAGAAGATTAAATTTAACGTTTCTGGGTGAATTTAGCAAAACATTAAGAGGAGGATGTCAAGCAATTCCTACGGTAACAGAAGATAGTGGTTTGTAATTAAGAACTTCACTTTCTACTTAGATACTTTGAAGGGGTATCAGGAAGGTGAAACAAAAATATTATGGCAAGAGTCATTAAGTCCACCCAAGCTAAGTTCTGGGAATCAAGTAGTATAATATTAAGTTCTATTTTACTACTATACTGAATAAATTCACAAAAATGGTTCTCATCTAATCGATATCTCCGCACCAGAACAAGTATGTGTTGAAGGAGACCTATATATTATGTGCCGCCTTGCCTTCAAATAAAAACCAATGAAAAGCTAGTTTTCATCGAGTTTCCAAGATAAGGTGATTTATGCTACATTTGCTTTTCACATAAGAGTTTGGAGTGCTATTCACGTTATTTGGGCGTGAATGCCTTTAAATTTAAGGTCTCGTTAGTAGTGTAATTTTATATATTCGTATTAAGATGCGTAGACAGAAAACCTCAATTAATTTTTTTAAAAACTAGTAATAAAAAAATATTTATTTAAGGATCAGATCCAATGACCATCAGGAACCTGTAGGCAGGAGATTCCATTTTTCTAGAATGATTAATTAGGATTACTGGGATGGTACCTACATTACGTAGTGGGAAACTTACCTAAGTCGAAGCAAGAAATCGAGTTAATGTTTTTTCTGATTAAACTGTTTCAAATTTGTTGTCTCAAAAAAATTTATTTACTTCTATGGGTTTGAATTTATAATATTAATATAATATTCTAAGGCGTCATCTCGAGCTTTGAATAGTATTAACGAAGATCCAAAGATACAGTAAACTTATATAGAAGCTAACCTAGTCACAAGTTTATTTATTATTCAGTGGACAGACTCGAAACACTTTATAATCATTTAGAGTTTGAGATCTAGACCCTTGTGAGTCAGTCGACATAATGATAGGGAAGTATACCTAATATACATATATATATATATATATAATAAAATGTAAATGAAGTCTGTTCATATATCGTTTTTGTCAAAAAAAAATTGTCTTTCCGTCAGGATAAAAGGCCATGAATGAGCTTACAGTCTAGTACATATGGGATAGATGGTCTTTTTTAATTTTGCTAATCGATGCTTTTTATGTGAGAACAAGAAAAAAAATCAGTCAAATTTATTTATGTGTACATAAAAAATGAATTTTTGAATAAAATTATAAAAATGGTCATACATCCACTCTGCTTCCGCTTTGACTCCTGCTCTCACTGCCGCTTCCACTCCCTCTACTGCCTTCGCTGCCGCTTCCGTTGCCATATCCTTTTACATTATCACTTGACCGGTCGCCGAAAGATCCAAAGTAGTAGAAGAAACCAAACCAAAGCAGAAAAGATAAGATGTATATGTTATAATGATGTACTAATAATATACAGCTATCTTAGTTATATAGCTCGACTTCAGGGAAAAAGTGGAAGACGGAGTGTCTTGCTACCTAGCTACTACCCTGCTGTGCGGGAAAAAGCGTGTAGCTGAGAAAATATCTATTCAAGCGGCTTCGTAGTGTAAACTATATATGCGATCATTTCTTGTACTACTACTGTATTGTTCTAAAAGTCGGGTTCAAAAATATGCCTACATACTACATACTAAATTGCAAGAGAAAATCATATTTCAAAAGTATCCAGTACTTATTAAGGTTCGTTTATGAAGCCGAGGGAAGATTTGTTATGTAAACCCTACGTCCTTATTGACCAAAGGGAACGACTAAATATTATTATTCGATAAAATCTAATTCTAATTTCTCATTTCATCATAATAAATGTACCATAACTAAATAGTCTATATTTACGTAATAAATTAGCTTTTCTCTATAGTACACCCACATATATTCAAAAAACTCAAGAGACATAGCGTGCAAAACGACATTTTAAGAACCGAACGTTTGCCAAGAAAATTCTATTCATCCAAGAGTTAGATATTCCGGATATTTGCAAATTGCGAAACTCGGTCTTATTTCGAAACGATTTCCGTAAGTATAAGTTGACGATGAACAAATAGCAATTTAATAAAGACGCCGCGCATTGATAATCCAGTAAATGACAAATAAAAAAATTCTGAAATAAAATATTGCAAAACATAATAAGGTATATATGGCTTTCACATTTTTTGCGTATATCTAGTTTTACGTTAAATCTAATTATCTGATGTTTTTCCGTATTCGATGGCCAGTAACCCGCTGCATTCAATTGTTTATACGTTATCTAAAACTGTTTTAAAGTTCTACCTTACTGAATAAACGTTTAATATTGTTAAAACTATTATTTACAATTTCTCAATATCACTAAAACAAATGTAGCTTTTTACAAAGCGCAAATATAATTAATCTATATAACGGTACTGCAGCTAACTAATGAATTGCAATCGAACTCCCCGGATCTCTAACAACTTGAAAATTAATCGATCTGTCTCACAGTTCACAGGGATTCTTAAACCAGGCCACCTGTTAAAGACAGGAAAATCTATGAAGTAGCCAGCTCTTTGAAATACGCTAGATCTACTAAGCTAAAGTATAATTATAAAAAGTAATAATACTATTATAGGGTCTGTTTTTAAATTTAACTTCCGCTTTTACAAAACGCGGCATTGTACAGTAGGGTGGAGTATATCTGACGCGATGTGGATTCGATTCCCACTCGGGGAAATAATAATATTCTTCGTCTTCTAAGAAAATTTCCGACGATGAGTTTCGCAACGTAGCAGGTAATGTCCTAAATTCGGCCGGAAGTGGCGAACTATAGGTTGTTGTTACCAGGTTGCTATCTGAAATATAAATAAAGTTACCGTAGACGAGAAAATATTGAAGAGGAAAAGAAAATATTGAAAGTGTTGCTTTAAAGTATTTGAAAATAATCTTCGTACGTATATACTTTACAATAAATTGTAAGTTTTGTATTTTTAAAATCAACGATGAACACCTTTATAAATAACGATGGAATGCCGAGTTTTGTAACCATTGTCCTTTGTTTTGAACGGAAATGGCTTAAAAACTTGTTTATAGATTAGGTTTCTTATCATACAATCTTAATTAAAAGTATTTTAAATATTATTCACACACAAAAACATTTTAAGAAAACGTTTAAAAATTTTAACGTCAGCTGGATATAGAACGAACGAAGGCTCAGCGGTCTGAGCGCTTGGACGATGTCTAAGAGGCGCGGGTTCGAGTCCGTAGTCCAACGTAGCAACGTAGCAACGTAGAGTACTTTTGGTTATCTATTGATGTCTAATTAAATATACATATTGCGTGCTTTGTGAGAGATTTCACAGTCAAATTTCGTCTATTCAGACTGAGGAAAAGCCATTTTTACTAACATTTACTTTAATGTGATTTTAACGACCATCACATGCTGTTAGAAATGCCTTAATAGTTTTTTTGTTAGCCTCCCACTTTTTGTCGCATAGCAGGCTTGTCAGAGAGAACCTAGTGTCTAGACAGTCCCTTCTCAACTTTCCGCCTGAAATCGAGACTGCATATTGAGTGGCAGAACTCAATGCCTTGCTTTGTCTTAGGTATTAGTGCGAAGAAATGAAAATAATTTAAATATTATAATACTTCCTCCGAGTGGGAATCGAACCCACAACCAATCGCGTTAACAATGAAACGCTGTACCACTGGACCACGTTAGATAAACTGTGCCGTTAAGTTGTATTCGAAAAATGAGGAATTTTAGTGTGAAGACACTGCTTCACACTAGAATTTCCTAATATACTAATTTCCAGTAAAATTTAAAATGCAACGGTGAGCTCCGCCAACTAGCTCAAAAATATATAAAATGTAGATAGCAATATAATAATCATTTCTTTTATACTATAAATAAATCAGATAATATATATTTTTTTAATTCTTAAAAAGGACAATATATTATGTCAAAAATGTAACTCGCTACTTAAAACTGGGATGCGGCCAAAAGCTATGGGAAAGAGCCTCCATAGTACGCGTTTTAGTTGTAGTTTTATTTGTTTGCAAACGTCTGGTACTGTTTACTGTGCAGCATGTTCCGGGATCGAAGTAAATAATGAATATTTGTACCGATTTAGTCTACACACTAGTGTACAGATTACTGTAGTCTGTATAGCTTTTACAGTTATATCAATATGTATAGGTATTAGGGAAATACTTTGGAATACTATATTTGACATTTGATCCTATAAATAATGAAACGTTATTTGTTTTTAAAATTAAACTATTTAATTAAGTAATGTCGTAGTATGTTATTTTTAAATAATTCGTTGCTCAAACACTATTTTGTTCCGTAATCTGTTTTAAAACTAACTTGAAAGCTTCTATTCGACAAAAACATACAAAGTAACTTCACATGTATGTATCTCATTTTTAATCGTCGTGAAAATTGTACAGATAACGTATATAGTTTCAATATATATAAAATATTACATGTAAAAAATAGAGACTTTTTTTTGCAGCTCCACGCTTTTTCCCGCATAACAAGGTAGTCAGATCTAAAAACCTAGTGTCAAGACACTCCGTTCTCCATTTTCTGCCTAAAAATCGAAACATTGCGTTATGAGTGGCGGAACTCAACGCCGTTGCAATTTAATATCTTACATTTTTAACATACAAGCTCTTGATTTTATAATACTAATAATATGACATTTTATTATTTTTTAAAGAATTATTTATATATTTAGAATAAAGGAAATGTTTTAGAAAATGGAAACATTTGATAATAACTAGCAACAAAATAGATTTTAACAAACGTAAAGCAATTTCTGAGAAGGCTAACACTTAAAAAAGGCTACTAATCTTACTGTGTTAATTTTTTTATATGTTTTCTAAAATATTTGAACATTATACAAAATAGCGTTACGTGAACTTCTAGTTTTAGAGGAAATCTTTTCGACACACTTACAAACTATTCCTATTAAGTGAGCCAATGCTCTTTACTCAACGTGTTGCTAGTAAGTTGCTAGTACGAAACTTAGACTTTAAATTGAACAAGTCTCTACTATTTTATCTTTTGTTCTAACCCTATATATTACTCAGCACTAGCACATGTATTCATTCAAATATAAATGCAGCTTCATGATTTTTGCCCTGAAATTTTTGGGTAGTCGGAGAGAACCTTGTATAGAGTTCAGTGAGCTGAACTCTATGCCGCGATTTTTCTTTATTTCCTCTGCTTTTTAAACTGAGACATGCATTGTCTCTAAATTCAAGCAGGAAATAAGAACGGAGTGTCTTGGCACTAGAGTGACACCGACACTCTTCCTGCTTTTTTATTATGATCCTTATTATAATTATTTGTTTTGTGCATATTCTTCTTAAAGTACAAACACCCTAACAGGCTAAAGCATTAAAATTCAATATTTATTATATATAGCATATTTAGAGAAGGGGGCCAAGTCAAACTGGGAACAATGAAAAGTTCGAAACTTTTTCCTTTATGTTTGTTTAACTGAATTATATTTTAATAATGTATTTGTGTACCGTCAAAGTTTATATGAATTTATTTATTATAATTTTTTTTCTTCATAATAAGATGCTATATTATTCCGCCTTCCGTTTTCAAAATTACATATCAGCAGAATATTAAAAAAGAAAATATATCTTTTCTATATTCTTACATTTTAATAGATGTTGGTTTTTTGTATTAAACGTATTTAAGTCAATCAGAGAATAGACTCCTCAGCATTCCCTGGATTCATCTAGCGGATGCTCATCTCGTTGTATGGAGAAGAGATCGGAATAGTGCCTGGGAATTGCGACTCAAGGGTAAAGAGCTCCTTTAAAAAGCGAATTAACGTTCGCCACCACTGTCTGAGGTTGGGCATCTAAAATAGAAAAGATCCTACAGTAACTAACTAAATTACAGTAACTATTGTAGTTATCTACAAAAATATTAGGTGAAACTAAATGTTCAACTGAATTAGATCTAAGTCGAAAGTCTACGCTCTATACAAGGTCTAAACGGCCATAAAGTCACCGGGCACGCTAGTAAGCTTCTACTGAATTATAAATAAGCGTGACTGCGGCTACACGCAATAGTTTACGTGTTGAAGTGTAGGTTGACAATTTCAATTATTTGGATATAAAATAATATTTAAAATAACAATTAAATTTGAATTTCGAATATGAAGCTGCAAATGAACCTATCCTATTAATAACTGTCCAAACATGAAAATGTACGAGTAAAAACAACGTAAGAATTGTAAGAAGCGTTTTAGAATTTCGTTACGGCAAGATGAGAACGTATAACTTAATAGCCTGAAGCATTTCGACGGTATTCATAAGTTCAAATGCAGTTTTGTTAAATATATTTGTAAAACTATTTTATAACTTTCAATATATTTTGCTATAAATATTGTAAAATTAAGAATTTTCTAGGAAATTGCAAGTAAAATCACAAGCCAGTTTTATTTATATGTTTTATATAAATAGCAATGTTAAATAGATAGAAATATGAATAATTTTATAAAATGCTAGTGTCAACACACTCCGTCCTCCATTTTTCATCTGAAATCGAGACATTGGGTGTTGCGTGGTGGAACTCAATCTTCTTACCAGAGCAGAGCAATGAAAATAATTTCAATATCATCATTTCCTTCGGTATCGAACCCACAACCATTGCGTTTGCAGTACACGCTGTTCCATTGTGCCACGATGACCTTATATATACATATATACATGTTTATAGTACAAGGTGTTTCGAATCGAAATCGAAAACATGTTTATTAATTATTCAAGTACACAGTTTGGGAATTAATTTATTAAAAATAATATCGTCCAAATGTAGAACTTCGCCGTTCGCGGCACTCATTTAATCGAACAGTAAAATTACTGATGACGGCTTGGCAGGTTAGAACTTAGTAATGGCTGCCATTTCCGTGACGGATATTTTCTTTCAAATACGCCAGGGAAGTCAGTTTGTTGGCGTAAACTTTAGATTTAAGATAACCCCATAGCAAAATGTCCACAGGGGTTAAATTAGGACTGAGTGGAGGCCGATTTATGTCACCTCTTGAAGTGAGATTCAAACTTCAAACAATAGTCGTCCCAATTACTCCATAATGTGTATTTGCATTACGCTCTACTTAAATCGACTTACAGCTTATAGATCATAATCTTCTGAATCCAATTTTTCCTATTATGATATTTACAAGAGAGATATCTAAAAGATTCAATTAGAAATAGTGAATAAGGAGGGTTATGTCAAAGGCTGTGACAAGTCTTAGCAAGGAGCTCGCTTCAGTAAACACGACTGACAAGCAAAGAAAACGTTTGATGTTGGTTTAAGTGGATTTTCCAGCATCTATAATTCTGCAACCTTTCATTTGTGATTTATTAATTATATACCCGTGGAGTTTTGCTTAAAACTTTCGCAGACTTCCCCATAAATGGGCAGAGAGATCCCAATGTCAAGGCGCTCCGCAATCCACTTTCGACCTTTTTTTATAATTGACTTTAATATATGATTACATATTTACTTCTTTTTGCATGTCTAAGTGATGTATAAAAAGAAATATCTTTAAACCTTTACTTATTGTAACCTTTTGTGGTTATAGTGATCGTAAATTATGATAATGTCGAATATAGTCCAAAGAAATCTGCAACATCAGAGCCGGCCTTCAGGGTGAAGGTGTATGTCTTTTGAGAGCCCCGAAATCGTAAAGTTTAGGAAAACTTGAAGGGGAACATCATTCCTCCACAATTAACATGTGCATAGGAAAAATCACCTTGAGGTACGCACGTTAGATGCAAATAATGGTCCAGATGATGCTGATGATAACTAGTGGTTGTCCTGTGGCAGGAGGTGCTAGAAAGAGCATCGCTGAACTCTAGCAAATTTATTTGTGTCCTTAATTTATTATATAATTGCATATTCACTTTCTTCTTGGTTAAATTTTTGATTATTATTACTAAATTACGCGAACTGAGAGTATTTTTCATAACAATACATTTTTACACTTGCACTTACAATGGCACTTTTGTATAAAGTTCTTAGCAACGTGTACGAGTATATCACACGTTTCTAAGACGATGCGTGCTTTACACGTCGAAAGGGCCACTAGTTTATGATTCGATTTACGTCAAAAGTGATTTTAAAAATTTGATTTATATTCATAACAATAATCTTGGAAATAGTATCTTGAATGAACTTCTTAGAAATAGGTTTTCATAAACATATGGCAATTTAATCTTCCTTAAAATATATTAAGATATATTAAAATATATTAGATTAAGAGTCTAAACAAACAAATTTGAACACCTGAACTTTATGTTTATTTATTTATTTTACTTTTTGATTTATTTTTTTGTCACAAATATATAAACGTAATGCCGCAACAAAATATAACTACCTCGGCTTCATTAAAGTAGTAGTAGAGTAGGTAGCCTTTAATATTTACTTTATTTACAATATGTATCTTATTCTTAGAAAACTGTTGAAGCCGTCAATGTAAAAATGTCTAAGCCATGAAATACTTTTTTGTAGAAAAACGAATGATGACTTAAAATCTGTGCAGTAAATAAATTTAAATATTATATAAGTTTATTTATCACATTCATTCATGTTCATACATGAGTAAGCTATTTTATTACAGCTTATATTCCAGGAAGATCTTTTTGCTTCAGAAAAAATATAAAAACCTTTTTATGGCCAACCATGACACTTGGTTGACAGCGTGATCGGTCTCTATATATTAAATCATTATATTTTAAAATAAAAAAAAAATACTACTGATTTTGTTTTTTATTATTATTGTAGTCCACACACACACACACACACAAGACACACAATTATTTAATATATTTTTTTGTTTACATACATATAGTTTACATTTCCATTACATACAATTTCCACAACAAGGCTTCATAGAGCTCAGTGTATCTAAGGGTTCCATATAAGAGTCAAGTTTATTCTACTATTTCCTTTTAAGATGGAGTGTTAGATTTCAATAAAAAAGACTTAACTATCATATTTTAGTGTCGCAATATTGGTCGTCCTGGTAAGGAAATCAGTTTCATCCGAAAAAATATTGTATATCATCGGATGCGGACACTTGTGTGCATGTTTTTAAAGCAAATGTTATAAGAAGGGGGGTTCAAAGAATGTTTTAAGATTTTTTTACATTGATGTAACTGTGAACTATGTATAATGGATAAGCTAATGAAATGGTATATTTTGTTAACATTTTTTAAAGTGTTATTCCCACACTAAGAAAATTGAAAAAGACATATTTAGGAAAATAAAAATTTGAACGCAGCGGGATTTGAACCCGCCCCTCTTGAAAACCGTCCAAGCGTTCTGACCGCTAAGCCATGCGTTCTACATCCAGCTACGTTGAAATTCTTATACGCTTATTACAACTTATATTTGTTGTTTTCTAAATATGTCTAATGAAATGGTGTTAAAAACTTTAAATAAATACTTAACATTTAAGCTAAGCGAGTTACAGGAGTTTGCCTTAGTTTTTAATATGTGAATGGATATAGTATTTCCTTGCAAAGCTCGGGCTAATTAAACGCTTAATTGCCTACATAATACCTGCTTATAATGAGAGTATTAATTAAAATTAACATGCAAATGCGTGATTTGCAAGTAAAATGTAAGCGTCATTATAATTTTAAGGAATTGTTTTTGTTTTCAGCCATAGGTAAATATATTAAATTTGATACCTCGTACGTCGATTTTCTGATTATTAAATTTGTATGTACTGTTTTTTTTTCGTTTATTGTTTTATAATATATAGAAGATACATGGAAAGTTTAGTATATGTACCACCCGGGATAAAAGTAATATGAAATAAAACAATATATAAGTTAGTGGCCGAAATTTCTTACATTCCTCAATTTTTTTATCTTTAACGCTCATTCCCGCCCTCGCTCCTACTCCTGTTTCGGCTTCCGCTCCCAGTGGAAGCGAAGCTTATAGTTAAAGTATACAGTGTTGTTTCATGTATACAAATAAATAAAATTAGAGTATTTGTTTGTAATATTAGAATAACCGCTTTTTACTAAATGCATATGTATGTGTACCAAAATAACACTTTTTACAATTTTTATCTGTCTGCTTGTTCCGGTTAATCTCTGTAACGGATGGACCGATATTGACGGGCCTTTCACTAGCAATTTAAGCAATAAATTTAATTATTTTTAAGAATTCCAAGCGGACAAATTAGCAGGCACAGTTCATTTTTATTAATTTATCTGAAAAAAACTAAACATTATTTTAAGGTAACGTATATATTTAATTGGCTATTACAGTGCAGTGCAGACAGCGTCTGACTATAACATAGTGGCTGTAAGTTAAATTCCCATTTGGTACAATGATTTTACAAAAAATATTTTAATTTCCCCAAGGTTTTGATTTCTTAAAATCAAACCTTAAAAAATATAACTAATATACTGTACCATTTCCAAGTTAAAAAAAACCATAAGGAGTGATAAGTTATTACATCAGTATAGTAAATTACACGTATAATGCGCGGACAAGGAAAGCCTTTCTCCTTTTGTGTTGTATTATGAAATGGACGCTTATGAATCATAATAATTATATACACGTCGGGACAGCGCATTAGGCTTTAGGCTTTATTATTTGTTTTTATTTTTTTGTTTGAAAAAATCTTAATTTCACGAAAACGTTGCGATTATTTTAAAGTTGAAACCTTTGAGTTAATAAAATAATAGAATATTTTGTTATTTTTGCTAGCTTTTACTCGAGACTACATAAATAACTTAGGCTTAAAATATATTTCGTATTAATAGTAGTTAATATTTCTCTAAGGTATCAATATACATTTTTATTATTTTTTTAAATGTAATGTATACTATGTACATATATACGATAAAAATATTTAGTTTTTTTTTTTTCGATTGTGTAGTATGCTGTTAGCCATAGTGGCCTCTACAGCCGTACCGGGTTTTGGGGGAGGCCGAGCTAAAAGAGCTCCGACCTTGGCTTGGAGAGGAAACGTCGAGAGGAAACCATCAATTTACTCGTAGTTTCACGGTGACGCAAGGGCGCCTCATGTGAGACTCGAAATTTATTTAGAGAAACGTGTAAACATTTAAGTATAGCAGGATTAAAACCAGCACCCTCTAAGTGTGTAAAATACACGTTAATATATTAAATTAATCATCATCATCATTCATCATTTATTTAAATGAAATCCAATATTTATTCAAATAAAATAAAATACGAGGCAGTTGCCACATAATATATTATCATCAGTCAGATCAGAAATTTTACTTGACCAATAATTGAAACAAAGAGCATTGTATTGATTGTAGCGCTCATAATTTATCATATTCATAAAATATATTTACACATAATAAACAAATAAAACATATAAACATTTTTATATAAAACTAGTTACCGCCCGCAATTTCGTTAATAGTACTGCGTCTGCAGAAGCAGCTCGTCACCTCTTCCAACAAGGCTTGCGAGAGACGACGAAAAAAGAAGAATTAGCCCGAAGAGTCGATTTAAAAAAGTCAAAAATTTTGGGACATCCGCGCTTAGTGCTTTCGCTTTCCTAGTCACTATGAATTTCAGAATTCAATTTCCAATAGTATTGGCTGTGCGTGGTCTGTCACTCACACAGTTAGCAATAGGATAGTTTATATTCATGATATTTGAACCTACATCTACCACATTCAATGAGGTATATTGAAATTGCAATGTTGTTACATTAAAAAAAGCCCTAACTAAACAAAGTTAACTTTAAGTAATTCATACTTTTTCTTGCATATCAATCAGGTAGTCAGATAGAACCTAGTGTCAAGAGAGTCCGTTTTTAATTTTCAAAGCGAAACTGAAACATAGTGTGCTTAGTGGCGGAGCTTTGTTTTGTAGAAATGAAGATAATTTAAATATAATCATACCTCCTCTATTTTACCTCAACTTTTAGTTATAATACAGTAATAATAACATATAATAAGCAAGCAAAGTGCTTTTGTTGAGAATTTATATAAGTTGCAAACCCAAAAGTTTTAAGCATCTAGAAGTTAAATACAATAAAACATGAAAACGGTAAACGACAACAGCACTGTCATAAAATGTGCAATATTAGTACGAGGCAGCATTAAGCAGGTAATTTGTGAGTTTAACTATTTATTTGAACTAGGTGGCGTGGTTTTATTATATTTTTATGACTAATATCTTTTGACGCTGTCTTGTTACCGTTGGGATACCTATGTTTGACTGGGCGAAAAGTTATGACTTTTCGCATGCCAGCTATGGCTGTGGCTGACTTCTAATAGCTCTTGGAGAACATTTCATAAAAATGTTATTTCAGTGTGATTGCGAGTTCGAGTCCTACTTAGAAAAATCATTCATATTCAAATTATTTTCATTAGCTTCTCCTTGCCACCCTGCTATATATGAATATATTGTTCGCATCCTCTTCAATTCCCGCAAGGCTTATTTTTTTAGCTTAACCCTTTATCCCTATCGGGGTAGTCAGAGAGAACGGAGTATCAAACGCTACGTTCTCTGCATAATTCTCTCGGCTAGTCCACAATCATCAACCTCTTCATACACACCCTTCGGGGGTCCTCATTCTTCTTACGTGACCTTCCTCCTGTATCATCGATACTGTATTCCCGAAGATCAACCAAGGTATTCCTCTACCTTGGCATATTTTTTAAAAAAAATTAGGCTCTGGCATAGTATTATATATTTAAATTATATTATAGTCACTAATTTAGTCGTTTAAATCTAGTAGGTTATTAAAACACAAATAAAAAATTCCAAAGTAGTGTAAGTGTAAGATGGCCTAACCAGTACAAAATGGCGGACTGCATACTCGTACACGAAACACACTCAATATGGGTAACCAATGAAAACAAATCTGAAACGAATAATGTTGATATATTTTTAAATAAAATCGGTTTTGTTATAAAGCGTACATAATAGTGATGCAATAAATATACTAAGAGCTAAAAAAAATATAAGATACTAATCGTTCATACATACTTACTAATATATCTAATGGTAAAAGTTCGACTATATTATTAGTATATCTCTTTAAATTTAAGCTATTGAACTTAACAAAAAATCTGACTCTTACTAATTTTAATCTACTAAAAAAAATTGTCTTGATAATAGAGGTAATAAATATATTATTAGAATAACACAGTAACAGCAATATATTATCACAATTATTTATTACAATGTAAGAGACTAATCCTAGACATTAACTTTAGTTTGCGAAGAAAATAATAGCTTTATATTCATGTATTAAATATTTTTTGAGATAAATAGATACATTTTAGAGATAACACACTGTTTGTAATTTTTCGCTTATTAGGCATTACGTTTGTGATCTGTGCCTAATAAGAACGGGGCACCATGGGGAAGAAGACTAGAACTTGATACCGTAGCCGATGTGATAAGTCAAACATATCCTGAATTAAGTCTAGCAGCGATTGCAGATATTTATGATCATCCTGATATAATGTAATGTAATGAAACCATTGTGGCGCAGTGGGACAGCGATTGACTGTAAATACGATGGTTTTGGGTTCGATCTTGGTCGGGGGAACATTTGTATTTAAATTATTTACATGACACCGCTGTGGTAAGATTAAGCGCGGGGTTGAATTACATCACTTAACATGTAATATCTCGATTTACAGGTGAAAAGAGGGGAATGGGGTGTCTTGACACTAGCTTCTTTCTGCCTACCCTTCTATGCGAAGTAAAACGCGAAGCTGAAAATAATATAATGCAACATTATATTCTATTGTTTTTTATATAAAAGAAGGTATGTTTCTTAAAGTACACTTTTTAGCATTATGCAACGAATGTGACATTCAAATATAGGTACATATATTAATTTATACATTCGTATACGGTACTCTAAACCTTTTTATATATATAGCGGAGTAATCAAACCGAACCTGGTGTCGAGGCACTCCGTTCTCTTATAATTAAAAACTATAATTGAGTTTAAATATTCTTCTGAAATTTAAACAATCAATAAAGAAATCGTGATTAGCAAAGTCTCAAAACTTCATATATAAACAGAAAAATCCGAAAAATATATACCTATAAAAAAATAATACACCAATAAAGTAAAGCAATTTTAGTATATAGCATTTTCTGACATAAAATCTGGTATTGTACCGTTCCCTTCTCTCGAGTTAATATTTAAAGAGGTGCAAATATTCAATTTCAATAGAGCCTGTTTTCAGTTTGTGAAAATCTCCTTGAAATTTATAAATGTACGTGAATAGCAATTACAAAAGATTACACCCTGGAGCAGGTACATTCAACTTTGTCTTATCACTAATTGACTATATCGACAAGCACGTTATATTATAAGTGATGTTACAAATATTAAGATATCGATGATTTAAGTATATCATTTATAGTTATGCTTCCGTTTTGCTACCTTACTAAGAGGAGAGAAGCGTGAAGCTGCAAAAAATGAGTATCGACCAACTTACGGTAATTACAATTCGCGAGTATATGATATCACGGTGATACATGATATCGCCAGTTAGTTTCTCTATACTCTGACGCAGCAATTAAAACTACGGAAAATGTGAAATTTTATATCTTAATTTCAAGAATAAGCGCATTTTTACTGAATTAAAATGAAAAAAAAAATTTTTTTGCCTTGATATAATCTAGTTTAGTCAGCTATTGGAGTTCACAATTGTTTCAAAACATCTTTTCATTTTTACAAAAAAAGAAACTCAAACTGAATTCATACATAAAAGATTTTGGAAGCTTACAGAAGTTTAGTATTTTGTTATAGGGAAGGTTACTATATTATTACTGGATCTCCTTTCAACTTATAATCTATAATAGTGTAACTTTATCTGTTTTCTAATCTCCTTAGTGTATTCTCCATACAACGTGACATTGGCGAAGTTATAAGTCCTCAACTTGCACGTTCAAAGCACAATAAATAGAGAAGTGATCAAAAGTTTTGCACGGCTCTGACAATGCAGCAAGTTCAAATTTTAACATTAAGAGCACAATGTAGCTACTTTATACTAAATTGAAGTGTCAGCGTATTTCAATGTCTAGAAGTTTTCTTAGTGAAAAATTGAGAGAGCAAACCATTTTAATGTTGTACAATATAAACTAACTCTATTGTAGTTCAGTTGTGTCAAGCTTTTAACGATAAATGTTAGTTCAAATACTACCCAAAAATAGCTAAGATATTTTTTTCAGCTTTCTCTCGCATAAAGTAGTGTCACTCCATTTACCACTTTCCGGCAAAAAATCAAGACCAGCCAATTAAAACATAATTTTAATATAATCGTTTCCTCAAGTGGACATCGAATTCCAAACCAAATGTGTTTCCAGTCAAACGATGCCAAAGGCCACGATCGCTTTGCTTTTTATTTCTTGATCCTTAAGATAAATATTTGTATATAAATTGTATATTTATATTGTAAGGTAGTTATGTTATTGTTTGAGAAGTTAGACAAAACTCACTTTTAAATAAAAATATGTAATAAAAGTTCTACGTATGTAAAAGCAAATCATAATATCCAAGTGTCGAGTGTTCCTATTTTGCTGCGCTCGAATTAGACGAAATTACAATTTTCATATATTTATTTGTTAACAAATATAAAAATAAAGTTTCGATTATAAATAGACTATCGATATCGATATTTACCATTCGTACTCCACCATTGTGCGCGATACTAGCTTTGAAGGTATAAAAGTACCCTTCTAATGACCCAATTACACTCGATGCCTTACAATGAGATGAAATTACAGGAGAAAACTTGTTATAATGAAATATTAATATTTTAGAATAATAACGCGAAAATCGTTTTAATTGCTTTGAAGTTTACTTCACACGATATTTCATGTTTGTGAGTTTTGCATAGAAATATTGGGGAAGGTTTAGCTAAGCTAAGTTTCGATTTATATAAAAGGGATAAAGTTATTTAGAACATTTACATTTTATAACTTTTTGATACTATTTTTTTTATATATACCAACATACGAGCACTTAAAAATATATTTTGTAATTTTTACAATACTTTGGCATACCTTGTTAAAATCCAACCCATATCCAGACTTACTGGCGAAGAGGCTAACCTAACCTTCCCCTTTAAAATGCGCACTAATGATCACATCCACTTGCCGAGCTTCTCTGTCTGCCTTACCAAATATGAAAAGGGCCTACTTACGCCGCCTTCGAACTTTAATGTATTTTAATTACCTGCAACTAATATGGACGGAAATTAATGATAATTTTGAACATTTTTTGAAGTATTTTTTATCACACGCTTTGAACGCAGCAGGTGACGCTAGGTTCGAATCAAATTTAAAATTTTCAAAGTTTTCTATAAATGTGTTTTTTTAATTAATGATAAGTTAACAAGGCTTGGCTACCTCGAAAGAAGTAGATAAATGTTCATAGGGGATGTATGAAAATTAAAACTATATAGCAAAATACAATAAGCTTTTAGCTCTCAGCCCCTTTCTATGGAAATTATGCGGAGTGAAGAATGTGACACACTTAAAGTTCAAACAGTGAATAAAGTTCAATTAGCGAATGCTAAAATAAGTAAAATAAATATTACATACTATACTTACTGTGTTTGACATAAACGTTTCTATAAAGTGACAAACACGTTGTTAAATTCCTTTGTATTTAATGTATTTAATATTTTTGTTGACTAATTCAATAATATATGATGAGTAATTGCATGTTTCAATAACTGAAAAAAATTAAACTGACCACGTTTTATATTATACTGATTTTAATGTGTGGAATTAAATTATGTTGATGCTCTCTCGTGCTGTTGAGTTTCTCACCGGCTCTGTTCAGCAGAACTGCATTTAAAGCTGTTGGTAGCTTCCGGTATGACTGACAATACTGACATTTTATGGTAATTTACAATTTATTTTTATGATAGCCTATTTGAATAAATAATGTGTTGATTTTGATTTTATATAAAGATAAATTTCCATATAATGAAGTTTTTTATATATGATTGTAAAATACTACTACTACTATTTGAAGTTCAATTCACTTCCTCGTAATATCTAAATTGGCTTGTACGATAACATTATTGAGAGCTCTCAGGCAATTTCACAATTGCGCCAATTTAAATAAAAGCATAATGAAAATATTGAGTACAGTGATACTCTATTTAATATATTGTAAATGAAATATTTTTTATTTTTCTACTAAAAATACCTATACTAATTAACTATCAACATCAATACTAATATTATAAACAGCAATTCTGTCTGTCTGTGACATAACCACGGTCAATCTGCTAAGCTTATTGTGATGGCATTTTGTTTAGAGATACTTGAAGGTCTTAGCATTAACATAGGCTGCATTTTTCTTACATTTTAGATTTTCCAGAAATTTTGTGTAATGAAAAGGTCGCCGAAAACACGAAACGCCTATGGTGAAACCGCTGGTTGCTAGTTATAGCTAGTTCTCTTTAAAGTTAGAAATCTACTGAAACTTCTTTAACCTTAAATCAAATTTTGTATCTTTACACTTTATCACCAAAGCTGATTAGGTTACCTATCAAAGAACCTAGTGTCAAGACACTCCGTTCTCACTTTACTTCTGAATATAATGAAATTGTGTGTTGAGTGGTGGAACTATCACCATGCTTTGTCATGCTTAAAAATGTATATATTTAATTAAAAATTACATATCCTTATTTCCCCGAGTGAAGATTGAACGTAAACCATCGCGTTTTACATTTAGACGCAACGAACCGTGGTCTGTGTACCACAATGGTCTATTATTCTATTGACCTCATCGGCTTGGGTAACTACAGCTACATACATTATAGTTTGTTTTATTATCACATGTCTCTTGCAATTGCATATATGCACATTTTCATAGAAGAACTAAGTGAAAAGCTACTGCATTTTTCTTCATTCGTCCACCTCAATAAAAAATATTTATTGGAACTATATATATATATATATATATATATATATATTTATATATATACTAAAAAGTAATCTTTTGTAAAAAAATATATATAATGCAAAATATTTAATATACATAATATACCATGCAAAATACGATACACATATATTGTATGCATACGTAAACTTACGTTAATAAACGTTAGGTAATAAAACTAAAGGAAGCGATGGCTGGATGTCGGGAAGCATATGGTTAGGATGGGATATAAGAACCAATGGACTAAGGATGTCAGACATAGTGCAAAGTGGATGAGCTTAAGTTGGCAGTTAAGGCAGACCCTGGTTAAACGTCGGGTTTGATGCTAGGAAGAGGAAGAAGGTAGTAAAATTAAAAGCTTCACTATTTTAGATGCAGTTTGGAAAAACACCTGCTAAATAAATGTTTTATTTTCGTCAATTAGTTTACTTTAGTTAAAAACTTTAGTGACAGAAACTGAAAACTGGAACAAAAGTGGAACATGCTGAAATGGATGGATGCGAGCTGCCCAGGACTGGGATGATTGGCGCTCTATGATCTAGGCTGATATAGGCTGAAAAAAATTACACGTAATAACTATTTATATATTTAATACAAATTGGTAATTAGAATTGTAATATTGTATCTTAAAATGTTATTGGAAAATAGTCATTTTCAAAATATAGTGGAACTGCGGTTTGTATCGCGTGTTCCGATTTCATTATGTGGCGTGGTTGAAATTTGCTTTACTAATGTCGACAGAAGATGGCTTTTGATGAAGTTACAACTACAAATAAAATTACATTTTAAGTTCTTAACGTTTAAAACGTTAATTAATCTTAATTTGAAATGAAAATATACATATTTTTAATACATGTTAAAATGCGCTTCACGCATTTTATAAACACAATTACTTTAGATTTAACTTTTGATTGGATTAATATATTTTAAAATTCTGATAAAATAAAAATGTATATATTTGTATCAATATACATCGCTGCATGCGGTATTTACCTTATAAGGTAATGCAATTAGATATAAGAAAACTACTGTACGATTTTTTAATGTAATTACCACTGGTTACTTTCTGTTCGAAAATCAAATCAATCATTTACGCTTTTTCGAGAGCGGAAATTTGAAACGTGATGCCTTATTTTATAATTGTGTAGTGTTTTACTCTAGGTTTTCTGTGCCTACTGTTCTATATGACTTAGATTCGATAAGCAAGAAAAAATATTATATAATAAAAAAAATCCACACACATATTATTATATATTATAAATGCGAAAGTAACTCTGCTTGTCTGTGACGTCGTCACGGCCAAACCGCTGAACAGATTGTGTCTAAATGTTATATAGAGATACATGAGGGTCTTGGGATAAACATATTCTACATTTTTTTCCCATTTTTTAAGATTTTCCGGGAATTTCTATATTTTACGAAATGGTTACTGAAAATATAGATCACGCGGGCAATTCCGGGAGCTATAGCGAACTAGTAGGTATATATTTACATTTTCAAAACCTCATGAATATATATAACATCGGCTGTGACACTTTAAATCGTTTGTGCGCTTTAGTTTAAGTCCGCTAATATTTTCTACGTTCATTCTAACAGGATTTATTTCTAAAATCTTCTAAAAGTCCTCTTGAAGTAGCGGGTTTTAAACAGTTCCGAGGAAATTGTTGCAATAGAAAATGAGTTTTAAAAATTAAAATCCTGGAATATTTTTAACCGAAAATCTACAAAAGGAATAATTGATTCATTCGTTGTTTAAAACTATGAAACAGTTAAATAAATGTTTTTTGTTTTACAATTTGTGTATGTGTTTTGTAAGTTAATTAAACTTACAAAACATTTTACTTAAATTATTACAAAACATTTCGATTAATACTTTAATTATAAATGTATTAGAAAATTCAGAAAGTTTGAACGTTATATAATATCCTCATATTTATCTATTCATTATCCGCTAATGAATGTGTATTTTTGCCAAGTTACAAGTTTGTAGCAAAAACATGAAGGATTTTCATTATAACGAGCCCTTACACTACCCTTAATCTGGCCCTCACGCAAAATCCATTTTTAGCGAACTAACTATAAACTACCCCGCAAAATTTCATGTTTGTACGTCAACCTGTTTTCGAAGGATTTTGATTTTCGTGATTACTACACATTTTGAAATGAAACTATTTTTAACGGGATTAATCGCATGTATTTTGGTATCCGAAAATACATTTCACAGGTAGACCTGTGACCACGGACTACTGTAATGTGTTCGAAACGTCGGGTTTCTAAAATGTATTTTTCTATATACACAATTAATCCGGTTAAAAATAATTTTGTTTCAAAATATGTAAATTGGCGGAATACAAAAATCTTTTTATTAGATATATAATTTGTTACATATAATATATCTGAAATCACGCGGAAAATGGAAAACGCAGTGTGTTAAGTCTTATACACTATGTATCCCAGAGTGAAACTTAAAATAAATAGTATAATAAATTTTTATTTTGCTAAAATTACTTATTCTTAGTTATAAATATAAAAGAACACTCTATATTATTTTTTTCTTAATAAAACAACCATGTTTTTTAAATTTTAACTTAAATATTGAATAAAACCCTTTATGTAACCAAATAACTAAATTTAAAAACTTTCAGTCTTAGCTATATTAAATGATAATAATTATTTACGATTTTTTCCAAATATACATACATAATTTTAATTTGTCAATGCCCTAAACGAAACATCCCTAGTAATATAAACGATCAATCTCTTTCGTGGTGCAGTCTACATGTTCGAGGCTGGTGCCGCCGGACGGCATTCCACGTTGTGCCGCGCCCGCTGTCGAACGCCTACTAACTGAAAGGTAAGTTTGAATTTAGGGTCTTATTTTTTAATTTTATATGGGTGATGAATTTAATTCGTAGGGCCTAAGTCATAGGTTTTCTTTTCATTGTTGTGGAGTTCCCTTTTTAAAATATTTTTATAATTATACAAATTTAAAATATAAATAAATTTAAAATATAAAGTAATCTTTTAAATAAGGGAATTGTAATATTTAGTTTTTGCTTATATTCAGTATAAATAATTAAAGCAAATTTAAATAGATCGGTTTAATTTTCATTACGCTTGTACCGTATAACGTATTATTTAAATATGTATAAGAAATATGAAATAATACTAAGCGTTTATAATAAAGCACAAAAGTCAAGATCCGTTTTCTCAAAAGCTTTTCGATTTAACATAAAACCAAGTAATAAAAACTTTTATAAACTTCCGTATAGCTGTAAAGTTCGTGATCGTTTATCTTGCGAGTACTAAATCCATTTGAATTTTAAAGCTTGTAAGTTACATAAAGTTTATATTAGATAATGCAAAAATATTTTAAATAATATTTCTAGATTTTCTTATAATAAATCGTTTTACCAAATTAATTTACTTTGCATTAACAAATAGAAAAGCAGTAAATTTATTAGAAATATATTACATAACAATATACATATATAACAAAATTTTCATACAATACCTACGAGATTAATTCAAAAAAAATGTTTCAACACGAACGGCCTTTAAAATAGCACCTTTGGGAGTTCCATATTTGACTTCATTACGTAACTCGACTGTTTCTCGTAGTTTAAGCTTCCGTTTCGCGCCGTAGTTTTGCATTTTCATTTTGTTTTATCAAAAACGATTAAAGCTAGTTACATTAGAAACGTTTTTTCGGTAAATTGAAATATAAAAGTTAAATGTATATTGAGCTTTTTTGCTAAATTTCAACAAAACGTTTAGTTTATAAGTTTTATTTAAATTGATTACTGAAAATTTGCTGAGCTTGAGATTAAAAGGCGTGGTTAAGTCTGACGACTTGTCTTGTGTAATAACTCTTTGGTAGAGTTTGGTTTAAAACCATATTTAATGTAGTATAATAATATATAAAATTTCATTGCGATGGGTTTCATTCCTGGTGGGACATCATAGTTTAATTATTTTCACTTATCTGCTTCCACCATTTAACAGGCACATGTCTCAAATGGAGTAGAAAACGGAGAACGGAGTGCTAGGTTATCTCTGCCTGCTATGCGTTAAAAAGCGTGAAGCTTTAAAAAGCTCGTTTTTACGTCCTCATACGTACATTCCAATATTTGCCTTTGAGTTTAGTATGGTATAAACATAACATCCATATACTAATATATTATTTTCATATTTCAATATTTCAATTGAACAACAATTCATTTTTAGATTTCCAACATATAATTTTAAAAGACTGTTATTTTAAAGACTATCTCTTCGAACTAACCACATAACTGATCAGAAATAAGTCTGGAGTTAATTAATAAGTAGTTATCTTTTAATATTTGGTTAGGTACAAAGAGGAGCTCGGACAGTGAAGGCGGGCGTTAATGGGAATTTTAAAGGGGAAGTTCCGGTCACTGCAATGTGATGGGTGAACCAATGGAATGCTAAGAAGTTTCTTGTCTTATAAGATTTTGTATTGATTGGTTTTATTGAACTAAAATACCGTTTAATTTTTCAATATTACCGAGAAAAACGTTTTAAAGCAGACATATACATTAACAAAGAAAATAATTTAAAATACGTTCCCAATAAAAACCACAAGTATGAATTCACATTATATAATAATTCAAGTATTAAGTAAAAATATGTCGGTAAAAGTAATTAACGCGATGTGACGAGAAAATGTGATTAAAAATATAAGCAGTCCATATTGAAACGTTTTCAAAGCTTTTGTCAAAGATTTTTTATGAGTTATGAGATTTTATTGAAGTCATTTTAACTTTACTTTATATTATTTAGTTATTTTAACAAATCACGGCGGTGAGTCTTGATTTCGGCAGGAAAACGGAGAACGGAGCCTCATGACACTACGTTTTCTCTGCCTACACTACTATGCGGAAAAAAACGTTAAACTGAAAAATTATATAAATAACTAAAATAGTTTTTAATTCCATGCCTTAAATATTTTTAGTTCCGCATCACAAAGTCGTGTTTATATATCATAATAATCCTTCTAGTGTTTTATTCATTAAAATTTTTTTATAATTATCTTCCTGTGAAGAAAAAATCATTTTATATCGATGCATACGTATATCGTATATCTATGCAATAATCTAGTCTATTGATTTAATTTCATTTTTAGCTCAGAATTGCTTAAAATATTTATATTAAATCCGTTTGGTTATTTCAGTTAAAAAGGTTCTACATCTAAATCAAATTTAAAAAGTTATACCTTTCAGGTATACTTTAGCTTTCATAGCTTATAGAATCAATTTATGAGGCCATCTTGTCGCAGTGGTACATAGTCTGACTGTGGACACGATTGGTTGCGGCTTCGATTCCTCCGAGGAATATTTAAATTATTCATATTTCTTCGCTCTGTTAAAAAACAGTGCGGCGTTGACTTTCACCATTAGACACGTAATGACTCTCTCTTGACTTTGGGCCAATTTTGGAGTTTTCGGTTCTTTTGCGGACATTAGGTTCATTCTACCTTGTTATGCAGCAAAAAGTACGTAAAGTTATTTTGTATATATTCAAAATATGAATTTAATTTTAATGAATCTCAAATATAGTTAATAATTACCGATATAATATAATTTTAAAATGAAACTAGTTCTTAACCGAATTAATAAAAGTCCGTGGTCACAAGTAGATGCTACCTGTGACCACGGACTACGTTCGAAACGTCGGGTTTCTAAAATGTATTTTCGAATACCAATAATATATGCGATTAATCCAGTTAAAAATTGTTTCATTTATAAATGTGTAAATATCACGAAGACCAAAAATCTTATCATCATTTAGTTAAATCGAATAAATAGACGAAATCGAATGTCTCATTGAAATAACTTATGTATTTGACACACAATTTTCTGTGTAATGAAAAAGAAGGCAAACTTGCTACGTTAAGAATTTTCACAAGACTCCTTATGTGTCGCAATATATCGGAATCAGGAAAGGCATTTAAGTTTATAGCATATTTAAAGATAGGCATCGTAAATATACTACAAGGCAAGTTTGCTTGCTTGATTACGAATTGTGTATTATATTTCTAGAAATACCCACCTTTGTTACCATTGACATCGAAATTACTGAATTTATAAAATTAAATATATATTTATTACCTATTTCGGAAAGTATTTGTTTAATAAGCACGACGAAAGCAGAGAACGGCCTACGTTAATACTGAGTTTTTTAAAATTAAAATTTTATTCATAGTTTGCTAGCCACCCGCTCTCAGCTTCGCCCGCGTGTACTAAAAGTGTATCGTATTTTCAGCAGCCTTTTCGTAAAACAATGAAATTTCTAGAATGGAATAGAATCTAAAAAAAAAAAAATGTTACCTATGTTAATCCTAATACTCTCAAGTATCTCTATATACAATTTCATCACAATGGGTTCAACGATTTGGCCGTGATTACATCACAGACAGACAAAATTACTATCACATTTATAATATTAGTATGGATTATATCATAGTCTATGTCACGCCTTTGTGTCATAGACCCAAAACCACACTTTTATCAGACTATTCAAATTGACTGAGATTGTCGTATAAAATATTCGAATGGGAATTAAACCTACAACGATTATATATTGGTATGACCTCACTATGATAAGTTACCGTTAACTAAAAGTATTTTTTTTTATATATTACGTTGATCACGCGAAATATATGAATTCGTGTAATCATTTATATAACAGGGTCCAATTGTGTAGGCGTTAATGTAAATGAAAATTTGCGTGTGGTTGAAATATGAGTGTTTAATCAGAATCACAAAAAAAATTACTAATATAAAATTGAGCCATGTGGCCAAGCATGATAGCGTCTGATTGAAATCACGATTAGTTGTAGGTTCAATTCCCATTCGAATGTATGATCATAATTCAATTAATTTTATTTCTCCGCTCTGGTGAGCAAAATAAAACGTGGTGTTGGGTTCTGCCACACACACAACACGCACTGTATCGACTTCGGGTGGAAAGTGAAGAACCGAGTGTCTTGATACTAGGTTCTTTCTGACAGCGAAAAAGCTTGAAGCTTCCAATTAGAAATACAACGATAGAAATATAAACGAAATATTCTATACTCGTATATGGCTATACTCGTATATTGCCATGTTATTGTGAATTTTAAAACAAATTATAATGTGTTTTTTTATCCATTCGCGTTTTATGAGCTATAGGCAACGAGTAAAAGGCTGTAGTATTGCGGTTATTCTTACCTATATGAAGTATAGTAACATTTAATTAGGGACCTATACAAAAAAGAATTAAATTCGCACTCCCAATCGTCGTGGCATACTCATAGAATGCACTATGATGGCTTCAATCAAGACTCGTCTATAATAGTCTAGTCTATATATAAATATATTTACAGTACGAATTGTAAGAAAACATATATCTAAATGATATGTTTGTTTTTATAAAATCTACTGAGGCGAGGTAAGATTGTTATATTTTATGTAAATGATTTCGGGCGTCGCGAGAGAAGCCTGCTCTATGTTGGCGTTCTTAAACTAAATACTTAAAAGTATTTACGTTAGTTTTTTGTTAAAAATTTAATTAATATGTTTTGTATTTGAAATTCATCCTTTTACATAATATATTCTGTAGTTTGAAATACAGTTTTTAAGTGCACATTCTTTCTCTTGAGAGAAAATGGAACACATTGAATGATATGAATTTAAAAATTTAAACATTAATATGAATCGTTTCGTAAAATAATGAATGTGGAGTTAGAAACCTATATACCTACGTTCTACATATGAGACTGTGTTACAGTGGCTATATATTTTATAAAATTAAAACAGTAACAGTAACTTTGTTGGCTATGTACAGATATTATATATTATATAACAATTATATTAAAATAATAAAATGTTGTACTATGCAATATAATAATTTACGTAATTCAAATTTGAACTTACAATCATCGCAGTTAGCCTGATTATACTGCACCAACGAGGCGTTATTTCTTTGATTAAATAAAACCAAATGAATACAACAAAATATCTTATTATATATGGTTTTTGTTACAGTTTCACCTTCCAAGTCACCAAATACCAAGTAAGTGTTATTCATTTTCTTACGACTACAGTTTAAAAATTAAACAAAAAAATAAAATATATTTTGACATGGAGAAAGGAGTATTTATATGATTATGTTAAGATTATTTTAAGTGCGGCGTTGATTTCCGCTACTCAACACGCAATGTTTCGAATTTGAGCGGCTATCGGAGAACGGAGTGTTTTGACGTTTTGCAATGAGGAATAAAGCGTGCAGCTGTTCTGAAAATTTAAGCAAAATTTAAAACATTTATTTTCATACTCAAACATATGTATTAGAACTAAAATGTTATATCAAAATATTTGTAGTGAGATATTTTTTTTTGATTTTTGAACGAGTAAGATACTTAGAAATATTAAAGTTTTTGTTGTTTTAATGAAAATTATTATTATATTAGCCTTATAATTAGTATGAATATTGTTTTTATTTACGAATTTATCGTTTCTTTTTGTTACAAAGATGATTGGACTGTAAGACGACTGAACGTGCAAATCCGCGTTTTATCTATATAGTCAGTACCCACCCGTCTGCTTTAAATTTTACTTTCTTATTAGTTTGTTTGATTTCCACTCGGGGGAATGGTTATATTTAAAACATTTTAATTTCTAATCTAACCTAATACAAATCGCGGCGTTAAGTTGCGCTACTCTTAAGAACGAGAAAGAAAGTGGAGAACGGAGCGTCTTGACACTAGATTTTCTTTAACTACCCTTCTATACTGAAAAATGCGTGTGCACAAATGCGTGGAACCGAGTGAAGATTTGAGTAGAATTTCAATTTACAAATATGGACGGATATCAAAATATCAGATAATATAAGAACAATTTCAGACCAATATCTAGACATTGTGTGTTGTTGCAAATTACTGAGCCTAACGCCATATTTTGCTTCACCAGATTATATAAAGATACCTCTGAACTCACAACCATTGCGTTTGAAGTTACACTGCGCCATGATGGAGTAATTATTTAGCAGAATCTATAGGCAAAAAAGATTGCCGATATACAAACGGTCCGACTGTTTGGTGATCCTCGTTCTTGATTTTGGAAGTAAATTGGTATTTGTACTGGACAGGAATCTTCCTATCTAAAAGGCTCTTCGTGAAATTGGACGTCGTCCAGCATTCAGTTTGACCAGTAGTATGGGGAAATCCATTCGGGTCGCTTCATTAATTAACAATAGCTATATTGAATACAAAATGAACGCTGTATTAAGGCAATTTAGTAGTTTTAATTCAAAATTTTGTTATTTGAAACTCAATATATATTTATTAGGATTTTAAAAAATATTAACAAATTTATTATCGGTTTGAGCAATTGGTCATCATTGCACAATGTGACAGCGTCTGATTTCGTGGTGGTTGTGGGTTAGATTCCCACATGGCGTAATGATTCTATCTAAATTATTTTCATTTTTACTTTCTGGTGACAAGACAAAGTGCGATGTTCAACACGTAATGTCTCGGATTCAGGCGGAAAGTGAGGAATAGAGTGCCTTGACACTAGGTTAGAAATAGTGTGAACTATAGTTAACTTGAGCAAACAAAACAGCTATAGCTATTTCGTATTTTCGGCGGCCTTTTCGTAACACAATGAAATTCCTAGAAAAACTACGAAAATGAGAAGTTAATTCCAAGATTCTCAAGTATCTCTAAATAAAACTTCATCACAATTGGTTCAGTAGTTTGTCCATGATGAATTCACAGACAGAGTTACTTTCTAATATTAAAAAGTATGGATAAAAAATACTTTTTAATATGTGTTATGTTATATTATATTGTTAAACATCTCATTTAGGGCTTTCAGTAAGAATGCTTAATTTTGTGTACCTAGTAATACCGCCAGGTCTATGCCGTTATCCATTTACAGCTCATTAAAAAAAATCTTTCTTGTGGAACTAAACACCGCTGTTTATCTAAGATCTACGAACACTTTATCTAAATCATAATATATAGGGTATTTTGCACCCATAAACAATGTACAATTAGCTCACAATTATAATCCGTAATATATAATATAAAAAAAAATAATAAAAAATGTATTTAATTGAAATTTCTACGTCACGTTCTATTTATTATATACATAGGTACTAAATTGTTAATTAACAGTGCTCAAGTCGTTCAAAAGTTTTATTGAAGTAATTCTCTAGTCAACTGAAGACAAATATCGTGACAGGCAAAGTTTGTAATCTCAGAAATCGCTTCGACTTAATCTTAGGCTTTCTCCCGTTAGAAGCACAAGTTTCTTGATATCGTGATCAAAGTTAAAAGCTGAGACAGACGCTCCCGAGATACTTGTTAATATTCTATTAGATATTTCTATTTAAAATATACAGACATGTAGACTAAAAAGTTTATTTTAAGCTCGCTTTTTTGATCTCAGTAAGCAAACAGTAAAACGATTTGCTTCAATTTTAATGTTTACGACGTATTTAATTCTTTTTTTTACTTTTGTATATATTTTCGTGAGAGAAATATTAAAAGTAACAAAAATCAGTAAAAGTATTTTGTTGCCGTACGTAGAACGTATGACTTAACGGTCAGAGCGTTTCGATATCTCGCTTGGTTTCCAAGAGGCGCGAGTTTGAGTCCTGCTAAGTTAAAATTTATATACGTTTTTTAAAAATGTTATCCTACGCTTTGTTTGGTCTCTATCTATCGTTTTAAAAGGTTATAAACATTTAAGTTATTTTGAAGGGAATAAGTTAAAAACATCGTTTAATCATGAAGTCTTCTTCTTCTACTTGGCACTAATCCCGGCCTAGCCAGGGTCTGCCTCCCTACTCAATCTTCTCCAATTTGCACGTTCTTTGACATCCTCAGTGGTTAGTACATTGGCTCTCATATCCTGCTTCACGACATCTAGCTATCACTTCCTTGGGCGTCCGGGGGTCTTGTACCAGGGACATCAAGGCATATTCTTCTGACATACTTCTCAGGTCAGGTACCTATTAGTAATAGAACACTATTAGTTATTATAAGCAGCTTGACGCATAGCAGTAAGTAGACATTTTGAAATGAAAGTACATTTTAAAAACCCGACGTTTCGAACGCTTTACAGTAGTCCGTGGTCCTGTCTATTTTCGAATACCAAAAATATTAGTTAGTAGACAGTTTTCGCTGCAATTCAAGTGTTGAGCGATAGAAGCGCTTTGTTTTACCAAATTGAAATGAAAAAAAATTAATAAAAAAAAAACATTTTCCTGAGAGGGAATAAACCCAACACCATTGTATTCGCAGTTAGACGCTATCCCAATGTCACGACCTATCATGGCATGTCTGGGTTTATTATTATATTATAATTATTAATTATTATGGTTTTTTACTCATTTCGGTCATTTTGAGAGAAGGACTTTGCCTACTTAGTAGGGTTTCTTTTTAAACACCCTTTTTTCCATTTAAAAAAAATATATATTTTATATTATGTACTCAATGTGAGCCAAAACTTTTGGTGTTAGAAAGTTGAAAATTGAGTGTAGAGAAGCTCTAAGAAAGAATTAAAATCGTTTTACAGTAAAAGTTACGAAAGAAAGGAAATAGTGTTCACAACTTGTAATTTGATTTTGGAATAACAACCAAAATATTACACGTAATTGTTTTTACAACCTATTGTTTTTAAATGCAAAACGCATCACTGAGCCGTGAACCAATAAAATTGTTAGCATTGAATACATTGTCATATGAAAAATTATTCATGAATAAAATAAAAATACAACTATAGTAAATAATTCTTTATTTTTGTTTTTTTATTGTAAAATAAAGTAGAGTGCAAAGACTATTAAAAATTATTCTTTAGCAACTTCACGCTTCTTCCCGCATAGCAAGGTAGTCAGAGAGAACCTAGTGTCAAGACACGTACGAACCTAGAGTACTGAACAGGGCGAAGTAGTACTTTTCATCAGGATATAGACTCTTACTTACTTATTGATTTGTACCACCCAGTAAGTAAATCAATAGAAGTATTTCTTAAATGGGCGGAACATAGAGTTCAAAGAAAACGAGTGAGCAAGTGTAGAGTTCTTTAAATATAATATATTTTTTTTAAATATACTAATTTTCTATCATAATAAGACAAAATCACAAACCAAATCACAAACATACAAAACAAGGCATAGCGCCTTCATATTCACCCCACGGTTACTCGTAATGGCGATGTTGAGTAGTAGATTCCTTTAAATGGTTACACGAATAGCTAGAACGCTGTTTTAACGGCAAATATAGGTAAGAAAGCGAATAGTAAATTTTTATGCTGTCATCTTTTTCGTTTGATATAGTTTTACAGGTACATTTCATAATTGATACCAATGAGTTTGTGTTGAAATTGAGTCAATAGATACTATTGCGCCATTTATACATACGTAGTAAAAATGTGACTGATCGCTGTCTGTACATGGAAGATTTGTAAAAAATATATTATTTGTATATAAAAATATCTCTAACTACACGTTTGTGCACGCTAATCTCGGCTTACATACGGCTTAACCGATTTAAATGCAGTTTGGACTTTTGTATTTTAGTAAAGTTTCCTTAACATTTAGTGTTTATTTCTTTATAAATAAAAATTTAAATAAAGCATCCATCATTTAAATTATAAATTTATGTTCATGATTTAAGTGAGAACGCGGGCGAGCGAATTTAAAAATGTTATTCTTAGGAACTTAGGAAATAGAAATATATATGTTTAGAAAACGTATTACAATTTAAACGCCCGTTTTCTAAAAATAAGTTTTGTAGCATAAGATAAATAAAATTGCGATATCACAAAATGTTTCTCAAATCCGATTAAAAAATACATAAATCGATAGTCGATTAGTTTTATGATTGGTTTTGTGATCGGGTAATGATTATATTTTAAATATTTCCTTTCTCTACTCTAGTACTAAGACAAAGTGTGGCGTTGAGTTCCACCACTCAATGCGCAATATCTTGATTTTGGGCGAAAAGCGAACAATACTTGATACATCATCTAAAAAGCACATCGTTGGAGAAAGTTACAACTAAGTATGTCTAAGTTTGATTGCGTGAAACCACGCTCGGTTTTCAATTTAACATCAGTCGAAAGTCGTTACATTTAGGAGACTGTATTCTCAAGAGAACTATACTACTTATATATTAAATTAAGCCCTTATTTATATAATCTTAGGCAACAATAAAAACTAGACTTACAAAAAACAAATAAAGGACAAGGAAGATATTTGCTTTAAACAAGCTCATATTAACATAACAAATCTTGATTTTACTCCAAAATTCATTATACATATTGTGAACATCTTAAATTAGACATCGAATGTAAAAGGCCTTATCATTAAAAGGGATCTCATCCAAGCAACCAAGTAGTTAGGATCTAAAGACAAGTGCGGTCATAGTGCGTTCTTAGCGATTCATAAGGTATAAAAATAATATTTATTTTTATAGCTTATGTAGGTTTACAATATCTTCTATATAAGATACATATACATAATAAATATACATATATATATATATATATATATATATATATATTTAATACAATATCTCTTTTTTTTAAATTTAAACTTGTTCACAAGAAATTTAAAAAACATTTTTAGAAATAGTATAAATTTTTTTACGCGGCAGTATTCGAACCCGCGCCTCTTGGAAACCGTCTAAGCGCTCTAATCGCTAAGCAATGCGTTCTATATCCGGCTACGTCGGAATTCTCATACGCTTACGTTTTTCCTTTCGATACGCTCGTCAAGGAAGGAGGCCAAATTACAGTTTTCTATGGCCTGTAGTTACGGCTTTACGTTATTATCAGTAACTCTAAATCAACATCATATACATAACTATAAATAAATAAATATTTATCGTGTAGTTATATAAATAGTAAATAAATTATTTTATTACTATATTTAGTATGTGGCTGTCCTGCGATTTTGGCCGCGTGGAATTCTAAAAGAAAAGTAACCTAAGTTACTTCTTATTACATCAGATAAAGTCTAGCAGAGATAGTCCTGCTAAAATCGGTCCAGCCAGCCAGAATTTTGCCGGAACAAGCAGACAGACATACAAATAAAAAATTGTAAAAAGTGTTATTTTGGTATATGTACCGTGTTACATACGTATATATTACAAACAGACACAAACATTTTATTTATTTCTATACATAAAAATAATTTATTTTGGAATTACATCCATAGAAAGTAATTAGTATGTTAGTATAAATACTTCCTTCTAAGTTATGTTAGTTATAGCTTGTCATATTACTCAGTTGCTAAGTCTAAAAGGTATGAATATTTTTTCTCTGGTTTTTACAGACTGTGACCGACTCAATGCCTTACTTAGGCATAACTAGTGTAAGTAACAGTTTGTGTGAGCCCAACACCATTACTTTCGCAATATAGACGATAATACAAGAAAAATATATTTTACAACTAATTTGAGGTTTTTATACGAGATCTAACTCAGAATCCTATTTTCCAATTAAATCGATATAATAATGTTTCCAGCTCACAAAGTATGAAACAAACAATTTCATATCTGTAGATCGCACGTAATACAAAAGTCTTAAAGATATTAGATATAACTTGGCTTTCTTCGCACGTTTGCGTCGTAATCGTACTGGGGTAAAGCGAGCGTTCAACGTTGTAATAATGGCACACATTTTAATTGTACTAAAATGAAGTTTTCCTTGGACGATTAACAGTGCCTGAAATTTGCTGCCGAAGTGTATGGCATAAAGGCATAACGGGTCCCCTTTTAAAATACTGTATTAAAGATTCACCTGCACTGTCCGAGCTTGTCTGGCTACCTTACCTTTTGAAAATATTGCTCCGAGATATACGTACTAGAAATATACTGATTGATATCTATACAAATAAATAAAATTTGAGTATCTGTTTGTAATATTAAAAAACACCTTTTAACTAAACGCATACGATGTATACACGGTACGCGCTTAGACAACCAACATAACATTTTTTACAACTTTTATCTGTATGTCTATTTGTTTCGGTTACTCTCTAGAATGGCTGGACCAATTTTGACCGGACTTTCACTATCAGATATCTGATGTAATAAGGAGTTACTGAAGCTAATTGTAGTTTATAATTCCACATTTTTATATATATATATATGTATAATCTGCAGAAGCTTTACATATTTGTAAAGCTTTTTATTAGATCTGTTTGTGATTTTAGTGTACCGCCATGATTATGCCGCATTTCTTGTGACTCGAGTGCAGTAAATTTTACAAGTACTTTTATCGACATGATGCAACTGTATAGCATGGAAGTTGGAAGGATATAAAACTTTTTATTTGGCAAAGCAATCTTGGCAACGTCTCTCATAACTGCTTGGCTTTAAAGTCCGAGAGAATAAAAAGTGGTGTAAAACTTAGTAAAGTCAAAGATTGTTTTTTTAATAAAGTGACATTGTGCTTAGAGAAATTTCTGATTGTGGAATTAATTATCGCTAGGGCTTATTGACCATCATTGAGGCAATCATGGCGCAGTGCAATAGCTTCTAACTGTAAGTCTGATTCGTTGTGGGTTCGATCCCCACTCGGAGGAATGTTGATATTTAAAAAAAACATTTTTACGTAGCGTATAAATTCGTATAAGATTCGTAGAATATTTCGTATTTGATAACTTCCTTTTTTAGTATTTGATTTGAAATCAAATATTTAATTTGCGAATATAATATATATATATATATATTTTTCGTGAAGCACAATATGCAACTTTGAATTGCGGATATTATTACGTTGCAGGGAAATTTGATTTTATGCGAAGTCAGTCTATAACAGACGTGAATGAAAGGAACTAGTATGACGACTGCAAATTACAAAAATGTATTTTGTATTTTCTTGTAACATTTCCAGTAAAATATATTCAAAATACTATAACGTCGACATTATCGCATATCTTTTGAGAGCATTCAGAAAATCTACTTAAAGCTGGACACTTACGCCGAAAGCACGTTCCTATGAAGCAAATGTTGTTTACTATCTTTCAGAATACTTAAAGTAAATATTTTGAGGTGCATTGTATAAGCGTCTGAGTAACTGTACACAATGGTGTGGGTTTTATTCCCACTCGGGGGAATTATTATCTTCAAATCATTTTCATTTCTCCACTCTGATGCTAAGGCAAAGTGCGACTTGAAAGGAGAAGACTCCGTTATCCTTTTTCCGTAAGAAACGTAAATATAACGAATAAAAATAAATATTTCCTTATTAAAAATTATTTCAAATTTCTATTTACGCATGAATTCGTAATACTTTAATAAAATCTTTGTCAGTAACTTTTTTCTAAGCTTAACAGAACTTTAAAATTTTTAATTCCTCTTTGTGTTTATACAAGGAAAATTAACGTGGCTAGTATTTTAAGGAGAGGCTTAATTAAGCGTTATCTGCGAATTGCCGAAGCAGTTATTTACAAAACTCATTTCAGCCTTCCAGTAATATAACTTTCTTAATAAAGTCCAGATGCGAAGTTTTGTATTCACTTTCAATATTCTTTCTAGTAAAGACTGGGTGAATTAAATTTTGTAGGATTAATGTTTTTATTTCATTAAAGTGATTTTGATAATTTAGCTCTATTTTAGCTTCACATGGTCTTTCTTTCTTATCATTTTCTCGCCGTATCTCACAAATTTCACGGCGAGAGAGACAAAGCGAGAGAGAGAATCTAAGAGAAACATATTTTTAGAAAACGTATAAAACTTGAACGCAGCGGGATTTGGACCCGCGCCTCTTGAAAACCGTTCAAGCTCTTTGAACGCTAAGCCATGCGTTCTACATCCGGCTACGTCGAAATTCTTATAGGCTTAGTAAAACTTATATTAGAAAGAATCAAGATGTCTAAGCACTCCGTATTTAACTTCGCCTATACATAGATTAGCTAGTAGCTACAATACAATATGGTTGTACTGTTACCCAATGTCTCGAATTCGGCCGATGGAAAGCGGAGAATGGAGTATCATGTAGGTTAAAATTTGAAGATATAAAAAAATATTTCTTTAAAATGCATATTTCTGCTACAGCAGCGTTGTCATATTAGCGAATATTTTAAAGTTGCTATGTTTTACACTTCAATTTTTAGCACAAAAATATTATATTTTGTTCGTGACATCGCCTTACTGTCCGTTTTATCTGAGTGTGACATCAAAACATGAACTTTTACTCGTAAAGAAAATGCCTCGAGGGCTCTTCACACTGTCAGCGACTACGTTTTGTTTTTAATTTTGTTCACACGTTATTCTTTCGTCTTTACACGAAGCGACGAAAAGAAACGATTGTCTAGAGATGGACAAATTAAAACGGTGTTGCAATTTTTGTTTTATTATTCAATCTACGAGACTCGTACTAATACGATGGTACTCGTAATGGTTGTGGGTTTGAACCCTATTCGAAGAAATGATACATTTTAATTATTTTCAGTAACCTACTTTGGAAAGACAAAGCGCGGTAGTGAGTTCGGCAACTTAATACGCAATGTTTTGAATTGGAATGGACAGTAAAGGCCTGCTTATACTGATATGCGGGAAAAGCGTGAAAGTGAAGATTACATAGAAAATTTTGATAATGAATTTTAAGTCTAGTGTGATTGAAGAATAAAATTTATGTAAGAGTATTAGTAGAATTCTAAAAGTATATTATTTTCTGGTCCGGCTAACATTACTCACATTTTATTTTCCAATTATAATAATATAAATATATATAATTCCAAATTATAAATATATTTTTACTTATTTTGTTAATCAAATAAATACAAATCAGATAACTTGACCTCCTTTTAAATAGCTTAACACTGAAATATATCGAAATTAAAATATTAAGGAATCGTTTATGCAAAACTTCTGTAAAGCATAAATTAATTTATCGCCAAGAGTCTTTAAATAAATTAAATCGCTCTTTTCCTTAAGAGTCTTAATATTAAATTCTCAAGATTTTAATTAATATTAATAATATAAATTTGAAGTATAGAAAATATTAAAAATGAAAATGGTATAAGCCAAATAGAGGCCACCGTGGCCAAGTAGGGACAGCGTGGGAGTGGTATCGAGATGTTAAATCCTCATTCGGGAATGATCATTTACTGCTCTTGTAAGACCAAGTGCGTCATTTAGTTCCGCCATTGAACACCCAATATCTCAAACTAGGGAGAAACGCGGAGAAAGGAGTGTCATGACACTAGGTTGTTTCTACCTGCGCGCAAAAAAAGTGTAAAGCTGAAATAAAAAATCTAAAATGTAATTATAATAAATATATGGCTGGTTTGTAAGGAATAAGTTTTCTTAATTATGTCAAACTTTAGAATCTAACCCGGCTTAGAGCTTTAAATTATCGGGCGAATAACCAATGTCGCCTTGAAATTGCTAAAACTATGTCATTGTAACGTTGACTGACGTCTCGCTCGCAACTTTACCTGCATAAACTACACGAATTTAACTATTTTGATTTTTTAAACGTTCCCACAAAAATCAAATCAAATCACTTTACTTAAATTTATAATGAAAATTTTTGTAACTTTTTTATTTGTGATTCGATTAAAATAAAATAAGCACAGAAAACAAAAATTTACCAAAATACAAAAGTCAAAATTGCATTTCAGTCGGTTTAGCCATTTCAGAGATTAGCGTGCACGAACGCAAAGACAAACATACAAAAAAAAATAAACAGCATTATTTAGGATTTTATTATATTCATAAATTACCCCAATAATATTTTTTTGTATATATCTACCATGGACAGACAACAATCGGTTACATTTTTATAATATATATGTGTATATATATACATATAGATATAGATTATGGTAATCGAATTAAGTATACTGTAGTATAAATCTCGCACATCTTAGGAAGTACTGGACGGATTTTATTATTTTTTGTTCTATAGCTTTTAAGCTTAGGCGGGACTTAAGCTAAGCTTGATTTTTAAGGGTGGAGCACCTGATGTAGAATCATAATATATCATAATATATCCGATATAAAGAAATGCGCCGCAACAAAACTCGTTCAGTGTATAGTATAATGACATGCCTACATAGCCTTCATACGAATAAAACATCTTTCTGAGTTGCTTCATTAATTTTTCAGTTTTTCAACGAATGTTTCAATCACGCCGGCAACGTTCTAATTGTTTCACAGGAGCAATTCAGTTGAACCTGTGTCAAAGTTACAAATGATTTGAAAAATGCTACAGGATTAACCTTACGTTTAAAACAATAGATTTTTGAAGATAAAGAGACTTACTAACTAATGGTAGCGATTTCTGGGGTTTTGGGGCGTAGCATGAATGAAAATAATGAAGTTGTTCTGTGAAGCCTCTGTTCTGGTTAGACAAAGGGTGGCGTTGAGCTTCGCCACAATACTGATCACCCCATGCCTCGAATTCGGTGTGAAAGCGGAAAACGGAGGGTTATGACACTAGATTCTCTCTGCATTCGATACACTTACGATAATATAGCAGGGAAAAAGTGTGAAACTGAAAAAATTACCTCTGTACATTAAGACGTTTAACTGACATATTCGAACTGTATTTGATAACAAAAACGTACAGTTTTACGATTGTAAGTTCAAATAAAGATTTTGTTTATAATTTCATTCTCCAATCGAAATTATTTTACGTAATATAAAATGCAATATGGGTTTATTTTACCCGTTGATTTCGTAAACAGCACCGCCAATAGTTAATGTAAATATTTATGAATAGTGAGCTTTTAAGCTTTTATTTCTGCCTGAAAAGTTTATTCAGCATGAATGAAATAATCTCCCTGTAGTATAAAATTATTTGCTTGTTATTGTTGCAGATGGAACTTTTGAAATGAAAGCTTTTTTGGTAGTTTTCAAGGATATCTTTAGGTAAATTCGAAGGCAAATTGTATTGTTACTATAATTTAAGGCGTTTCAAATTTATTTTTATACATGTCAAAAAGATAGAAAGGGTCCTACTAAAATCCTTTGTCTGTTATTTTGAACAACAATACATCTACATAACCTTATGTATGCATAATATTTTGCCTTAGTAGGTGGAGAGAAACTAGTGTCAAACTACACCGTCCTTTGCTTTTCGCCAGAACTCGACAAGTGTTGAGTGGCGCATTTCAATATCGTACTATGTATTATTTGAAATGAATGATTAGTTTAACTGCATAGATATAACGAGTACGCCCAACAACGTTTATACATTTAGACCAAAAAACTTACAAAACAAAATTCCCCAAAAAATATCAATTTTCTTAGATGAAACATAAATTTCACTAACAAGATGTTTCAGAGCTTTCGATCATTCAATCTCAAGTGAGTGATTCAACTTATGGCGGCTATAAAATAAGCTTCGCCTTATAGCATAATTCATGTTTCATGATCCTACATTTATGTACCTTTAAGGGACGCCTGTGACAGTGTGTTATTAGTTTTATGAATTTAGCTTTATGTTTTGTAAATAAAATATTTTATATTGTACTTAATTATTATATTAAATTTTACTCAAATTCATAATCAAATTTATATTAATTTGTAAAGAACCCGGCCTTTAAATAATTTTTTAGATTTTTTTTTGATTATTTAGTAAAATAGTAAAAATCTCAAAATAAAGGAACGAAAACGCTGGAATGCTCTGGAATGCCTGATTTAAACTAATGAATAGGTAAAATGTCGTATTCGAATGGTCAAATTGTTACCTTAAGGTTTAAAAAAAGAATTATGAAGAAAGTGTTTCCTGACATGACAAAGATTTCAAAGTTTGTGTGTGTGTGTAATATATATAAATACACACATAAAGTATATGTATTTCTAAAAAAGTTTAAGTGTAAATTCACTTTCTTTATAAAATATACAAATTAAAACTTAACTTAAGCTCCAAAGCGCTAACAGCTAACTTTAAAATTTTATCACTGAAAATCCAGTTACTGGACTTGCTAAGCAATTGTTTTGATATTATTCCGGAAGTCAATGTTTTCATTTTATTACGTCTGGCAATACGTAACTTAAATATTCAATTATTACTTCGTTATTTCCGTCCATCTTGTAGAAGCAACCTTTTTTCATTTCGCCTCCGTATCTTGCAGCCTAATGGGAAATATTTAATTTAAATAAAGGTAATTTCAATAATATTTTTTTGATATTGCTATTTTTATATTAATATTATTTAATTTGAAGATCAAAATAATATGAATAAGTGGCATAGTGGGATAGCATAGGTATACGCGGCGGTGACGCATTCGATTTTCACTTGAAGGAATGAGATTTTTAAATTGTTTTTATTCCACCGTTTTAGTAAAACAAAGCGTATGGTATGGATAACTGAAAGTGGAGAACGGAGTGTTTTGACACTAAGTTCTTTAAAGTGTGGCGCTAAAAAAATATTATAATAAGAATTATATAATACGTACTTCATTTGTCAAGATACTTTAAATGATTACTCGAATTGTAGTAAATCATTTTTATAAATACATGTACAGAATACTTTCAAAAGCTTTGTCAGTTTTGTTTGAAAGTGGAAATACTGTAGAAATAACCTTCAATAACATGTAGTTATACAATTGTTTACATTTCACGCGAGTTAAAGGTTACTTTAAAAGATTGCTTTCGACACATAACGCTTCCAAGTGTATTTTTATAAAACAGTTTCACGCTTTTTCCCGCATAGCAGGATAGTCAGATAGAACCTAGTGCTGAGACCATCCGTTCTCCACTCATTGCCTGAATTCGAGACATTGCGCGTTGAGTGGTGGAACTTAATGCCGCGCTTGTTCACTAGAGCGGAAAAATTAAAAAAAAATAATTTTAATAATTATATTTTTAGAAAGCGTAAAAAAATTAGTTGTAATAAGCGTAAATAAGAATTTGGACGTAGCTGGATGTCGAACGCATGGCTTAGCGGTCAGAGCGCTTGGAAGGTTTTCAAGGGGCGCGGGTTGGAATTCCGGTGCAATCTTGCACGATCTTGTTTTTTTTTCAATTTCACGTTTTTTCCCACATAGAAGGATAGTCAGATATAATCTAGTACCCTTACACTCCGTTCTCCGCTCATCCCTCCTGAAATTGAGACATTGCGTATTGAGTGGCGGAACTCAATGGCACGCTTTTCTTAGGTATCAGAGTGGAAAATTGAAAATAATTTAAAAATTATCTTTTCTCTGAGTGGGAATCGAATCCACAACTAATGGCGTTTACACTGCGCCACGATGGCTTCCATAAATAGAATGAATCGGCATTAGATTCTCTCTGACCACATTGTTTAATATAGGAGATGTGTTCATAAACTAAACAAAGACAAATTGAATTCACAACTTAAGTCTACACTTCTACTGAGTCATGAAGGTTGTAATTTTCATGTTCAAGTTGAATTCTACAAGTTTCCTAAGATACCAGATACGTTGTACTTATTAAGTTCCTTATCGCCTTCCCCAACTACAAGCTCCACTCCACAACTTATTCTAACCATTGAATATTATCTGTTGCATGAACTTTGTCTGCACCAAACGTTTGCTTTGCATGAATATTGAAATTGAATGCTAGTTTATAGTCCACAAAGTTTAGACTAGCAAAAGCTTTACTATGGAGATCCTTTTTCGAATATGCAACGCTGGTCATAGATTATGTACATTGGTTGTGAGTTCGATAGCCGCTCGAGTAAATGCTTATATTTAAAATATTTTAATTTTCTTATCTAGTAAAATGACGGATAGACGGCGGCGTTGAACTCTGCCACTCAATACGCAATGTTTCAAATTTATACGGAAAGCGGAGGACGCCTTTCATGACAATAGGGTATCTTTGCCTACTGTGGTATTTGGACTAAGCGTCAAGCTGAAAAAAAAATCGATCAATTATTGCACAGTGGAATTGAAAGGTCAAACTGAATGTGATAGTTGGCAGTTTAAATCCATATAGGTAGGGTTTTACATCTAGTACCGTTTACGCGTAAAATAATTGCCTTAGTAACATATATCAATGTCACTTTGTGCAAAACACGTAATATGTTTCGAACACATAGTAGTCTGTGTAATTTATATTTATTTTATTTAATAAACTTATTTTTAATGCAACATCGTAAAAAATTTTTGCAATTTTTCACTATGTTAACTATAGTTTTTACCTTCACCAATTAATGTAAAGATATGTTTAAATCTTTTCCCGGTATCTTTCTATGTCAGATAACGGCACACAACGCTGCACTTTGACTAATAAGACCAATGCAATGGAAATACTTTTGAATGTAAACATTAATTTTGCCCCTAGGGACCATTATATGACAATCTAACACGTTACAACCTAACGCGTATATTATAACCTATGTTCTAGTTAAAACATTTCTTCAAGAAAGACGACGACAGGAAACGTATCTCAACTACGCCATATGTAGATTTACAAATTACAAAAATATATATCTAAAGCCTTAGCAAGATCCATTATAGAACCAAATAAAAGAGCGTGTAGTTCCTTTCGTGTTCTTTCCATTAAATGTGACATTACGATGTATGGACTTGCTAGCGAATAAAAGCTGCAAAGTATTTATTTGATGTTTCTTTACAAATTTTATCTTAGTATCGTGTGCTCTTATATTTTAATGCAGAATTTATTTCTACATATTTAAGATTTTTTATTTATTGTAACTTATTTTATTATACTTAAAGTGGATACTTAACAAAATGTGCTACTTAAAGGCTTGTGGTTATATGAGCTGGTGGTAGCTTCCTGTGGGACTCAATCAATACTGACATTTTTATAATTATCTATTTAAAAGTGCTTCTAAGATAGTCTATATGAAGAAAGAATCATTTGATTGTGAATGTTTGGTACTAAGAACGTAAGTAAGAAAGCATACAAAACATATTTGTGTAAAATTTATTTTCGCCTCAAGTTCGGTATAAACTCTTTATTATAAACGTGCTCTGTAGCATGTGACACTCAATTTCCATTCGAGATTCGCATTTCTAAGTCAGCTATGTCTCAAAGAAAATATTTTCTTGAACATTTTATAAGCAATGTTGTTAGAAATTGTATTTCTTGGCGCAATATTTAGAGGAAACGTGAGACGATCGTGTTTTTTTAACGATTACCTTGTATCACTAATAGCTAGGACTACCAGTTAAATTTCTATTATCTAATCCACTACTATATACTAGTATCGCATAGATGTACTAATATATATTGTTAACATTTTTTTTAAAGTATTATTTCCACACTAAGGCGCTTGAACGGTTTTCAAGAGGCGCGGGTTCAAATCCCGCTGCGTTCAAATTTTTATACGTTTTCTAAATATGTCTTTTTAGATGTACTAAATTGGCCGCGAATCCATACTAATATTATAAATGCAAAAGCAACTCTGTCTACGACGTTATCACGAACAAACCGCTGAAATGATGCGTAATTAAATTTTATATAGAGATGCTTGAGAGTCTTGGGATGAACATAGGTTTTTTTCTTCAATATATATTTTTTTCTGAAGGAATTTCATTATTTTATGAAAAGTTAGTCAAAAAATAGTAAAGGCTTGTATTTGTCTTTACGCTCTAGTGAGTGTTACTTAGTACACGTCTCAAAAAATTTCTTCCTCGAAACATGATCGGACTTCGGCACCTGTGCATCCGATTTATTTCCGGCTTACTTAAATTCAACTATGTCTCCAACTTTCAGCGACAACTAAATTGGCTTCCGGTTCGCTTGTGCCGTAATACACATACCCTCATAACACTGTTCAATAATTTAAAATGCTCCTCTACTCTTTATTTAAGAGAGCGCTTTCACTTGGTCACTCCAAGTCTCTCATAGAAAGCTTGACTTCCCTTTATTTAACACCTCATTCTATGAAAACATGTATTTGGAAATTACTTCCCAACTCTATACTGGTTAGCAATTCCTCACTAACCACTTTTAAAATCAGATTTAAGCAGAAATTTCCTAATCTCACTTAATTTCTTCATCGCCTTCTCCTTTATTTATTTCTTTCCTTTATTCTTTATTTCTTTTATCTGTATTTCAGCCTTATTTCGGTATATTTTATATATGTATGGTTATATGATATAATTATATAAGTATGCTATTTATTTATTTTAAGTATATTTGTGTGTAAGTTATTATATTGTATTTGTAATAAATACATATAAGTACTGTAACCGAAACGCTTCTGTTCACTTCAAACTTTCTCACATTCAAGGGTTTCTGATAGAGATATCTAAAATATTTCACGCCTGGTATTGATATAATCCTACAAGGATACTAGTAATAGTCATCTAAGAATCTCGACGTAGAGCGATAGCTTAGTTGGCCAGAGCATGGACAGCTTCAAGCAGGCGCTGGTTCAAATCCTGTTACGCATAAATATTATATAGGAAATTTAATATTTTTCTACAGCTTCACGCTTTATCCGAAGGAGGGTAGTCAGAGAGAACCTAGTGTCAAGACACTCCGTTCTCAAATTTTCTCCCATTGAATATTAAGTGGCCTTCAATTTGTTTTAAAAGAAGTTTTTTATTTTTTAAATTTACACAACAAAATTAATATGATAAAAATGTTTTAAAACAGATTATAACAGAGAATTTGGCCGTCTTTATTAAATACAATCTAGAAAGGGACTCCATTATGTCATTTCTCTTCGTAATATTCACCCTTATTTACATTTCAAATGTATGGCCCTTTAATTATAGTTGCCACAACAAAGGCCTAACGCGTACTCTATAACTTTGGTGATACAGTTTAATTACTATTGTGTTTTGGTGAAAAGCGATGTTATCGTTAGACTATTTTATACATACATATGCTGATTTAAAAGACATTATGTGTAAATTGATTTATCAATTAAGGCGAAATAGGGTTGTGATTTTGACGCCATGGAGGCGTACATAAAAAAAGTTTTAATGTCGCCGTTTTAATGTAATAACGCCGGTTATAGATACGAAACTGCCATCTCATAAGTCAGAATAATGATATAACACTTTTTTACAGAGAAATTCGTTATATGTAAATATTAAAACTCTTCGAACCGACAATTCCATTATTTGAGTCCTATACTATACAACAATATGAATAAGAATTTAAATATTTACCCTTTAACTTCTTATCAATGTAAAATGAAATTAACAAATTGGTTATTAATAAAATGTATAATATCAATTCATTTATTTTTGTATTAGCTTAGATATTCGGTACTACCATTGATTTATTTTATACTGTTACCATAAGAAACGACGTTTGTGAGGCGGGCGTTATTAACTGCGACACAGTTTTATACTAATGTAGCTATTATTGTTACAAGGTGTTATAGCTATGTTCCACAGTTTGAAATTAATAAGACAGAGGACCAAGTGTTAAGACATGTAGTACTCCACTTTCCGCCCGAATCCAACATCGCCGTGCGTTGTTTAACGAAATCTATATATTTTAAATATGATTATTTCTTCGAGTAGGATTTGAACTTACGACCATACCGTACTACCATATACTATACTACCATATACTGTCGTATACTAATCTATTAAAAAAACCATCGGGTAGTGTCAATTTCATTTTAAGATGTCCATAATTTATTTATTCTCACTCGTTAGGAATCACTTATTCTCACTCACAGTTCATTTGACATTAAATAAACATAATCTGTAGATTAATAACCGATGCAAATTACATTCTCCAGTACCATCCTTAGACGGGAATATCGATGTAATAGGCGATAAAATCCCTTTTCATTGCTTTTCAGCGTTCTGCGTACTCCAATATTTGGTAAAAGAGAATAAAGAGTTAAAACACTCCACCCTCAGACCATTTTCGTCAAGACAGCAGTTTGCCGTACTTTGCCTTACCAGACCTGAAATGAAAATCAATTGGTATACAATTTAGATGCATTAAAAGTTTTACAATCTGATATGCTTTTTTCCGCATATCAGGGTACACAAATTTAAACTATAGTCAAAACACTCAGCTACCCCACTTTCCGCCCAAATTCGAGATATTGCGTGTTGAGGGGCAGAACTTAGAGTTGAGCTATAGCAGAGCCGGGAAATGAAAATAATTTAAATATAACCATTCCCTCTACTGGGAACTGAACCCATAAGCAATCTTGTTTATAACCAAACGCTGTCTTACTGCACTTCTTCTTAAAATATTTTTATACGTTTTAAAATAACATAAAAAAAAATGTTAAAAAAAAACATACATACACAGGTACCATTGTTAAAACATTAATTAATATCAGGCGCGCGATAGTCATTTTTATCATTTTTCGAGTACCAGCAGCCGTGTTTCAACACTTCTGAGCTTTTTATTTCTGACGTTATCATTTTATCTCTTTTAAAGCTTTCATTTATTTTAATTTTAACCTAATTAATCCTTTGACCTGAATATATTATGTAGGTAATTTATCATACTAATTTCGTAGTTTTGACTAAAGCTCCGCTGTTACTCTAGCAACAAATTACAAAAAATGTCTAAAACTACCTTTCTAATAAATCTACATACTAAATTTCTGGTGTCTAAATCCATTTATTTTGACTGTGCGTTGTCTGTAAGTCATTCGCGCTTTGTCTTACCAAAGCGAGGAAATAAATCCCCGAGTGGGATTCGAACCCGCAACCACTGTCTTAACAGCCAAACGTAAAGAAAAGTAAAGTCTTACGGATTTTTCATTTTTACAATGTAAGTTTATCTTCGATCTGGATACATCTGCAATCAACAACATTTCAACAGTGAATTTACTTCTGGTCACTCAACGCACGTAGGCGGAAAGTTGGGAATAGAATCGCTCTGCTTGCTTCGTTATTGTTGGAATTACCGAAACATAATTTATATTGTCTTGTATACTAAAATACCCTTATCAATGGAAACTTCCGAAAGCTTTCAAATTAAATTCTCAAGTTGGATTCTTGAGAGTAAATAACCGACCTCACTCAGAGGCAAAGACAATTTGGTGACAATTTTCTCCATATTTTGCACTATTTCTTTGGAATTGTGTTAGGTTATTTCTGAGCAAAACTGTATTGGAACGTGTAAGCATCGTTTAAATATTCATGATTACTATTTAGATATATATATATGCGACGGGTCCTACGTAGACTGGTACAAATGCGAAACACATTTTTTCGGGAGAAATATTTAAAGTCATTATTGAAAGAAAATTAGAAAACTTCTTTATATACAGTATTGAGCACTAAGTATCCCGTATTTTTTTATTAACGACGCATCATTTAGATGAAAGAGAACTAAATAGTTTTGTAATTCATTGGTAATCCAATATTTTTTCTACGCATTTATCAGTTTGTTATGCATCTTTTCTTTCTTTTTAAGGTGTTCCCGCATATCAGGGTAGTTCTCAACTTTCAAACTCAAAGCCACGCTCTGCATTATTGCCAGAGCGGAAAGGGCAATTAATTTAAACTTAATCACTCCCCCATATGGGACTCGAACTTACAACCAATCACGCTTACTGTTAGTCACTGGCCTAATGCGCCACGATTTCGTTGGTTATTTTACTAAATTCTATTACCTATAGGTATCGGTTAGCTTGTACTCTGAACTTCCAACTACATAAAATGAACATCGGTAAATAAATCCTAACTAAGCTATAGTGGTGTTAAATTCTGTTTATATTTCCTTGACCCGATTGTATTTAAATCTGAAGCTTTAAGGCAGAGTGCTAGTCAAACGTGCCGCGACCGACTTTTTGCTATCACGACGAAGTTAAAAACAGTTTCACGTTTTAGTTGCAGAGACACTGAACTAAGGATATAATAAAATAATCTATTATTATATGAATACGTCATGGACGGAAGTTTGAAATTTGGCGTAATTAAAGTTATATGAAGAAGAATTGCAGAAAGTCAATAGTTTTTAGATATAAATTAAATCAATAAAAAAAATATTCCACACACTAAAATCCTCTTAATTTCCGTTCCATTAAAAGTTAAAACATTTTTACATTTAATATAATCATATACATATAATCTACGTTCCAAAATTCGAGTAGTTTTGACTGTGCGTTGTTTGTTAGTCACTAAGTGACAGACGAAGGAGTTCTACAACATATACCAATTTAAACTAAATACCTAAATAACTAAAACGATAGAAAATAATAAAAAAATCATATATATTAAGTTGGCAATGAAAGCCTTAAAAGGCTTAATTAATCCCTTTTACAGAACCATATTACCTATTAAAGACTTGCTGACCCGATGTTTTTGTATTAAATTATTAATCGTAAATCACTCTTATTTTCATACTGAATCGTAATATTTGTGGCATGAAAATTGATGAGGCTGCCTAAAGGACTGCGACACATTAATTAGACCCTATAATTCATAGCAAATTATTTATAGCCTATATTAAGGCAACCTTTACACCGTATTTATAACTGGAACTGTTATAAGTAATTAGTTTAGTAGCTATTTTTTATGGTGTAACTAACTGATTAAGATTTTCAAGCAAAATCAGTTTGACACAATTATATTTACAGTATATTTCTTTATAATGATTATTTACTGAGGCTTTTGCTTTTATGGTAAATGGCAAGGTTTGGAGTTGCGACCATTATAGCAGACTTTTCCCTCATAGTTACAATTTTTAACACCATTAGCTAACTAAGGCACAAAATTGTATTGGAGGATTTTTTTTTCAGCTTCACGCTTTATCACACATATATATAGTAATGCAACGATATAAATAAAGAGTGGTGGAGTGGTTATTAAACGTGGAAAAAAAATTATAATTGAAATATAATCATTCGAACCCACTAGCATCGTGCTTACAATCAAACGCTATCACACTACATCACGATAGTCATCATTTTAACGTAATACAATGACATAGTAAAGCTTTATTATATCTATAATTTTAAAAAATTGCAGTATGTATTTAAAGTAAATTATTTAATACTTGAAAATTATATCATTTTGAACTTTTCATTTTTGCAGCCGAATTTTTTATAAAATCCGACTCGCTACGAAGTCCTCTTTAATCAAGTGCAATTTAAAACTCAACTATATTATTTTAAGCAGTGTAAAGTGAGTATATTTTTCACAGTATATAATAATAATAACTTAAGTTTGCATTTATAAAAATGAATATAATCAAAATTTTAGCTAAACATTTAGTTTAAAAATCAATTTTAGAAAACATATAAAAATATGAACGATGCGGGATCCGAAGCTGTGCCTCTTGGAACCCGCCCAAGCGCTTTGACCACTAAGCCATGCGGTCTACATCCGGCTACGTCCAAAATCTTATTAGCTTATTACAACTTATTTTTGGTTTTAGCTTAGCGGTCAGAGTGCTTCGACTTCGCTTTTATTTTTCAATTTCCTAAGTGTGTAAAAAACTCTTGAAACAATGTTAAAATCATTTAGTTATCGTTACGTATATGATAAGTTACTGCGCCTGACAGCTTTGAGTTTAAGACATCCGTAAGTAAATCTAATATTATATACAGTCAAGTTATATTTTGTAAAATATAGTAAACTATATTTTCATCGTGATTCTTGACTAAAAGAAGCACGCTTGTAATAATTTTTCTAACTTTAATTTATTTGGCAACAACTTTCAAACTATTAAAGTAATGTATTGTCATTTAATCCAGGCACTTGAGCAAATGTTTAAGCAAATTTGATACCAAGAAATGGTGAATGTATGTTATATTATATATATGTTATATTAGCGTAATTAGAACGAGGGTATTCGAGAGGTAGGACATTGAAGCGAATATACAAAACAAAATATATAATACGTTTTACATATCTAAAAGTTAATACGTGAAACTAAATCTTTGCATTACTTTTTACTAAAACTATGTAATTCGTTTTTTTTATTTAATAAAAAAGTACAGGTCTGTAATCTCTGGACATTATGCCAGACTCATCGTATCACAATTTAACACTCTTATATTCTGTCTATATAGCTTGATAATCTGTTTAAAAACGAATGTAGCATTTTTTGTAACATGCCATGAAATCAACCAACATTTTGAAGATTTGAATTAAATCTATCAACCTAAGGGTTCACAAGGCTTCGCTTCGTGCATATCCCACTAAAATATATTGTATATCTTCGCCAGCATTATATATTTTTTAATTCGGTGTAGGTAATAGGTGTGCAATTTGACACACTTATATAGAGAGAAGGACTGGTGAATGCTTATATATTTTTAAAATTATGCATTAAAAAATATTACATTAATAAATGTAACACACACTTTATTTATATAAAGTGACATACACGTTGCGTCAACGGTATAGCTAGTATAGTAAAGTTGTAAGTTGTATAGTAAAGTTGTTGGTGCCTTCTTATTATTTAGTAGAGTTTTTGAGAAATGAAACGATAAGTATTGATTACCCTATGATAAGACGGACACACTAAAATAAAGAAGCTATGGGCCAATGAGGTGGAAAATTAGAGGACATTCAAACTAGGCAAACCTGCGTTATAGCTCATTGAAAACAAAATGTTTCACTATCACACTTTAGAAGTATAAACACGTCTAATATGATGAACACATTTAAATTTAATTTTTTATAAAATATTTGTTCTTGGGCGGGGGCCCAAGGCTATACCTTGGGCGGGGAGTTGATATTGATGATAATTTTATTACTTATATAATCTATCATATTTTCGGTCAGTCTTTTGTTTTGTTTTTATAAGCTTTACCGGTATCTAACAATGCAACGTCAACGTCCTTTGATTTAGCTGTACAATTGTCCATATGTCCGACTCATATAATAATACCGATATTTCCCGATGCTCCGAAATATTTTCTTATACTGTACAATTGTACATACAGTTTTTTCATATAAACGTTTTTCCCGCATAGCAGGGTAATCTAAGATGCTTCTCTCCACATTCTGCCCGAAATCGAGAAATTGCGTGTTGAATGACAGCACTCAATGCCGCGTTCTGTCTTATTTATAAAAACATATTCAACCTTCATTCAAATTCGCTGTAAAATATTCTTTGTATCGCTTATTACATTACCGAATATATGCATAGATATAACTGCAAGTAAATATTATGATGTATCCCTTAAACCCATCCCGAGGCATTATAACGTTTTTTTATGTTCGTATGTTTATATTTCAAATCCGCATTTGGTGTTTGTCTGAATTAATTCATCGTAAAAACGCAGGTACGTTCTCTCCATTAGGATTGTTGTGGATTTATTTCATTTTATATTCATGATTTCGCTTGATTTACACGCGGGGTATGTTTTTTTGAGTGATAATAAAATAAATCTGTTATCTATTTTTTATGAAAATTTTGCAATCATATATAAAATTATCTTACATTTTCACATATTATATATTTTAACCGGATTAATACCGTATAATTTTGTATTTGTAATTGATCCGGTTAAAAGATTTAAAATATATATTTTTTACAGCTTCACGATTTTTCCCGCACAGCAGGATAGTCACCATAAAATAATCTAGTGTTCTTCACACTCCACCCAAATTCGAAACTTTGCGCGTTAACGAGCGGAGCACTACGCCGAGCTTTAACTTGCGATTTTTAGAAAACATATTTAAAACATTTGTAATTATATAGGCCAGTAAAGTTTTTTAAAGTTTTTGATTTAAATTAGGTACGTTAAGTGCAGCCAAGAAGTTGACGAGATTTCAGATGTTTAAGCTTTCGCAAAGCATGTCGAAAGTTGGCTCCGTTTGTCAATATTTATATATATATAAAGGCCCAAAAAGTAGACAAAAAAGTAATCAAATAATAACTCGAAAAGGGTTTGGTATTTCTTTTTACACAAAATGAAGGCTTTGCTCCCCAGTTGGCAGTTCATGTATTATTCAACTCCATTCAAATCTCAATCATAGTGAAGTTCACAAAAGCAAAAGCCTGACAACCCCCAATATCGGGTTTATACGCGTGCGTCAAGTTCTTGCATGTAACATGCGAAGAAGAAGATTGGAAAGTGTATATTTTTTTTGCATTTTTTTTGTTTGTAGATAGTATCGCGGTTGGAAATGAAAAACGAAAATATTTTAATAATTCCTATACATAAATGAAAGCCACGCTTTTAATTTTTTATTTGAGAATTTTTATATTAACTCTGAATTTGGAAATATAGTTAATAATTACATTTACATAGTGTTTATTTTCGCATAAATAGATACTAGGACCTTAGGATTAGGACCGATCACTATGGTTTTCACTTGTAGACGGATTTTGAAGTTCTAAATATACATAACTACAATATTGGCCAAAGATATTTTGAAATCAAAAATAAATTCCTTCGAAAAATATAAGGACGTGTAACAAATCCTAATACTTATATTATAAATACGAATGTAACTCCGTCTGTCTGTCTGTGACGTCATCACGATCAAACCGTTGAACAGATGTGATGTATAGAGAAACTTGAGTGTTTTGGGATGAACATAGGCTACTTTATTCTCTTATTCTTTTAAATAGGAAGTTTATTATTTTACGAAAAGGCTGGCGAGTTACGAAATAGCTTATAGTTAACGTGGGTGAAGCCGCGAGTGGGTCCCTAGTCAATATCTCTTAATTTTTTTATAACGACAGTATCCCAAGTCTCCTGAGCATAGCCAAAGGTAATTTCCACTCGCTTTATCGGCCACTAAGCGCTCTCTTATTTAATGATCCGAGCTTAAGCGACGGAATTAAGCACGATCTACGATCCATCTCGTCTGAAATAAATATAAATGCACAGTTTATGTCGGAATCAGGCTTGTTAAATACATTAGGAGAAAATGTAATGGTATGAGAACTTACATTACATTTGAAGCGCAAAAATAGAAGGCGCTGTGTGACAGCTTCGAATTGTAAACGCGAGGGTTGTGGGTTCGATTCTAACTAGGGGAAATTATTATTTTAAAATCACTTTTATTTCTCCGCTCTGGTGACATGACACTGGTTTCTCTTTACCCCACCTTGCTATGTGGGAAAAAGCGTGAAACTGAAAAATAAAAAATATATATTTTGTTCATTTCATTTTAAAATTATTTTCTTTTGCCATTTTATAGGTTACACTAAAAATGTTGAAATTACCGATCCTCAATTGCGTATTATTTTAAAATATTTAAAATAATTGACAAATCGTTTAACGTTTTACATATTCGAAAATGAAAGACATCTTCCGCACCGCCACATTCTTTTTAACCTAACCAAGATAAAAAAAAACGTATCACAAACATGATTTACAATATATAGTATGACTGTATGTAAATGTAAATTAGTTGGCCATTGTCTTGTTATTAAGTCTACATAATAAGTGGAACATTAGTTACAACATATTGCAAAACTAAAGGAAACCATCAAGTTTCATGCACTAACTCAACATAACTATGTAATTCCTTTGTTGAATTTGTACGATAATTTAGAGGGACACATTTGGTATGTAAATACGGGTAATGTTCTATGGACCTTTGCGGTTGAACTGGGTCGAATCGAATTAAGGGTTATATTTAGGTTCCTGAGGCCATTGTGGTGCAGTGGGACAGCGTCTGGCTGTGAACTAATTGTAAGTTCGATTCTCAGCCGGTGGAATGATTATATTAAAATTATTTACCTTTCATGCCGTGTTTAATTTCGCCACTTGGTACAAACATATTTTTGTTTAAAAATTACATTAATGAGTTAGTCAATGTTAGTCCCCTTGTGGAAAATGAACCCACTAAAACAGTATACAAGACCACAATGGTATTACACTACAGTGGTGATTTTATATTCACTTTAAGACAAAGGTATTTTAGAAAAAATATATTTAGAGGGAAATGTTTGTGGGTTCGATTCCCACTTAGGGGAATGATTATATATATATATATATATATATATTTTATTTAAATATTTTCTCTGCACTGGTACCTGGGATAAAGTGCGGCGTTGAGTTCCACCACTCAACACATAATGTATCGATTTCGGGCGGAAAGTGAACGACGGAGTGTCTTGACACTAGATTCCCGCTGACTACCCTGTGGAAAAAGGCACTAAGATATAAAAATATATACATATAAAAAGAGATTATGTTTTTGATCAATATTTTTACTTCATCGTTACAGCTTGTGGCATATACTAAAAGTAAACTATAGCATTTTCATAATATTATATAAAGTGCTTTGAAATCCGTAGAAATGCCAGAGTGGAAACATTACCTGGATTTATTGCTAATAGAACGCGAATGTCGACACTCGTGTATATTTCGTGAAAATGTGTTCAGATTTAGTTTCTGAATGTTTCCAAATATTTACCTATATAACGAAATGCTATATAGGTTATTATTTTTGTTAGCTTCCCGTATAACAGAGTAGGCCATTTTCCATTATTTTATTTATTATACTAGCGACGCGCTATTCGTATTTTCGTCGCACGCACGCACACACACACACACACACACAAATTTTAGTACAAATTTTCACCCCCTAATTCCGCCACTAAGGGATTGGTAGCCTATGTTTGACATTGCGTCAATAACAATCTTCCTGAGGGATGATCTTTTTAAAACTAGCCTATGTTTCTTCATCTTAAGCTATTTAATTCCAAATTCCATCCAAATAGATAAATAAATAGATTATATTATTGTAGATGCTTATGAAATTACTATACTTGGCTAGTTAGTATTTTCGGTATAATTATACAATAAGTATATATTTTTTTGTTTCATTTATATTCCAATCTACGCACATTTACGTAAGTTTTAGAAAGTTTCACCATACAAAGAGTCCTGACGCATGCGAAGTAATAATAAACCTAAATCAAACGGTAACCCTGAAGACAAACCATTACAAACGCTCGGATAAAATACCTCATTAGCTCTTATTTGTGAACAAAAGAAGATTGTTCAAAGGAATTATCTTTTTGAAAATATCGTAAATTTCATAAGTTTTCGAATAAGCTCAACTTATAAAGAGTTAGGTTTTTGTTTATTTTATGTGAAATGTTTATTAGTATGACCTAATTTACGATGATTTACATTCAGACTGAATCAGGAGTATTGAACTGTTCCGAACTGAACTGTATTATAAAAGACATTACTTCTCATTGCTTTTTTTCCAACTTCACGCTATTTCCCTCATAACAACCTAGTATCAAAAGAGTCCTGCTATCTAAAACAGTTGCAGTTCTTGCACTCTAAACCTGTAATTGAGACATTGCGTCGTGAGTGGTGGAACTCAACGTCGAGCTTTGTCTTTGCCCCTAGGGCGAAGAAAAAAAATATTTTAAATATAATCATTCCCCGAACCGAACTCACAACCAATCGCGTTTACAGTCAGACGCGACCTCAATGCGCCACTGATGACCTCTTGAACTTTTATTCCAAATACATATAAACCACATTACTTTTATTAACTCAATAATATTTTAATACTAAACCGATCTCTCAACACTGCCCTATTAGCTTCTGCAGTTCACTATAAGCCTAAAAGCTTCGAAAGCTGGGCCATGTCAGGTGTTCGTAATCGCAAAAGCTCTCGTAAATTGCTTTCGGTTTTAGTTCTATAGATCATGTTTATTTTGTATTAATCGTGTAATAAAGTGTTACTGATACATTTTGGGGAAATGTTATGAGTTTCCATACCTCTAGTAGGTGTAGTTAATTTGGTTTTGTTTTAGTTAATTGGCATTTGACCGCAACGTCAATGGTGTGAATAAAGCTATGTTTATTTATATATAGGTACTACTAGTGATCCTGGCACGCCATAAAATGTATATGAAACATAGGATAGGTGTGCAATATTTATTTTTACACGAATTCAAAAAAAGGAATTTCTTAATTAGCATTAACTGTTTTTTTATGGGTGTTACCGTATAAATATTTACTAAGTGAATAAATTTTGCTACTGAGCATTATTATTGCCCTGTGTGGGCGGACCACCTAGACAGCACATAACTTCCCGTCTCAGACATCCACTTTCCCCGCAACCTTCCGGATTCCAAACTCCATGTGCAGGTCAATAAGGCCCACTCCAGGAATCCACCCATACTCGTGGGTGGCGTTGTACTTATCGAGCAGAGGGCCTCGCCCTGATATCGCTTTCCCTCTCCCCTGCTGGATGCAAAGAGATGACCACACGTACCGTGCCGTAAATTTTGGTGATTCTTTTTTTATATGATACTTAGTGCTTTTCATGTGGTCCCGTTTCATTTTCGTTAAGATCTGATGAGTACTTTTAGAGTTATTCGTAGTAATACCTACTGCTTTACATATATTCTAGATTTAATTAAAAATAACTTAATTGAAAGTCGTAGCCACAAGAATACGTTGAAGTCGGTTATCTTTTATTTATTACTTTATTATTATAATGTATTATTATAAAATAAATTTATTTTCTGCTCTTATTTTGTACATAAATTTTAATTATGCTTTGTGTCATCTGCATTCGTATAAAAAGGATTCTAAAATTTTTCCTTCAATACTAATGGCTAAATACTACTTGTTTATAAAATATTGTTAATATTAATCAAGTACTTGTATGTGTGTTTATTGTATCTTGCTAAGAACTTATTAAAAACCCCGGGACTGGAATCGAACCCACAACCATCGTAAATAGTAATTAATAAGTAATAGTAATAAATCCGAAGGGTGACAAAACTTATTGAGTGCAAAAAGGTATCTTTTATGTCAGTCCTTTGCATTTTTCCCAAAAATACCTAATATTGACTCTGGATTAATCCTGATTTCTAATTTATTGGTAACAGATGTCGATGACATAACTTTTTGTTCACAGACTTGTAATATCTAAGAACAGGGTTGGTATTGAATTCATCAATCAACCGGTCAATTAGAAAAGTAGGAGTCCATCTTATATAAAGTAGTTTATTCTTATATTCACGTAGTATATGTAAAAATGTATTTTTATGTATTCATATTTATGGTTTAGTTCAATGAGTAATTTATTTTAAATAAGGTATTGCATTTTGACTTACATTTTAAGCATGGTGTATGGAGTACCATAATAAGAACTGTAAAAACGGTATAGGTATTTGTTCGCTTTCTGAATATTTTGATACATAAATACATATTATGGAGGCCATTGTGGCGCAGTGGGTAAGCGTCTGACAACACAATTGGTTGTGGGTTAGATTTTTATTCAGAGAATTATTATATTTAAAATATTTTCATTTCTCCACTCTGGAGATGAAGAGAGCGCGCCGATTTCCGCCACTCGACACGCAATGTCTCGATTTCAGGCGGAAAGTGAAGAACAAAGTGTTTGTGACACTAGGTTGTCTCTGATCCTGCTATGTGGGAAAAAACCTGAACCTGTTTTTTTAGATATTACAAATTTCAAGTTAATAAAACCTGCTTAATTTTTATTTCTCTTGTAGACGGAAAGAAAAAGACAAAAAATGCTAGCAAAATTAATTATTGTGTAAAAATAGAAAGCTGTTATCTCTTTTTGTTTCGTAAAAGTACATATTTTTTATAAATTTTAATTAAAACTCGCCTCCAGATATCAGCAACTACCTTTAATTATCCTTTTAGTAAAGCTTATTGTAAGGATTTTTATAAAGAAATATAGTAAGCTATATTATATTATAAGTGAAAGGGCGACAATTATTTGCTTTGTTGACCAGATTATTATTTTTATTGCTTCACGCTTTATATATAAGAGTAGGTAGAGAAAATCTAGTGTAACAACTCTCTGTTCTCTACTTTCCACCCAGATTCAATACATTTTGTGTTCATATGTGAAAATCAAAGCCATTACTGGGAATCCAACCCCAAAACATATCGTTTACAGCTGTTTCACTGCGGCGATGGCTAAAAAATAGAAACGCATTTATTTATTTGGTTTTTTTTTTTGGGTAAACAAACAGTATTACAGTAGGTATTGAATTAAGCATACAGTGAAACTGAATAATAAAAGTAATACCAACACCGTTTACCACAGTTTACTGTAGACATAAATAAATAATCGGCTAGACAAGTTTTAGAGGTTTTACTTACATGATGAAAGAGACAAGTTTTTTGAAACTAGGACGCATTGCTGCGATGCCGATAGCATTAAAGTTCTTATTATAAGAGTAAACCATACTAAACAATGGAGATCGCTGATAAACAAAACACAAAAACTCTTTAGACTTTTGGGTTTATTATACATAAAACATAAGTACGTTTGTGCGAGAATAAAGGAGGAAGGGGGATCGGTGCTCCGTTCTCTCTGACTAGGGATAAAGCGTGAAGCTAAAAAAATAAAGGGCAACCTGATGATGGAGTGTTGAATGATTAGAAGAATGTGTAGCTAATATAAATTTAAAAAGTATTCCTTATAAGGTATTATAGTAGAGAGTATAAGAAGATATTATAGTCGTCGTAGTTAAATGGCGTTCACTGTCTACGTTAGTGTTATTGAGATGTTTGAGTTAGTGACAAGATGTTTGAGTTCGTGAGAAGATGATAGAGTTAGTGAGAAGATGTTAGAGTTAGTGAGAAGGTGTTTGAGTTAGTGAGAAGATGTTAGAGTTAGTGAGAAGATGCTTAAAAGATTTTCGTTTATGTTAGTAAAAAATCTTTAAAAATATCCTCCATTTTACGAAAGCCAATTATCTCTAAGACTAATTTTGTTATAATTCGATTCTCACCCCACGCCTCGCGGTTGTAATTTGTACAAGTTGACAACTCTAACTAAATTATATATGCTAATAGTAATTACATTTCTTGTTTCGACTTAACGTTAACTAATTTCATGCTATGAACAACGTGTTTGATTATTGAATGTTTGTAAGAATATGATAATGTTTTTGACATAGGAAACTTTCTTAAATAAATGCTGGTAGTATACTAAAAAAAAAAATATTTGAAGTCTTAGTTAAAATAGTTTTACCTAAGTTTTAAATTATTTTATTATGTAACTTAATAAATATAGAAATCATAGGAACATCTTTAGACTTTACAATCGCTTTGGAAAGGCCATCGTGGCAATGGAACAGTGATTGAATGTAAACTCAATTTGTGGCGGAATCGATCCCCACCAGGGAAATATTTAAATTATTATCATTTCTCTACCCTGGTTGAGTTCAGCCACTTAACAGGCAATCTCTTGATTTCAGGTGGAAAGTGTTGGACCAACAATAGGTTCTCTCTAACCCTGCTATGCGGGAAAAAACGTGACTTAAGCCAATACGTTTGAACGCTAAAAGGATCATAGGCTTCATTACTTTATATTAAATTATGTACTTCTTTGAATTAAAAAAATAAATAATTATACTTTAACTAAAACACTGCAGCATCAGTAAAATATTCTCATGTAAACAACTTTTATATATTAACATTTTTAAAGTGGTATTCACACACTTAAATCATGAAAATCCCTTTTATTTTATACGTATACAAAAATAAGTATGCAAGCACAAACATTGTTGTTTGTATATTAGTAAGTCTATAAGAATTTCGACGTAGCCGAATATAGAACGTATGGCTTAGCGATCAGAGCGTTGGACTGCTTCTAAGAGGCGCAGGTTCGAATCATATTCCTTCAAATTTGTTATACATTTTCTACAAAATTGTTTATATTATTACAAAAGAAAATTTAATTTGGAAAGCAATTTGCTTAAAACACAACCGAAAACAGTTACCAAGTCTAATAGAAATTCCATTTGTAATAAAGGAGCTAAGTTAAAAAGCGTAAAAACGTTTGGACGTAATAAAGAAATGCTTTTAAATTTACAAATTGTTGTAATTATGTTACGTCTTGTTTCAGATCAAAATGTCCGTCTCAGAGTTCAGGAGGAAGAAGCTGCTGTACGTTTTCAATGTTTTCTTTGGTAATGTATTTACTTTACTTTTACTTCTTATTGCTCTCTTTCCTGTTTAATTCTTGTTACGAATTAGATTTAATATATCGTTATAGCTCTTAAAGAAACTGTATAAGCAAGTATTGGTATGAAATTTGAAATTATCTATTAGGTTTTATAGTAGAAAAATATAATATTAATGATAATATATACAAATAATCCATACAAACAAACCGTGTGTGACCGTAATGACGATTGGAAAATCTATTGTGATATGAGATTCTGCAATTGAAACGAATAATTTGCATCAATATATAATTTTGCTACTCAAATATAAGAACCAAAATACTATAGTCTATATACTAAAATACTACTAATATAATATAAACGTGATAACGTTGCGAATAAGCACAGCCAATTCTTTCTTCATTATGATCTATTCTGTAGCTTTCCGTATAGCGGGTAGTCAGAGAGAGCCTACTAGGCTAGGAAACGGGAGTCCTGATACTATCAGGACTCCCGTTTCCGCTTGAATTCAATACATTGCTGAGTGGTGGACTTCATCGCCGCGCTTCGCCTTGTTCACCAGAGGAGAGAAATGAAAATAATTTAAATAGAATCATTCCTCCGAGAGGAAATTGAACCCACAACCAATCGATCTTACAGTCAGACGTTGGAATGTATTATTATTGATAAACAGCAGGGATTCGAACCCGCGAGGACGGTTTTCAAGTGACGTGGGTTCGAATCCCACTGTGTTCAAATTGTTATACGTTTTCTAAATATGTTTTTCAATTTCCTAAGAGTGTGATTAACACTTTATAATGTAAATAATATATTATTATTGTATATGGATTAAAAACATATGACCATGATTTCATTCATACATATTTGTACTGTAAGCGGATAATAGTGACAGACATGTGTTTTTTGTTTCAGATGTCAACCAAAGCGGAACCATTGAAAGAAAAGATTTCGAGTTAGCTATAGAGGTAAATTATTTATTAAGTAATCTAATATTATAACTTGTCTGTCTGCTAATTTTAAGGATCAAAAATTTATTCTTTTTATATAGATAGGTGGTAAAATTATCATGTAGTGTATAAGTATATACGAGTATGTTTTAAAAATTGATATCTTTTTAGCTTTCATTCGATTACAAATACAAATAAAAATAAAAATATATGTGATGGTATGAAACCACGATGCAAAGCAAAGTCAAATATTTTTATTCAGAATAAGACATATGCTTCATTTTTTGAACGTCAAACAATTAACCATCAGTTCACGAAAGTTAATGCCTTAGAACTGAGAAGAACCGGCGCAAAAAGGACTTCAGGAGCCGTCAGCAGGACTTCTATTTCTTTTTCTTTTTTAATACAATCGTATTTTTAGCTTATCGCCATTTGCCTAATAATTTCCCGAAAATTATGCGATTATTTCCGACATGCGTCAGATATACTGAAAAATGTTAGAAGTTTAAATGTTAGCTTTAAATTATTAAATGAAAATATACTTCCAAATGCTAGCATTCTGTCAAGTATGATCCAACTATGCTGTAATACATAATGTAATGTATATAACAATATTATTTAAAATATGTAGTTTAAATTGGAAAGGTAGGAAAAACTACTTTGGTAGCATTTAATTTAAAAATTCTTAAAACTTACGTGATACGACACTAGGTAAATTAGTTTTTGACTTGAAGAAAATTAAGTACTTTAGTACGTTTAAGGAATTTCAATTACTTGAGCAGCTCCTGATGTTCTTCAATCTATTAATTTTTTTAAATTTCTTTTTATATTTCTACATCTCTTTCATATTATAGAACATGGTCTATTCAACGGTTTTTATATTAAAATTAATTACAACAAGTTATAAAAGGAATATTTTCTGAACACCTATAAAATCTTGTACTTAAACGCACACCTTTAGAAACCATCAAAATACTTTGACCGTAGGAAGCCGTAGAAAGCGAAGTGTCTTGGCAGGTCTCAGGTATTAATTTTAGTGTTTAGGGTATCGATGGTAAATTGTATTTGACGTTCAATAAACGAAGTATATAACTGCTTATTTTGAAAATAATTATTTGATTCTGATTTGCAATTCACTTTTTATATTTTATTATTGTATAATGAATTATATATTTCCTAATAACTAGAAAATCTGCCACCTTCGTGGATGGAAGCCAGGTGACATGAAAAATACTGAGACTCACGAGGTGATGATCAAGATTTGGGAGGGACTGAGGAAGAGGGCTGATTCCAACAAGGATGGACAGGTATAGCTTCTAGAATTTTTTTATTGGCTTCAGTTATAAAAAAACTTACAATAACCTATTTTAACCCACTACTTACAGATTTTGAAAATTAGAAGACGTAATCGGATTCCATGATTATACAATATTATTATAGTGAAAACCTGCTGTTCATGCTACAATAGCCAGAGCAACGAGAAAATAATTTAAAGCGTGTATCTAAAAAGGAAAATAAAAGTTTTCTTTTTTGCCTTACTCGTTTATAACTAATACTCGTTTATTACTAATTGATTTAAATATGCAAATTTTTACATGTTACTATTGGTTTTTATGTACACAAGCAATTTGTTCCATATATATATATGTATAAAAATATGGATGTACATGTATGTATTATTGAATATTACAACATTATTATACTTACTAGTGTAGTAGAAAAGACTTATATAAGACTTCAATATATTACAGATAAAGTAAAACCTTTTTAAAGATAACATCGTCTGTTGTTACGTGCTCAATCCTCAGACAAAGTTATTTAAAAGCATTAAGCTTCTTAAGCTCGTAGGAATAGTATGGTGTATAAGTTGCGGTAAAAACGTGAGATAACTAATTATTTGTGTAATGGTAGCATTTTCTTTACAGCTGCACGTTTTTTCCCGCACTGCGGGATAGTTAATCAGGTTATACAGTATTTTCATAGCACTTCATGTTATGACATAAAACGGTTACCGTGGCGCAGTGTAAAAGCCTCTGTGTACATGATGGTAGTGGGTTTGAAGAACATTCTGAGGAATTATCATATTTAAATTATTTTTATTTCTCCGCTCTGGTAACAAGACTAGAGTTTGAGCTCCGCCACTCGAAATGGAAAGTGGAGCACGTCTAGGGGAGAGCGTCTTGACACTCGGTTCTCTTTGGCTACCGTACTATGAGGGAAAAGGCGTGAAACTGCAAAAAAAAAATTGTATTGTTGGATCTTGATACGGAAGTAAATCAAAATTGCGTTGCGAGATTTTCTTATATAGATTTATGCATACAAACTATTGAAATCAATTAATATAGTAGAGATTACGCTATGCAGTGGAATATTGCCTGATTGTAATTATTTGCCTTTAAATTATTTACATTTGCCCACTCTGGAAAGACAAAGCGCGGCATTTACTTGCATCATTCAGCATCCAATATCTCAAATTACATTGTATTACAATTTTTTCAATACAGTAGGTTCTCTCTGGGTGTTTTGCGGGGTACAGCGTGAGGAAACAAAGTAATTTAAGCGTGTCAAATAAATTAAATACAATTAAAAGTCCTTCTAAAGAAAGCCGAAGGCTGTTTGCTTCTAACATTTGTTATTAATATCGAAATAATTGCTAAGTGGCTATACGATAATTAAATTGGTTTTAATAGTTTTATTTGTATTTCGCGTTCGTTTGTATAATTTAAGATATTCTTTTCACATTTAATTATATAATATATTAAAGACAATTATGTAAAACGAATTAATTATATATTAAGAAAAATGGACAAATTAATGCCCCTTTGCGAAAAGCGAAAGCGAAGAGTGGAGAGTATTGGCACTGAAGTAGTGACGCTGTTGCTATAAAATATGAAATGAAAAAATATCCCGTCATTTTTATAGTTTTTTGTGAATGTAACTCCGAGGGTTTGAACTCCTTATAGTACAGAAAAATATAATCCATGGTCCCGGTAGACTACTTGTATTCAAAAATGTATTTTCAAATACTAAAAATATATATCTACACGATTAATTCAGCTAATATAGGCAAAATTGTTTCATTTAAAATGTGAAATCTCGAAATCGATAGATCTTACTAAACCCTTTATTTATACACAGGTAAGTAACTACTAACTTTAATGTCAAGTTCAAAATAACAATTTTTAATAAAAATACTTTAAAAAAATTCTTAATACTATCACCAAATGTTCCACCGAAATAGAAGAACGTTGAGGCAAAAATTTCCCTAATAAAAATAAAGTTTACTTGATATTTTACAAACAAATGTCACTTTATCACCAGGACTATTATTGTTTTTGTAACAATGGCCCCGTCGAGGATATTTGTATAACTTGAAGAAAAAACAAACATTTGATCAGTATCTTGATCTGAGAGACTTTATGGAACACACTAAAGGGTATTATGTAAAGAATTTGTTTTAGATAAGATATAGTTTTTTTTTGTTTGGAATTTGATCGGTTAGTATCCCCAAAGCGTAGCTAATTTGTTATTTATATAATAGAATTGAATAGAAAGCACAAAGCGCGGTGTTGAGTTCCGCCACTCAACACTCAATGTGTCGACTTCCGTTGGAAAATGGAGACAAATTGTCATGAAACTAGGTTCTATTTTCCCTTCGTTATAGCCTTCTAAAATATACGCGATTAATCCAGTCAAAATGGTTTTATTAAAAATTCTTTTACGAATATTTAACGACACCAAAGTACTATAATAGGTTATCGTCTCGCAGTGTGACAGCCTCTGACTGTAAACGCAATTGGTAGTGCGTTCTATTCCCACTCAGGGGCATGATTGAATTTAAAATATTTTCATTTCTTCGCTGTGACACAGGACAAAGTGCGGCGCTGAGTTGTTTCGAACTTGGGCTGAAAGTGCAGCCAGTGAGTGTTTTGACACTAGCTTTTCGCTGAGTACTGTGCTAAGCGTAAAGCTACACAAAAACAAGAAAATTATATCCATCCTGCGAAATTTTATTTATACTATAAAAAACAATCGTCCTTTTCTTGCCATGACTGAATTAATATCTTCCAACCCTTTCCCCGTATTTATCCATCACGTGTAACCCAACCTTTACAAAGCTGACGTTTTAATGCTTTCCCTCTGGGATAATATTAGCATTTTTATGAATACGCCTTTATTTTATGAGGCATGTTTATGGTTTCGGTTTCTGTATAACACGATTCAATATCGATAGTAGATAAAAGTGGACCTATTTATTCAAGTCCTTTCAATTCGGCACTCATGAATTTTAATAAGCTGTTAGTATGGCAAAAGTATAACGCAACAAGAAGATATCTATATAAGGAGAGTTGTATGGTCCCAGTCGGTTTCCAAATAGTGTTGTAAGGTAATATATATATTTAGTACATCCTTAGATTACTGCTACTGTAAGGTAAAATTAATCCCGGCTAAGCCGGGGTCTGCCTTCCCACTTAAGCTCCGCCACTGTTAGTCTTTACTAGATCTTTAGATTCTGGGTCGTTAACAAAATAAGAAAAAAGTCTACTGCGGTTGCTAAATTCCGGTTATATTATAAATGCATGTTGGTGTGGATCGTGGATCGTGGAGAGAGAACCTACTGTGTCAACTTGTTCTCCATTGGCACCATCTGTCATATGAAGAGATTAGTGTTTTATGTAACGTGATTCGCAGTATGAAAGTATTTTTTATATAATCCCCAAGTGGAGATTCAACGAACAACCAAAGAGAGACTAAGGAAACATTTAGTGTTTTTTTATCATATAATAAAATGATATTTATATTCTGTTTAACGGAATGGTGGTGCAGTGGGACATTGTCTGACTATAAACGCCATTATTGTGGGTTTGGATGTAAAGTAAAGAACGGAATCTTGACAATAGAATCTCTCTGCCTAACCCACTATGCTTATTATAAAGCTATTATTATAAAGCTGTAATTTTTTTTTTATTTTTAGGTATCTGTGGAAGAGTGGGTCTCTATGTGGAACGATTATGCTCAGAATCCATCAGCAGCTCTGAAGTGGCAACAGCTGTATTGCCAGTTCATGTTCCAGCTTGAGGACGCCAGTGCTGATGGCACCATCGATTGTGATGAGTTCACAACTGTATGCTCTTCTTATGGAATCGATCCAAAGGAGTGTAAGCTGGCTTTTAACAAGATGGCCAAGGTAAAGACTAATGAGAGTATTTATAAAATCATTTATATATTATTTCTCAATTAAGTACTGAATGATTATTACAGCAATTTAAGCACTAATTTTAAAAACTTGATTTTTATTTTTTATATCCATTTACTCATTCTTAATTACTTCTTCTTAATATATATACGCTTTTTTCTGTTTTTTGTTCCTAAATGGACTGAAGAAGTAAACAAAGTAAAATATCTAATAGAGTATGTTTCACCTAACAGGGCAAGGTGAGTGTCTCTTGGGAGGAGTTCCAGGAGCTGTGGAAAGAGTATTTCTCCACTGAAGATCCAAATGCAGCTGGAAATTTCATATTTGGAAGAACTAGCTTCTAAATATATTAAACTAGCAACCTTAACCCATACATTTCGGGTTGAAAACATTCCCTTTAGTCATTACAATCGTTCTGGCTTGGGGCCTACGACATCGCTACGATTGTATCGTAAGATGTTCTTATCACAGAGCCTTTTCGTCATAATGAGATAAGCAAAGGCCTAAACAATATAACATTTGAATGATATATGAAAAAAACTTCTTTTGAAATTTTGGAAAACTTTGGCATAAGCTCTAAGCCTATATTCTGCATAGCTCATTTCGACGAGAAATAACATGTGATAGGCCCATTTTGATGTAATCTAACTTTGCGTGTGTGTTCAGATTAGCCTTCTTGTTAGAATCGATCTATTTCAATTCTAATTCCATATTAAACTAAATATTTAGTAATATTCCTCCTTCTTAGAATGAATGTTATCCCTTTATCTATAAACTTTCTTTGTAGCATATCTCGTAGCCATATCTAGTCTTAATCAATTAATTGAATAATTATTGATTTTATTGGTTGTTGCATAAATTAATATGCATAAATTATTTACTACGTAATTGAATTTTTAATTGTAGTTCACTTAAGTCTCTTCAAGGCGAATTTATAAAGCACTGCCATCGCTTTCACTTTCGTCTGATTTGTACTAAGTTCTAGTCACTTATGTATATGTAATATTATAATAACTTATAGCCATGTTTATTAATTTACTGTTTAACATTATTGTAACGTCTTGAGCATGTTCTATAGTATGTATATATTATTATGAAATACAATCTATGTAATACCTAAATTTGTGTTTTTATTAAGCCATATATGTCCGATAGCTTAAAAGTGATACTTATACTATGTATAACCTACTTTGTGGTTAATTTGATCAGACAGAGTGAGTGACTTGTCACTGGCTGCCTTTTTACAGATACATTATACAGATGAAACGACATCTAATTTTTATATATAAAAATGAAATGACGTTTGTTCGTCTCGTTAAATCTAATTGTCTAATTTTGGTTTTAAAATATTTGTAGAAGTCCAAAGAAGGTTTAAAAAATCAGAAAACAGAGATATTCGACGGAAAATAGTAAAAAAACATTTTTTCCCATACAAGCTGTGCGTACCTGTTATACAGGATGCGTTAGTTAAATTTTATATATATACAATTAAAAGTTGAATCGCTCATCTTTATGGTAACACAATAAAGTAACATTAATTAAAAAAACAATGGTTTTTGTCTACTAAGCCTTGTGGTCAGAGCACTTGGACGATTTTTAAGAGGCGAGGGTTTGAATCCAGCTGCGTTCAAATATTTACACGCTTTCTAAAAAAAATATGTTTTTCAATTTTTTATGTGTGTGATTAACACTTTAAAACGTTAAGCCATTAATTAATTTTGATTATGCAATGAAACAAGACTGTGGAAAAGCTAATGTCATCGAAGCAACTATCATCAGGGGAACATACAAAGAAGAGGATATTTTGATCCCATGTATATCAATGATTGTAGCGGACTGACAATTCGCCCCGCATTTGCGATGACGTCGATTGTTGCAAACCCAATAATTGGAAGCTTAAGAAACCAAGTTACTCTGTCCTGTCCCAATCAAATACCATTAAAATGATACGTATAGCGTATTCTTATTTTTGGTCAGAATTGTATGCACTATTTTTATTTTTCTGTTAATTTTTAATGAAATCTGGCATATTATTTAATTCCGATGCTGCAAGAAGTTCGTCTGGTCAGCTAGTTGAAAAATATAGATTAATACGTAACAAGCATATAAGAATTTTTTACAGTTTTTAAAGAGTTAATATTGGTAAAAATCTCTCTACAGATATGCTAACAACAAAAATAAGCGTATAAGAATTTCGTCGTGGCTGGAGGGTATAACGCATGGAATAGCGGTCAGAGGGCTTGAACAGTTTTCAAGAGGCGTGGGTTCAAATTTTATACGTTTTCTAAATGTCTTTTTCAATTTCCTAAGCGTGCGAAAAACACTTTAAAAGGCGCAGGTTCAAATCCTGCTGCGTTTAAATTTTTATACGTTTTTTAAATATGTCTTTTTCAACTTGTATTAAGTAAAAAAGGAAAAAGTAAAAGAAAATTCAACTATTTAGTCATTTTTACCTATATATTACTCCGTTCCTTTCATATCAGCTCGTATATCATTGCAGATACAGTATAACATTTTTTTACTTATTATATATAAAAAAATTATAAAATATTTTATAAATCTTCAAAGCTTTTTAGTTAGGTTTATAAAATAGTATTAAAGTTTGTATGTGGCATACAACACTCTGGGACTTGGTTACGCTAGGCCCAGTATTAAAGAAGCACTTGCATTCATTAAGCTGTAACTTTTGCACTCAATGTAAAACTAGGTAGCAGTGTTTTATAAGTAAAGTGGATACGAGAGAATTCAAAAGTATTTTAATAACTTTAAATAGTTCAATTTATTTATTTTTAACTATTATTTGTACTGAAATTTTGTTTATAATTGTATTAAAAAGCTCCTATTTGATCCTTATATTAAGCAAATATTAAGCAATAATCAATAATGTCGTGATCCTACTAATTTTAATTAATTGGTTAAGAAAAAATCACGACCAGTGGAGGCTAGCAAAAGAGGTTTGTATATATATAAATTTTATATATTACGATTATATATATAACAATATATATAACGCTTGTCGATCTAGCTAAAACTCGAGAACGGCAGGGCTGATTTCGATAATTTTGGTTTTTAATTATAAAGAAATTGCAAGGATAATATTAAAAAAAAACAACTATATTTACCCATATAAGTAATGCCTATATGTCAAACAAGATGCGTTAGGAAATTAAATATTAAGAATAAGAAGAAAATAGACTAACAATGGAATATTAATATATTTAGTATAAGTCAAATTCGGCCGCATAATTGAACTATATATAATTTAAGCATACAATAGTTTGGCAGGTCATTTGATCTTTAGATTAATATTTGAATTAATAATTATTATCTTTCTAATCAAATTATTACAATTAAATATTTGCTAATAAATAAGCCATTTATTTACAAATCTACAACGATTAGAAAAATGACACCGGGTCCCGGGATAGTTCTCTCGATTATCGGTTGACACAGATATAAATAAGCCGGGATGACATAGTCAGCTATCCAACAGAGGTTTTAAATTATAATTTACAATCAAAAGGAGGAGCAGTTTTCATTATTTTAATCCAATTGCTGGAGGTTTGTATACTCAAGTTTCCCTGTCCTGTCCCAACCAATCACCATGAAAATTATATAGGGTAAACCCCGATACTTTCAGTGGGATTATTGCCCCAGTTTTGAATACACTATGTTAGCTAAATATTTTTATTACTGATTGTAGTATCACTCCACTCATTTTTTTAGTATACATTATAGTTTAAATTATACAATTTATCACGTTTTATTGCTCAATACTTTTGATTTATGATATATAAATAAAAAGGGCAAATATCCCTATCAAAAAGGATAGCCTCAGTTGTTTTTGCTGAAAGTTGCCCTAGGAGCAACTCCAATATAGTTCTAGATTGTAGCTTATAGCATATAGATGTTTTTAATGTTACATAAATAACAAAGACCTAACGTCTTTGTAACAAAAACAAATTTTACAAAACCTATAGATATTACAATATTTATATAAAACGAAACTTTCTGGAAAATAGTTTCGAAATAGTTTTCAGACAGCAGAGGGTTTATCAAATGAAAAAGGAGTCAAGGAATCCCAACATTATTATATTAATTATTTAATAAATAATGTATTAAATAATAACTAATGATTTTTTAAATTATTGAAAGTTCACACCAGGCAAGTATCCTCCGAAGCATTTTTAACGTTAGGCAAGTATTCGTTCTTTTTAGAGGTAATTTAAAACAGGGTATACTCAAAACCTAAAATAGTCTAATATAATATAACAAAGAGGGGGATTTTCATTATTATAAAATACATAGAATTTTTAATTCTGAGGCGGTACGTAGATTATCGTGTCAGCTAATTAAATTAAAATAGTAGCTCCTTTAACGTTTTGACATGCGTTGTATTAGCAACGTGTATATAACTTTATACAAAAGTCTACGTCAATTACGTGGTGTAGTGGTTACATTTAATAAAATGAATTTAATTTATTTCTATGACATTTTTAAGAAAAATATTAGCACTTCTCTATATAAAATATAAGTGTGCGAAATTGCATATTCCCCCGACCGCGTAAGTTTCATAAAAACGAGTACAAAGTTTTTGCTTCACGTATTTATAGTATTATGAATGATAAAGCACTTGATACACGAAAATATTAAGTTAATATGTTACATTACATATAAATGTTTCTCTGTTGTAAAGTAAATTTATTGTTACTAGCCTACATAGCAGAAACGAGTGATTCATAAAAAAAATGTTGATATTTAAAGTTAAATGGTAAAACACCGGTACGAGGCCAGTAAAGTGTTTAATTCTTTTAATTGAACTTTAAGTCAGGGTCAATAATATCGCATTTTGTTGAATAGAAACATTTCTATAGTATATTTAATTCTATAGTAGAATTCACTATTCAAAGCTGCAAGTAAGCAATTCACGTTAAATAAAATTTAAAAGCGTCATTATGCGTTTTGTTTTTTAAAAATGGCAGAATATAAAATATGTTTTTGTAGTATATTAATGAGATCGGCTTTGTTGTTTAAAAGATATATAAACAATAAATATGTGAATAATATCATTTAATAGCCTAGTAAAGACCAGGACACCAATATTTTGTACGTGAAACAGACTAAAAAAACTTTGTACAAATTTAATTAGGTATATTTCCTATGCAGCTAACATAAAAAGTACACTTATTGTACTCTGATAGATGGATTAAGGCTAGTGCACACGCACTTAGACTCAAGAGACATCAAGAACACAGACGTACTTAGAGTAATCGAGAATCCATCAATATTGGTATACACACTCAAATTCAGTAGTAAGCTCTACTACCTGGCATTAATTTCGGCGTTTGTTACCGAAATCTGTATTTTGATTTAAGGTCCTTTACATACCAACGTCTTTAAAATCTTCACACACACAGTGTATTAGTTCACTTATGTTGTTTTGTGACTACCAGGGACAGCCATATTAAATCAGTTTCTTCAGAAATAGCTTTCCTGCATACCATTTCACGCGACACTTTTGGAACTTATCGGCTATGTCGAAGGTTTCATGAAATAGTCAACTCTACAATATGGCCACAAAATCTCTATATTCAAATTCAAATTCAAAAAATGTTTATTAACGTTTTTCAAATAAACAATATAAAAAAAAATAAAAATACAAACATGATCATATATAAACTAATTACTTATTAAAAGTTACGAACTAAACTGTATATTAAACAATGTATATTCACACATTCAAAAGAAATTGTATATAATCGTTTACAGAGAGGACATTACTTGTTAAAAATTTTCATATGTATAAAAAAAACAAAATATCACATAATGAGAACAAAGTATGTATGTAATAAAAACGTGGCTAGCTGTTATTTTTTTAATTTTAATATATATTTCTGTTTAAAAGTCAAAAAGGAGCAGCAAGTTGTCTGCCTTAGTGGAGGAGGCAGGTCGTACCACATTTTCGATGCCACGAATTCGAACTTCGTTTAAATCCCTCAGTTAAAAGTTCTATACTTCTAGTGTGCTTACTATGGGTTTTGGACATCCATATCAATTTTTTATACAAATATTTCGGTCTCCTTGAGGACAAAATGATTTTCCAAACAAGACATGATAAATAAAAAGTTCTCCTGTCCTTCATTCTCAAAATTGATTTATCCAACACATAGGGAGAAACGAGAAAAACACACACGCGTTCTGTACTCGCTGGATGGCGCGTTCAGTTTTGTTATATATACGTGGACCATATACAGTATCACAGTAAGCAAAATAACTTAGCACTAGAGCTTCAACTAAAGTACCTCTTACCTCCTCGGATAAGTATTTACGAAATCCATACAGGACGTTTAAGCGGTACATTTAACCTAATGACAGAGTTCACATGCTCGGTGTATACCGAGTGTATACTGAATTAATGTATCTTAATTCACTATCGATTTCCAGAGACCCAAATTACGTGCAATTTCAACTCTTTCGATACCTTCCATATTTTTGTTTTAATACATTCATTTATCAGTAAAGTTATTATAGGTGATGTAACTAGAAGGGTAATTTGTAGCATTGTAATATTTATTGCGTCGTATCCACATGTGTTTGGTTTAATATTCAAAATAATTTGCTTTGAATATCAAAATAATTTGCTTCCGTTTCTGAACAAGTCTCCAATGCAAATTACGCATCAGAGAATTCGTTCGTCGTAAAGTAGTTTAATGTGGCCTCATTGCATTTTGTAATGCCTCGAACATTCAAGAAGAAATTGTTTATTTCCTCGGAATTATTGATATGTTGGGTAATATTACTTTGACCATTACCAATAGACGTTACAGATCTTTATAGATATAACCACATTTTTTTTCGGTACTTTACATTTGAATTAACATAGAAGGTAAAAAATGCTTTCTTTTCTCTATAATGATCATAAATGTCAATAAAAAGAAGTAGTCCAGATTCATTTATATTTTAATAAATCTCTATATTTTCTTAAAATTTGATGTTAAATTATAATATTATAACTTCTATGTTTGCTAACTAAAGCTACCCTTATTAAGGCTCGCTCCTCTCTATGTTAAGATCTGATAACAATCAGTTATATATATCAAGAACAAATTGTGACATCAAAGTCCTTGAAGTTTAATTTTTCCCAACCCTTCATATAGACAATGTCACATTTCGCTCACAAACACTGTGTGACGTTTAATTGCCTTAAATTATAAAGACTTGTTCATTTAGTAATTGTGAAGAGATTAATTGAAATATAATTAATTGATACTATTGTCCGTCCATTACGGCGCAGTGGGACAACGTGAGACTTTAAAAGCTATAGGTTGTGGATTCAATCTCGACAAGGGGGCATGATTAAAATGGAAATATTTTTTCTCGTCGCTTTTCTAAGACAAAGCATGGTATGTGTTCTGCCAATCAATACTCAATGTCTCGATTTCAGGTGGAAAGCGGAGAACGGAGTGTATTGACACTAGGTACCCTCTTCCATGCTGTATAGGAAAAAGATTTGTCTTTATTAGAGATATAAGACGTTGGAAAAGTGTTGCCAATACCTACTAAAATAAGAGATACAAACATTTTTCTCAAACGGAAATGAGACCGTGACTGTAACTTCCGCTTTCATTCTATCTACAAGGTGGGCCAAAAGAAGTCATTCGATGTTGTTTGGCTTTTGTGCACTGTAACAATTATAATCATTATTTATGGCCTAGTGGGACGGCGTCTGACTGTAAACGCGATTGTTTGTCTTATGGCTTAACGGCTAACGGATTGCCGGTAACGGTCTTGATTACGGGTGGAAAGTAGAGACAGGCTGGGTTATCTCTGACTACGATACTTTGCAGGAAAACTAATGTTAAAGAAATATTTAGAAAACGTATAAAAAATTACGTTCATGCGAACGCATGGCTTAGCAGTCAGAGCGCTTGAACGGTTTTCAAGAGGCGCGGGTTCAAATCCCGCTGCGTTCAAATTCTTATACGTTTTCTAAATATGTCTTTTTCAATTTCCTTAGTGTGGGACTCAGGAAAACACTTTAAAAAATGTTAACAAAATATAAACTAATGTTAAGTGTTAGCTAGTGTCAAAACAATTCGTTCAAGTCTCGCTCGAATTGTTCGATTGCCGTTTGAGAGGCCGAACTAAACGTAGTTTTGTATTGTTTAACAGAACGATGAAATAAAAATTGCCGATTGCTGAATTGATAAAACCAATTACGTTTACAATCAGACACTGTTCCACTGCGCCACAATGGCCTCGATACAATTAAATTAATCCACTTAATTAGTTTATGTAACAGTGCTAGTTTCTAACTAAATACAACCATTTTCGTGTATTAAGGTAAAACATTTTATACACATGCAAAGTGTAAAAGCTTTTAAAAGTTCATCTCTTAAGGGAGTTAAATTTGAAAAGTTTTGGGAAGAAAATTTAATGTTCCTATTAACTTAAAACCACTTGCAAGTAATTAGAGAAGCTTATACATACGACAAAGACAGCGAATATGATAAACGTGATAATGTAGATTTCTTTTATGTTTTTTAAAATTATATCTTATGATATTATTAAGGTAAGGTGTGCCATGTGACATACAAACAAACACAAAATATTATAATGTATATTACGAGAATAAACTCCTTAGCATTTCTTGGATTTATAGTGTCCTTTGCGTTTCAGATAGAGGATCTCATCTACCATCTGGTAGCAGTGCCTAATACTGGCTGATAATCGCATGTAAAGGTTTTTTTAAATATAATGATTATTTATTTCTAATATATAATCATTATATTTATATAAAACTGTAATAAAGATTATATAAAACTGTACCTATTCTGTATTTCTTCCCAATCTTAAGCTCAAGAAATATCCCTTTTCTTTGATTCAGCCTGCCAGAGATTCTTATTTAAGCGATACTGCTGCATTTTGTGCCTTTAGTTTTGTTTTCTTTTCAATAATAATTATTATTATTCTATAGATTATTGTTTTATAGACAAGGCAAATGAGCATTCGGGTCACCTAATGGTGAGTGATCACCGCCGTCCACAACCCCGTGTAACACCAGGTTTTAAGGTGGCCTTCCCAGAATACGACGGGTGGCCTGAGTTTGTGGACTCAGTGAGGTACCGCTGTCATACTCTAGGAAGGATTTGAGGGTTGGGGGCCAGATATCGGCAATACCTAATGCGAAACGCAGAGGCAGAAAGTTACTACTTGACGCCTGTTTTAAATGCCCAGGGTGGTAGTGAACTAGTCGCGTCGGCCCATGAGTGTTGCCATCGCTGGCAGTATGTCTATCCCTTACGAGTCGTACACAATACCAGGGTGATCCTATTTCTTTTGTTAGTAGTATTGGGTAGTTTTGGTAGTTATTAATTTTATGTATAATTACATACAACTTTTTTTGTTTGTACAAAACCTTATTATTATGGCTATTAATTATAAGACCTTAAAATATGGAATACCTTAAAATCTATATATAGTCCGTGTACATGGACAGATTAATACCGCCTGGTTTTACCACATTGGTGAGTACGACAGACATATCTACCAGTAAAATGTAGTTTCCGTGTACCTGCGATCTGCATATGTTAAACCACTAACAATGTATAGAACAGTATAGAATAATATACCCATATATAGAGAAGAAAATAAAAAAACACATTAAATATTAAAACTACATACTATAGATATCATAGATAGGTTAAGTTATGTATAGAAATAATTTTTTATTAAATGTATCAAGCTTAAAAAAATCTAGTTATATCGTTTTTCTCTTTCCTTTTCTTTTTAACGAGGTCATAGTTAGGGCAGGGTGTAAACACGATTGGTGGTTGGTTCTATACCCACTCGGGGGAATGATTATATTTAAAATACGGAGAAATGAAGATTTCTCCGCTGTGGTATCTGAGACACAAGTCTTGACACCAGGTTCTCTCTGACTATCCTGCTATACGTAAAAAAAAGCGTGATGCTGTTTTTTAAATTGTACAGTAATCTTCCACTCAACTGACTGACCTGGCCACGATTTAGCTTAAAGACCTCTTCTAGAGATGCGTCCTTTTTTGTGTAAAAAACTTAATTTTTTTCCCTCTTCATGTATTAAGTACTATCTATATATTTACTATCTACATATAATAAAGATGTAACTGATCGCTGTCTGAAACTGTACAAAATATTAATTTAATGTTTTGGGTACATTATCAATGTAATGTACCCAAAACATTAAGTTTATCTTTTTGTCTTTTTGTCTGTGCACGCTAATCTCGGAAACGGCTTAACTGATTTAATAGCCATTTTAACTATTGTATTGCGGTAAGCTTCCCTTAACATTTAGTGTTTATTTCATTTCAATCGATTCATATATACAATAGTTACTACCATTATATTATAAATTTAAGCAAAGTGTGTGATTTAAGTGAGTACGCGGGCGGATGATGAATCGAAACAGTTTAGTCGTGTAGTTTACGCAGGCGATGCCGCGAGCGGTTCGCTAGTAAATAATAAATTATTCATTTTGTATATTGCTGGTATTGAAAAAACCAATTTGACCGAATTAGCCATAATTTGTTTTCAAATTTCGACGTAAGGACCAACGCGCCGCTTTACTTAAAATATTTTGTTTCTTTTTAAGTACAGTAATGAAGTGGTTTAGAAGTAATATGTTATGGCTCTTTAACAGATTAGAGAGATTTAAATAAATATCAAAACCATTTATTTCCTTATAATATTACTATAAATATATAATTAGTAAAAGCAAACTTTCGGCCTCTTTTCATTATAATATTATAATGCGATAATTACGCAGAGGGAAGTGTATAAAAAATTATACAGTTAATATTTATATTAATAAATTTAATAATGCATTAGAAGTACATTAAATTAACAAAAAAAAGTAAATGTTAGGCATGTCTTTGTCAAACACTTTTGTGTAACTATAGCTACGCGTATTTACGCGTCAAGTAAAGTTAGTTTATTAAATACCATACCAATACTGTCGTAAAAAAAATAGCTTTACGCCTTATCCTGCATAGCATAGCAGTCAGAGAGAACCTAGTGTCGAGGCACTCCGATTTCATTTCCGATCGAATTTAAAACACTGTGTGTTATTTAGCGGAACTCGACGCTGTGCTATGTTACCATAGTGGAGAAATGAAAATAATGTAAGTATATTGCTCATGTGAAAATCGAAACCCACAATCAATTGCTCTTAGTCAATAGCCTCATATTAACTTACTTATCATAATTTAACACTAATAAAATTAAGAAAAGTATTACATCCAAAACTTTTGTCGTCCATCATCCAATTTAATGGTATCAAGGCCGTAAAAGTCTTATAGCGTCCGTAAATCCACTATTATGACGTCATAAAGCCTGTAAAATATGATTTAATGTCTTTTGACTGTACCTTAAACTTCTCTAATAATTCTATTAGGTTTTCATCTACGCGCATCTCTCGAAATACTCGTAGTAGAAGCCCTTGAAGCTAGGCAAATGACACGGTGTCACAGGTTATCAGAGAGGTCTTTATATGGAAATTAAAGGATTATTGGTTTGCATTTCGAATTCACTACTATTGCAATTTTTATTTTTTTTTTAATTTTAAATAAAGGACAAACGACCACAAGGACCACCTGGTGGTGGTAAGTGGTTATCTTCGCCAATGGACATCAGAGGATTTCTGAACGCTCTACATAGAATGTTCAGAAATCCATACATACTTAATGTATTTTTTTTACATGTTGTTAAAATATTATAAATTAATATATTTTAATCGGATTAACCGGTGGTCATAGAAAGTTTCAACCTACCACTGACTACTGTAAAGGAGTAGTTTATTTTTATACGTTTTTAAAATGTCTTTTTTACCGTAAAAGTGTTCGAAAACTTTTTTTTTCTAGAATGTACTTTCGGATATAATCACGTTAGTCTCTTAAATTAGTTTCATTTAAAATGTATAAAAATCACGTAAACTAAAGATTTTATTATTGTTAAATAATATTTTTAATTTAAAACATCTATCTTATGCAAAAACAAAAATTATCTTCTCACTAATAAATGAGGAAGAAATATTTATAATCATTCTACTTTTTATTTACATATAAAATAAAAAAAAACACTCTAAGATAAGAAGTGTCTTGTTCGCTAATAAATTATCAAAGAATTAAGTAATCATTAAATTTTTTATTAAAAAAAAACCAGATGTCATTTTGGCGCAGTGGACAGGGTCTAGCTGCAAACGCGATTGGTTGTGGGTTCCATTACCAGTCGGTGGCATGTTCATAATATAAATATTTTTATTTCTCTGCTCTGCTGAACAATACAATGAAAAAGAGCTCCGCCAGTGAACAGGCAATGTCTCGAACTCGGGCTGTAAGAAATGAATGATTCAAACATGGTAACAAGCAACACAATAACCTATATTTAACCTGCAACCGGCAATTTTTCCTCATGATACGATAACCCAAAAGGCTCGTAGCACAAAGAATTGCCTTAATTTATTTTTATACCATGGGGTGGATCAAACTGTACTATGCAGGAAAGTTTCTATCACACCGAAGCGAAAATACAATATAATATATGTAGTTTAAGTAAATCGTGTAAAAAAATAAAAATGATTGATTGATTGATGATTCTAAAGTGAAGAACGAAATGTCTTGACACTAGGTTCACTCTGACTGGGTAGTCGGTATACGGGAAAACAAAAATAATTAAAGCTGGCGTTAATAACAATCGGGTCGGTTCAGGTAATCCGTTTAAAAATATTTCATACCAATACATACATACAGTACAGTTTTCTAAACAGTTATGTTTCATTATAATATATACATATAAAGTATAGTATGAAACTATCATTGTACAAAAAAATTTCATCAAATCGTTTTAATTACGAGCCTTAAATACTTTGCTAATTATTTTGTGAACAAGAAAAGTACATGAAAAATCTATGGCACTGTTTTTTTAGCGGAAATATTAGAAAAATACAGTAAGTACTTTCTGATAGACGGCCCAAAGACTGCCACAGATGGTGACTTTCCAAACCACATATAAAGCTCGTTCATTTATTACAAAAATAAATTCCATTCGGTCTACCCAGTCTAGTCATTACCATTTCGAAATTGCTATATACTCTTTCTATATTTGCTTCTAATCTATATTATTTCATTATATTAAGACCTTTAATTGCGTTTTAGGTGTACTTTTGAATACCAACACAACACAAGCAATTTTTAATATAGTAGGATAATATTATATATATATAATATAATAGGTTAATATTATAATTTTTAATATAGTAGGTTTTGTATGGTAAGTTCGAATTAATTTCTTTACGGTTTTAAAGTAAGATTTTGGAATTTCAATTTATTGTTTTAATTTTAATCCCTCTGAAAATGCAAAAAGTCAGTCAGTTAGTCAATAGAGGCTGTATTGATTTCTCCTTTCTCACACGAAGGAGATTGATCGGTAAAACCAACTACCAAAGGGAGGCCTGGACGCCATCACATCTAGACCAAATAACCTTCATAGCATATTACATCAGTCGAATAAATCTCAACGTATTTGTAGACAGGTGCGACATGACGTTCATACGAAGTGGCCTTCCTACGAAACTACTGCATAGTAAATCACGTTCCAAGCCGAAAATCTTGGCACTATGCGACAAAATAGCCATTTATTTATTTATATACAGACACTCCATTGCGGAGCGGAGCGGAGAAATAACAACAATTTGAATATAACCATTACTTCGAATGGAGTTGAACCCAGAACCATCACGTACAAAGTCGATTGCTACTTTTTTTATTTTTCGCATTTGTACGGAATGCCAAGGTCATTTAGAGAATTTTCATATATGATAGCGAAGTCTAATGATGAAAGGAGTTAAAAAAGTTGTCTCTTGCTTTTTTACGCATAGCAGTTGGGTAGGCAGTGGGATATTAACAACTGTCAACACACTATATTAACTATTAACGTCTTCTTTTTTTTTTCGCTGTGAAATGCAATTTGCGCAGATCATCGAACCCCATATCTAATAGTGGGTAACTAAAACCAAGCGGGTACCCTCTCTACCATCATGAGACGTCGCAGGAACGCTTGCGCATGCGACTACTACGCCGCGATAGACAGTCCGCCTATTGCAGACCATAATCTCTTCGCATTCAGGGTGCTCCGGGGTTTCTTCCAGAGCCCCATAACCCATTTTAACTATTAGCTAGTTTAATTTGACTATTTAAACATTATATATTAAAAACATCATTAGATTGATAGATCGGTAGAGAACTATGAATGACCACGGGAAATGTAAAGTGTTCAAAACATCGGGCTTCCTAAAACGTATTTATACTCCTAATACCAAAATATACTCAACAAAGCCGGGTTATTGCTTGCATTCAAAATAAAAATATTTCCCATAATTGATTTAACCCACGATCAAAACACCACAACTAAATTAAATAAATATACAAGTTGCATATGAGAATATCCGCCTTTGATGTCCAAAAAGGATTGAAGTAGTAATTTATGTTTGTGATAGTGACAAATAAGGTTTCCTTTTAGATTAATGTCCTTGTAGTGTGAGATATATTGCGGAAATACCCTTATCAACTAGTGGTCGCTCTTTGCTTCCTGCGTGTCTATATATTTTTTACATCATTTGATATTTCGTAGCTTCACACTTTTTTCCGCAATATAAGAGAGAACTTGGTGTCAAAACTCTCGGGTCTCCACTCTCTACCCGAACTCGAGACATTGCGAATTGAGCTGCTGAACTTAAAGTCGCCCTTTCTCTTACTAGAATATAATGTGAAAATGTTTCAAAAATTAACAAAATCAAAGGTACACAAAAAAGAGGAAAAACTGTTATTGGCTTTGTTTCCGTAAGTTTTTTGTATATTTTAATTATGTAATGCTGTTGTTTTCCGTAATAAATAAATAAATAAGAAATAGAAACAAATATTGTATATGAGATGCCGTGGCACATATTTTTATAATAATATAATTTAATAATATAATATAATTTTTAATAATATAAAAATAAATAACAACGTATTTTTATATATGATAGGTTCTAATACTTTAAGGGCTATTTTTATGTGTGTACAAGTACAATTTCACCAAGCACACAAATTATATTAAAATAGAAAGCGCAAATTTAAATATCATACACAAAACTAGGCTTATTTTAAAATTTCATGTATCAAATATTCTAACCTTTGAATATTTAAATATGCTTTTAAAATACCAATTAAAAACTAAATTCGAATTAAAAACTTCAGCAAAATATTTATTTTATACAAGAATACTCCGTTATTTTATAATATACACTATAAATAGAATACACCGTTATTTTATATACGCTTAAACATTTTATATTACAACGTCGGCCTCGAACAAGTGCATAATCATTCAAGATTAGGTGCAGCTATGCAGTAAGAATGAAAATTTCAAATACTGTCTACATTGAAAATCTTCGCCATTTATTTAAACTATCCAATACTTATATTATATAGAACGTCTTTTAAATTAATTTCCCTATATTTTAAATATATACAACATTTTAAAATAGATACTTAAGAATTTTATATTAATCTAGATATATTTTTTTTAGTTACACGCTTTTTCCTGCATTACAGGGTCGTCAGAGAAAAGTTAGTGTCCAAACATTCCGTTCTCCACTTTCGGTCCGAAATCGTGACATTGCGTGTTGAGTGGCGTTGCTCATCGCCAAACACTGGAAAGAAACATATTGCATAAGAAAACACGTATTTGAACCTACAATCTTCGCGTAAAGGAATACAAATTAAGTCATAATTGTGTGCATAATTGTTAAATTTGCCTGATGTAAATGGCATCAACAATCCTTCATCTGTACAATAGTTTAGTCCGTAGAAGGCTTGAATATTGTTGCCAAGTATGGTCTCCTGCGTACAAAAATCCCACAAAAAGGCTCGAAAGTATTCAAAAGAGACATAAAATATATAATCTGTCGTTTTAGCGCTTCAAACTGTATAGAAAGCTACAGAGATAAACTAAATCGCTTTAAATTGAAAACACTTGCAGCCCGTAGATCGTTTATCGATATGAAATTTTTACAGTCCATATTTAACGGAAAAATTGACGATAGCGAACTGTTAAGTAGGTTCAATGTTATTATACCTCCGAGGTCCCCTCGTAACCCATGTATTTTCTTCAAGACTGACATCACGCGAACCAAACTTGGAAATAAAGATCCAATAATGTATATATCAAACTCATATAATGCGAGCTTAAAAAAAGACGCAACAATAGACATTGGTTACGATAGACTCTGCGTGTTCATGAAAAAATGTAACCTTATTTTTATATAATTTGTCATTTGTTACTTGTACATAGTTACTACGTATAGTAAGAAAATGTGTAAATGTAAAGCAATATGTATAACAGTTGGAGATCCGAATAAATAAATAAATAAATGTAGGACACATGGCTTGGCAGTCATAGAGCTTGGACGGTTTCCAAGAGATGCGGGTTCTAATACCGCTGATATCAATTTTTTGTACGTTTTCTAAACATGTTAAAATAAAATAATTCCTTTAACGAAAATCCACGAAATAAATTTGATCATTATATGACTTAACATACCCTTGTCGTGGTGTCATGAGATTTGATGCTAAGATATGATTCTGTTTATGATTTATATGACACTGTTCCACACGGACGTTGAACATCCATCATTGTTTATCTCTTGCCTTTACCTGCGAAACTGGGGAGAGTGTAAACAACATATGTGGAAAAAGGCCCAACTTGATTTAGACAAAGATAATTTTAATGATTCTTTTTGACATTACTTTAGTAGGCAGAAAGAATATAGTTGCTTATATAATGTCCATATACTTGCTTTTATAATGTCCATTCCATTAACATAGGTTAAGTGTTTGGCGGCACGAACGCATAGACAGAAATAAAAATTAAAAATCATAGTGTTAGATTCCGTTACATTGATAAATGCCTCCAATAATATTTATTTTCATATATTTTTAAATGTGCAGCAGCAATCAGTTACATCTTTATTATATGTAATAAATTACTGTCAAAAGAAGGAAATGTCGTTCTGCCATTGCCATTTAGGTACTTGGCTGAACGAAGTGAATGTGAGTTCGAATTCCACTCGTCTTTAAATATGTGTAATACAAGTGTCTCCCAAAATTCTATGTAAGACGTTTTTATGCCTACGATGCTATCATGTTTTTTTTACCGAGAGGAAATCCGTTACCAGCCCGATTGGGGACTCCGGACTAGTAGATGTAGGCCGTCCGTATACCCACCAAAACCTCACGGTGCTCCTCCTCGTCTTGATCCCTCGCTAACCGTTTACTGGCGGAACACCGGCTAAACACCGGCCGAACAATGAACTGCCTCGATTGTCCTGAGGCCGGCAGATGGTCGACCAATACGTAACTCAACTAAAAGTAACTTCTGTAACCAGAAGGAAAGTGAACAAGGGTATGAAATGAGCTGTTATTTCTAAGGATAGATTCAAATTGCCCAACTTTAATTAATATTAATTTCCCCATTCAGGGGAATGATTATATTTTAATTATTTTCATTACATCGCTCTGGCAATACAAAGCAAGGCGCCACTAAACATGCAATGTTTCGATTTCGGGAATCTGCGTAAAGTAATGTGACGCAATTTTACATTTCGACCTTAAATTAATAACATTTGTTTGTAAAATGTAAGAGTTTACACT